>OX463757.1:70499313-70926561 GCA_949824845.1 Rhingia rostrata | reverse complement strand
GCCATTTATGAAACTCCGCCAAATAAATTTATAACGGAATCAGACACAGAATATTTCTTTCTTATCAAAAAAACAGACGGTAATGATAAAATTAAAAATATTTATCTAAAAAAATACCTATTGCTTTAATATGCTTAAAATGCAATATTTTCCTGATAAATAGGAAGTAGCAAATGTTATTCCCATTCCAAAAGCAGGGAAGCCTCCCGATAAAACCGAAAGCTACAGACCAATAAGTTTACTAAGTGCTTTAAGCAAAATCTACAAAAAAGTGGTTAAAGAAAAAATTGTCCTAACGAACAGTTCGGATTTAGAACTTCTTAGGATATTTAATATCACAAAAAGTACTCGACATCGAAAAAAGCTTTTGATCCAGTGTGGCATAATGGACTTACGTATAAAATGATAAATCGAAACTTTCCTCCATTTCTCTGTATTTATTTATTTATTTATTTATTTATTTATTAA
Organism: Rhingia rostrata; assembly: GCA_949824845.1. NCBI lineage: Eukaryota > Metazoa > Arthropoda > Insecta > Diptera > Syrphidae > Rhingia > Rhingia rostrata. The sequence continues at coordinate 70,926,093 of OX463757.1, read as the reverse complement.
TTAATTAATTAATTAATAAATAAATAAATAAATAAATCAATTAATAAATTAATTACTTTTGATTAATTAATTAATAAATAAATAAATACATAAATAGATAAATAAATTAATAAAGAAATAAATAGATAAATAAATAAATAAATAAATAAACAAACAAACAAACAAACAAACAAATAAATAAATAAATAAATAAATAAATAAATAAATAACTAAATAAATAAATAAATATATAAATAAATAAATAAACAAATAAATAAATAAATAAATAAATAAATAAATTTAAAAAAAATGAATAGTAAATTTAATAGACAGTAAATAAGTTAACTTATGGATATGTTAGTTTGTAAATGGATTTGACATTGTTAGGGATGTCGCATCTGATCCTAAAGGGGTCATTGAGCTTCCTTATTCTATTGGAGATCAACTCAACATTTGCTCTAAGATGCAGCTCTGAAGTAGAATGGTGCCAAGCATTATTTTTAATACTTTGTTTTGACATATTTGTAATTTTTTTATATGGCATTCAGCACATTTACCCCACGCCTGGCAAGAGAATTGATTGAAAGATGGTTTTGTAAATTATAATCTTATTTTCGTTTGAAAGTAGTGACTTTCTATTTATATATTGATATACGGTTTTGGTAGCAATATACGTTTCTTAAGTGTCCTCATATTATGTTCTTTAAAAGTCAGTTTTGTGTCAAGATGTATTCCGGATATTTAACAGAAAGCTCCCATCTAATAGGGTGTCCATTAATAATTTCTGGTTAGCCGAAGTGAAGCAAGGTTTTCTTTTTCATGTAAAAAAGATTGCTTGAATCTTTTCGGCGTTTAGCTTTACTCTCCATTTTGAATATTACTCTTGCAATATATTAGTCGCATTTTTTAAATTCGTCTCAATATTGAGACCAAATGTGTGCGATGAAAGTATTGCCGTGTCATCGGCATATATGGCTGCTCAATCTGGAAGAGTCGGGAAATCGGACGTACATAAATTGTACAAAACTGGTACAAGGACCGAGCCTGGGGTACGTCAGCTTGAAAATGAAAGATGTCGCACACACTACTTTTAACATGTACTTCGAAACAACGATTTCAAATAAAACTTTGGACGGTTTTACAGAGAAATGGAGGAAAGTTTCGATTTATCATTTTATACGTAAGTCCATTATGCCACACTGAATCAAAAGCTTTTTCGATCTCGAGTACTTTTTGTGATATTACATATCCTAAGAAATTCTAAATCCTAACTGTTCGTTAGGACAATTTTTTCTTTAACCACTTTTTTGTAGATTTTGCTTAAAGCACTTAGTAAACTTATTGGTCTGTAGCTTTCGGTTTGGAATAACATTTGCTACTTTCTATTTATCAGGAAAATATTGCATTTTGAGCATATTAAAGCAAGAAACTTTATCCCTTCCTTAGGTATTTTTTTGATAAATATTTTTAATTTTATCATTACCGTCTGTTTTTTTGATAAAGAAATATTCTGTGTCTGATTCCGTTATAAATTTTTTTGGCGGAGTTTCATAAATGGCTAAATTAAAGGCATGTTCAACCAGAAGGTTTGTATTTGCATCTCCTAAATTTTGAGCGACATCGTGATTTTGCGAAAAGTTTAGAGCTAATGCCTTAGCCTTTTCTGTATCAGTAAAGAAGGTAACTGTACCACTTCTAATGGAAGGTAATTCCTTGGATTTATTTTTAACAATTTTCATTATATTCCAGAATGGCTTGGTAGCTTTATCAAGTGTGCTAAGCTTATCATTTATTGTTTATTTATTATTTTATTTAATTGAGAAGCGAGAAGCAGGTTGGTGGTATTCTTGCCAGTTTCTTCTGTGCATATTCCTAATTCTGATTAGTTCCAAAGTTTGAGTTGGGATTTTAAGGTAATCGATTTTTTCGCAACTTCTGAAATACTATTATTAGCCGAACTAAGGACATTCTCTGTAAACTGCTGAACAATGGAGTCAACATATTGTTTGTTTGTAATTGTTTCAAGGATCGTAGGAATGACTCGAAGCTGTCCTCTTACCTCCACACGGAAACGAGCCCAGTTTGCGTATTTAGGTTATATAAATATTGCACTTTTTCCAAACCAGACCAACGAATTTGAGAAATAACCGGATTATGGTCAGAACTTGGCACGTTTAATGAAATTGGTTGAGACATTAGGCCAAAGACATTTGTAATAAATAATTCTAAAACAGACGGATTTTCACGGAAACTTGCTTGAACATAAGTAGGACTATGAGGAAACCAGATTGACATAGGCAACATAATAACTTCAGCGACTTCCCACTGTCTTGCTATGTATTCTAGTCTAATTGCTGCATTTACAATGTTGGGGAGTTTAGTTAACGTTTTTCGGGGCAACATTTTAAGAAGTTCTCCTACAATTATTGCATAGCCCGGAGCTTTTTTAGGCTTTAATTTCTGTATTTCCCGCAATACTTGCATATCTTATTATATTGCTATCGGTTGTAGTCTCGTACACATTAACGTTTTCATATTGCGCTGGACCATAAAATGGCTTAAATGTTTCCTCCAGATGTGCGGAAAAAACGTCTGCTTTTTCCTAATCGGATATTGCCCAATCGCCTTGAATTTCCCCTTATTGGTGGCACAGCGTTTTTTTGGCCTCTATATGACTCTAATTGCTTTCCAGAGCGAATAATTCGACGATTTCTTTCCAGCAATTAGGGTTTGTTGATAAGTTTGTACTGCATGGTTTTTAAAAGTTTTAATCGAAATTGAGAGCAAGTTACTTAACCGATTTAGATGTGTTTTATCTTTGGGGTACGAGTTTGATGCCATCTTTTACGACCTTTTATTTTTTGTCTAACCAAATCTTTTATTTCCCATGGCAACTTGACATAACTGTAGATCTCTATTTTGGGTTGTTGAGGAGTATTGTTCCATGCAGCCTTTTGAAAGGCGTTACACACAGTCGAATATTATTTTCAATATCGCTTTTAAGCCTTCAGAGTTCGTTTTTCCGTTTGTTAGTCTGGGTGGGTTTTCATTTCTATTGATAGATTTTCTCGTTATTAGAATGACCGAATTATAAACAGACAACAAATCAAAGCATTCTTCATCATTGATTCGATTTTGCGGAACACCTTTTACAATAAAAAATCGACATAATCCGGTATTTTTGTAACATCAGTTGGAAAGTAATTTGGTTTATACCTACATCATAAGGCATACCAACTTTCTGTGATATGCATCTAGATACCTAGAATGTATATTTTGCATAAATGCCCTTACGATGACAAAACGCTGTCCAAGGGAATTAAGAAAGTTTTCAAATTCAATTTTCTCAACCTTGCATCGTGGTGGGCAGTATGATTGAAGATATCTTCAGAAAGGATTGTCTGCTTCTGACTTTTAAAGACCTTACTTGCAGTGTTTCGACTTCTAATTTAAAATGAATCGAATGTTCGATACACTCTTTTACATATAGTGATAGGGGATGTAGAGCATGATAATCAAAATGTCTTTTAGTCTTTAAGTAAGAATTACTCTTTGTGCGAGTTTCGGATATTAAACTGACTTCGATATCCTTTTCCTGCATAGACAAATCAAGTTCTCAAGGTTTCTGCCAAAGGCCATTGGCATTCCACGTAAGAATTTTAAGAAATCTATTCATGTTGAAGGTACATCACTTCTGTTGCGAATACTATTTTCAAGCTTTACTAAACTGTCGAAAATAAGTTTATTCGTTTCGCTTTGTTCCTCAGATTTTAAAAGAATAATTGAAAAAACGTTCCAAACGGGGTCAGGTGAAATATTATTATTGGGTGATGTAGCTTGGGCATAAGTTTTTACATTTGGTTTTGGATGTACTAGATCCGATCGCATTTCTGTTGGCCGAGGTATTTGTTTAATTTTTTGGTTTTTGAATGTTGCCTGCTTTGGCTTTGAGATATGTTTAGGTGAAATTTTTGGCTTTTTTTTAGTTAAATTTAATTTCTGTGAATTTTTATAAGTAAATTTCATCCGTCTGTGCAACTCTTTAGCTACTTCGCAGCCGCGGTAACTTGCGGGATGATCGCCTTTACAGTTAATGCAATAGCAGGAGTTTTCATATCTGACCTGCAATCTACTGTCAGTTGATTTCCGCCACATCTTACACACCGCGGCACTTTCTGACAATAGGTTAACGTGTCCCAATAAACGTTTTTTATGTTTGCGTGCAAAATTTTTCATTTCATCTTTAATAATATTTAACCGCGGGAATACTCAGATCTCTGCGTAGATCTTCATTCCTTATATAACTGTTACTCTCTATTTTGCGTTGTTGAGGAGTATTATTCTGCGCTGCTTTTTAAACGGTATCGATCAAGGACTCAACCGCAACTTCAAGTTCCAATGGGGATTTGAGCCATACACCCAGTCGAATATTATCTTCAATATCGTTTTTGAAGCCTTCCCAGTTGGTTTCCCCGTTTGTTTTAATTTCTAATGATTGACTCGCTCGTTGTAAGAATGACCGAAGAATGATCAGAGCAAAGATCAAAGCATTCGTCAACTTTGATTCGATTGGAAGGCACACCCTTTACTATGAAAAACTCTATCAAATCCGGTATTTTTGTAACATCATTTGGCCAGAAAGTTGGTTTAACCGTAGAATGAAATTCGTTATTGTACTTTCTAGCTCCTTCATAAATCATCCTTTCTTCTTAAGAAATCTATTCCTGTCGAAGGTACGGTACGTTTGTTGCGAATAATATTTTCGAGCTTAACTATCCTGTCAAAAATAAGTTAATTCGTTTTACTTTGTTCCTCAAGTTTTGAAAGAATAATCGAAAATACGTTTGTAACTGGGTCAGGTAAGATATTTTTTTATCTTTATCGGATACTATAGCTTAGGCATGCGTTTGTACATTTGGTTTTGGATGTACAGGATCCGAACGGATTTCTGATGGCCGTATAGTTTGTGAAAATGTGGGTTTTTCAATTATAGCCTGCTTTGTCTTCGACTCATTTTTAATCGGAGTTGTAGGACTTTTCTTTTTTAAACTCAATTTGTATGAATTAATACTCATAAATTTTGCCCGTCTTTTCTGCAACTCCCTAGCTACTTCGCAGCCGCGATAATTTGAAGGATGATTGCCATTACAGTTGATGCAGACAGGAGGAGTTTTCTTATCTGACCTACAATTTACTGTCATATGATTTCCGGCACATTTCACACACCTCGGTTGTTTTTGACAATATGTTTTAGTATGATTATATCCTTGGCAGCGCTTACACCCAGGCGCTAATTTGAAATCCTTACGCATGGGTTAAATTTTTACAACAATATTAAGTATTGTTTTTATTTCAAAAATTTCATTCAAAATTTCTTCTCTATCGAAAGTGAGAATAAATAAGGGAAGTCCTCCTTTTATAACATTTTCTTCGCCATCTTTTTGCTGTTTTTCTCGTTTGACAATGTTAACGGCATCTATAACCTTATAATGCCTGCTTTTCGTTCATAGTGTCATTCTTTAAGCACGACGCATGTAACCCTCTAGCTACACCGCCTAAAGGCCTTTCAGAATTATTTTCAAATGAATACCATTCAATTTTTTCGGTATTTAGATTCGGGGATAACAGACGGTGGCTTTCCGGGTCTTTTATGTGGACTTTCCACGTACTTGTTCCGAGCGAAGTTACTTGGTAATCAGACAATGCCAACGATTATATCAAGGTATGTAACTTGTTAAAGACGTCAATACCGATCGCATTAATTGGCGGTGGGGGCCGTTGTTTCAGCTGTTTTGCTTTTTTAACAATCTCTTTGTCTCGGTTTATAATTTCAGGGGATGATACAGCTTTCCTTTTTTAACCGGTCGTTTGTTTAGAACCCAGACGGTTTCGCGACTGAAATCTTCTTCATCCGTATGGTACCTATACGGAATTCGTGGGGCAGTTTGTACATGGTTTTCGCTCATTAGATGTTTTCAATGTACTCTTTAGAGTCAAGTTTTCTTCGTTAAGATGGAAAATTTCTTTACGAAGCTCTTCGCAGAGCAGTTCGACGTTGTTAAGCCTTGTACGTTCTTAAGGCTCCTATTTTTCACTGAATTTCGCTTTCTTTGGCTGACGCTTCTGGTGTTGTCGAGCTCCTTGAGACACATATATTTTTTTGAGATCGAGATGTAGGTGACCTCGTTACCCTTGAGCTTTTCCCGAAATGGTAACATAATTGCAATAATTGGCTTTCCCCAGAATCCGTACAGCTGACCTACGAAGAGGTTGGCTTTTCCAGTGATTCTGAATTGCCAACTGGGGTATTAAATTTGTTTGTTTTATTCATTGCATTTTTGCTTTTGTATACTCTTTACACTCTGTATACGGGGAGTGGATTTTAGTCGCCCTCTACGACAAGAATGCCTTACCTCAGGTATATTCTGAACCCTAACCCGAAGGAAGTAAACATTTGACTGTGGATCAAGCTCACCGAATTACGGATTAAATTGAGAAAGCTTTCGAAGAATTTAAAATTTGCTCAGCCGTATTTCTTGACGTGTCACAAGCTTTTGGCAAGGTTTGACATAGATGCATTCATCGTGTCGTATCTAGAGCATAGCCTCTTCCGTTTGAAACTTAGAAACGAATTCCGGAGTTCACAAAAATATTGGCAGGAGTACCCAAAGGAAGCGTCCTTGGACCACTCTTGTACCTCCTTAACGATAAAATAGTTGCCATGTTTGCTGATGATACAGCTATACTAGCAGTTGGCACAACAATAGAGGAAACAAATATGAAATTACAAAACTCTCTCAACGAGGTTAATGAATGGACAAAACCCTGGCGCATTGCACTTAACGAGAGCAAATCGATTCATGCAGATTTTCGTATAAACGTACAAACAATTTGCCAGTATTTCTCAATACGGTTCGAGTCCCTTTTGCAAATGAAGCGATATATCTCGGGATGCCACGCGATGCAAAATTAAAATGAAAGTCGCATGTAAAAGAAGTGCGAAGAACTTAGAAATAAAAACAGGGAACTGTAATGGTTACTCCAAAAATATTCGAAGCTTAACCTCGATAACAAGCTGCTATTATACATGCAAGTGACAAAGCCGGTCTGGACATATGGTATATGGTTAGAGTTGTATAAGTGAAACTTTTGAAAAGCAAATGTTAAGATCATTCGTCAATGCGCCGTGGTACCTATATAAGGAATGAAGATCAACGCAGAGATCTGTGTATATTCGAAGATTCACCTTGATAGCTGCTATTATTGAAGCAAGTGCTTAAGCCGGTCTGGACATATGGTATACAACTATAGGGTTGTACCCGTGACACGAATCTAAGCAGTCTACAACCTTTTGAGAAAACATGTTAAGATCATTCGCCAATGCGCCTTGGTATATAAAGATCTACGCAGAGATCTGGGTATTCCTGCGGTTAAAGATGAAACGAAAAATTTTTCAGGCAAAAATAAAAAACGTTTATTGGGACACGTTAACACAACGGTACTATAAATTCTTGAACAAACAAATTTATTGCGGCGTCTTCAAAGAACTAAGCCCTTAGATTTGGCCCGATAATAACATACCGCGCTATAAATTGCGGAAAAGCAAGAACTATCAAATAAAAGTTAACAGGCAAACATTCATTATTTGTGATAAAAAAGATTGCTGGATAAGTCGCAAACTTAGTTGCAATAAAAACAATAACAAAAAATCAGTAACGATGTGCAAACATTTGAGAATGGTAACACTGCTTTGATGAGTTTATTTGCAATGCACACAGCCAGCAGTAATGGCGACTGGTGATAGGAATCAATTGTACACAAAGATCAGTGGCTTTGTTTGTGTTTCATTGGTAATATGCCCTTGAGTCCACCTACAGGCACCATTGTTAGAAAAAAGCTTTCCCATTAGCCTTGTACTGACATGTCTTGTTGGATAAGGTATAATATACCCCTATGGGATAGGGTATAAAAAATACATATCGAGCTACTAAACATATAAAATCAAATTTATGAGAGGTCATGAAAATCAATTACTGTCTATTTCATTCCTAAACAGATTTCTTACTCCGCTTTTGATACGATTCATGGTATAGCGCCATAGAGCAGGACTGTGATGATCAAGGTCTTATATAGGATTTCCTTCGTTGTTCGAGTCAGGGCTGAATTGCCGTTTTAGCCTCTTACCAACAGCGGTTGGTAAGAGTAATTCTTCGTTGGCGTGATGCTTTAAAGCAGATTCGAGATAGTTAAAGTACCGTTCTACCTCAAAGTTATATCTGTCTATGGTGACGTTCTGTCTTTCGTGTTGATAGCATATACAAAGTCTTAACCTCATTTACTGCTAACCCCATTTTCGTAGCTCTCTTCTCTATTCAAGCAAACGTGGCTATGTCATATCACGTCAAGTCAATGAATGTGTGTTATTATTATATGAGAGGTGCAATTAGTTAAATGACTTAAAGTAAAAAAAGCACCGAATTATAACCATTAAATTGTTAATACGAAGTTTGAAAAAAATTGACTTTGAATTGGGCTAGAGCAACCATTACGGACTGACACGAACAAACGAAATGAATTGCGCTAAGGATAAGGTTTCCCTATCATCGCTAAGTTAGAATCAATCATGTAAGAGATGTGATGATTAAAATTGGCTTAAACGATCATTGTTAAACAAAGAATCCCCTCCCACTTTTAGTGTGCGATTTTTATACCCTATCCCATAGGTGTATACTAGTTTTGACATTAAGTTTATAACATGGAGAAATACTTACGCTATATAAAAACGCTAACTGAGTCGATTTAGCAATCTCTGTCTGTCCGTCTGTGTTTCACAGAGTTTTGTGCCTTAAATTTTGAGATAGAGTTTTGAAATTAGGTATTTTTTGGGGCGTTTTCAGTAAAAAAAAAAGTTGTTTGCTAAAATTTTAAAATATTCGAAAATTTTTTTGATGCAAAATCATTGGTTATGATAATGTAAACATTTGGTTTATATATAATTCTAAATCACGCCCAATTTTAGAGGAGTTTTGATAAAAAAACAACCATTTGCGTACTTTACTCCATAGCATAAATAGGCGAAAAGCGTTGTTTTTTTGTCGAACCCTAAAAGACAATGACGTTTTTTATATTTTATCGGCATAAAATCCACATTTTGATGATATTAATTTTAGGGATGGGATGGGATAGGCTAAAAAACGATCCACATAGTGGACTTGTGGTCTTCTTACGTTTGTCAACTAATTCTTTGCAAAGTTAAATAAACCACACAATTTCAACTTAAACATAATTATTTATTGGGAAAGGCACTTGATTTCATATTCAGTTTTTCACAATATTTTTCATAGTATGTATTCATAAATAAATAATTAACAAAAGTAAAAAAATAGAAACGAAAACATACAAAATTCATATAAAAAAAAAAACAGCAAAAATTAGTTGTCTATTAATTCTTTGCAAAATGCAAACATTAATCTCAAAAAATGGTTATCTTTTTAACATGAAGCTATAATTGGCTAATATTTTGTATGTCCGCCATTAGCATCCATAACTGCCCTGAGGCGCCGCGACATCGACGAAATAAGTGCATTTATGTCATAGTATTCCGGTATTTTTAGCCACTCCTCATTTATGCACTTAACCAACTCAACTTTTGTAGTAGGGCTCTGTTTAGCCACCCTTTTTTTGAGCAATGCCCACAAATTTTCGATAGGATTGAGAACCGGACTCTGGGCGGGCGTGTCAATCACTTTGCTGCAATTATAAAGCAGCCAGGTGCGACACAGCAGCGATTTGTGCTTCGGATCATTGTCTTGGTAGAGTTTGTATTTGAGTTTGCTGCTGTTTTCTGTATCAACGAAGCCAAAATTGTACGCACTTCTTGACAATTCATTTTTAAGTATGTCTAAATAGAACTCTTTTGTCATAATGTCGTTAAATATGCGCAGCTCTCCAACGCCTTTGGAAGAAATACAACCCCACACCATTACTGAAAGCTTGCCAAATTTAACAGTAGGTATAATGTTTTTGTCCTGGAGGGCTGTTTTCGGTTTCCGCCAAACTTTGCTAGGTCCATCATGATAATACATCATGATCTTGGTTTCGTCACAAAAAATTACGTTACTCCAGTACTCGGGAGAACTGTTAACATTTAAAGTTGCGAAGTTTAAGCGCTTCTCAATGTTCACAGCAGACAGCAATGGCTTCTTCCTTGCTACATATGATGAGTACTTGTAGCGATTAAGTACTTTTCTCACAGTCTCATGGCACACGGTCTTCTTGGAGTCTGTTTTGATGTCATTCGCCAACTCCCTGAGGCTAGTTTGCGGTTTATTTTCAATAGTTTTTAAAATTTTTGAACAATCCCGCCGAGAGAGCTTTGGTCTGCCTTTGGAACTGTATAATTCCAGTCTGTTTTCTTTTTCCGCACGGTTAATAATATTATAAACTGTTGTTAGTTTAATTTGATATGTTTCAGCTAACTCTTTTGCTGTTTTTCCTTTGTTAAAATGAAAGTAAACTAATTGTATCAAATTATCCTTAGTGCTTTTTTTTCGTTTGCGTTTGCCAGGCATTGCAAAAATCCTCAATTTAACAAAAACGTGGACTGAACCGAAGCAAATTTTAAAACGAATGAATGCAAGGAAGACTAGAAAAAAAACACGCCATCGGTCGCTTTGAAATTTGTGGTCCCGTTAGTTTTTCTATGGTCTTCTTTCAACCAGTGTTTGCATTTTGCAAAGAATTTATTGACAGCGTCATAAATGCCGTTGTTTTGTTTTCTGTATTTCTTTTACGTTTTACTTGGAATTTTCTTATTTTTTCTTGTCATATCTATAGCTTATATATATCTTAACAATAATTGATAATCAAAATTTTCCAAAATAACGCTTTTATTTATATTTTTGTTGTTGAAGTTATGATTGTGTGACTTATTTTACTTTGCAAAGAATTAGCTGACAAACTGTATATGTTTTTTTAACTTTCTCTTCCAAAGAGAAAGATATTGTTTTCGTGAATTTTTTCGACCTCGAGATTTTGATTGATTCTAACATTACAATGATACAATGAATGTGTTGAGGGGTATTTCTTAGTAAATTATAATGCGGGTGTTCTCCTTATATTTAGAAGGTTTTTATTAGCAAAAGTAAACGTGGCTATACAAAAAAAATTTAGTCATTGTTTTAGTATTACCACGTTTACCTATTTTTGCGAAAAAAAAGCTTCTAAATGTAAGGAGAATACCCGCATTACGATATTCCTAAGAAATACACCTGTATAAATGGAATTTAATTTGTATACTAATATAACTGTTTTCATGAGTTCCACATAATTGGTTTTGGCCCAATTGTCCCTAAACACAATTTTGAGTTTTGCCTAATAACGGAAAATCATTATTATTCACATGGACAGAGATTACTTTCAAATACGGAATAAACGTTCGTATAATCACATTTCAACATTATTTATATCATTCTAGCATCATTAATCGAAAATTTTTTTTTTTTGTGGGGGTTCGCTGGAAGGAAAAATCATCGAAAGACATTGCAGAGGTTTTATCGCGAGGGAACCTTCTGCAATAGTGAGGGACTTTAACCCGATCTAAAAAAACCTCCCGAAGACTGACTTTTGTATGTCTTCAAGGAATCGCACCTAGTCGTTAGACTAATCAGCAATTTATTTTTCACATGTATTATATTTTATAAAAATATAAATTTTAAAGAAAAGAAAGACGTTGGTCGGATTTCTATGAGTTTTGTTTGAAATTGTACTTAAGTTTCAGTGTTTCTTTTTTTTTATATATATATATATCTTTAGCTACATAGGTCAAGGGGTTTAACCCGTCTTAATCTCCTGACTATATTGTCGGTTCTTAAAAGCTGTGCTATTTCTAAATTGACATGGCTGAGAAGCCTATCTCTGTGCCTTAAGCTACTTTTTAGGCTTCATCTTCAACCATTTCAATATATAGATCTCTATGTAGATCGGTGTTACGTATGTACCACGGTGCGTTAACTATGCTCCGTAGTACTTTGTTTTGGAAGGTTTGTATTTTTAGTAACTTTGTCTTGCATGTGCGTGCCCACAGTTGGAGCCCATAGGTCCATACTGGTTTAAGAATTTGCTTATATATATTGTAGTTGGATAAGGGTGAGTATCTCCCAATAAGCCAATACATTTTACTGTAGCGGATCATCTCTTTTTTTCTTTACATGTGCTTTCCAGCGCAGTTTGGCATCTAGAGTCATCCCTAAATATTTAGCTGTATTTGAATATTCCACTACATTACTATTTATGTATAATGGAATGTGTGGTACATTTTTTAACGTAAAATTTATATGACTGACTTTAGGTCATTTAATCTGATCTGCCAATTTTTAGTCCATTCTGAGATATTGTTTACTGCCTTTTGAAGCTTTTTTGTAGCTATTTCGACAGTTTCTCCTACGGAAAGTATAGCAGTATCATCTGCAAAGGTAGCTAGAGTGATTTCGTCACTTTATGGTAGATCACTAGTGAATAGGAGATATAGTACTGGACCTAAAACACTGCCTTGAGGTACACCAGCCTTAATCTCTCTTAATGTTGAGTACGTTGTTTCTTGTTTAATTCTGAAAAATCGCTGCAGAATATACGACTCCAGTATTTTTGAATACTGCTTCGGCAGTTGCTTTTGTAATTTATGGATCAATCCTTTGTGCCATACTTTGTCGAAAGCTTGTGATATGTCAAGAAATACTGTAGAGCATACTTTTTTCTCTTTAAAAGCATTTTCAATTTTATCAGTGATTCTATGCACTTGGTCAATTGTTGAGTGTTTACTCTTGAACCCAAATTGATGGCTCGGTACTAGCGATTTGTCTACGATAATATTTTGCAGGCGTTTTACCAGCATCTTTCGAATAGCTTGGACAACATTGGTAGTATCGATATTGGCCTATATGAGGTTACTTCGCTAGGTGGTTTACCTGGTTTTGGAATCATTATAACCTCCGCGACCTTCCATATGTTTGGCACATATCTTAATCTAAATACAGCGTTTATGATCTGTGCTAGATGTTTCAGTATTTTTTTTGAGAATTGTTTTAAAATTTCCCCCGTTATTAAATCAAACCCTGGGGCCTTTTTTATGTTTATACCTTCTTTTATTTCTTTTGCAAGTTCTTTAAACTTAACCGGTCGAATTAGTACATCTTCCCTGCACGTTTCTTCCATTCCTTGATAGTCTTTATCTTCATATGGTTGGAAGACGTCTTCAAGATGCTCAGCAAAAGTAATTGCTTTTTCTTGACTGCTTTTTGCCCAGTTTCTTTCTCTCGTTTTCACTGGTGGGATGTGAGCTGTTGGCCTGTTCATTTCCTTTGTTGCCTTCCAGAGCGAGTAGTCAGTACTAGCATCATTTGTTAGGCCTGTAAAGTATTTTTTAGTGACTCATTTCTGAATTCAATTATGGATTTTCTGAGTTTACTATTTAGCCTGTTTAGTTTGTTTTTGTCAATTGGAGCCCTTGTTTGTTGCCACGTTTTCTAGCTTTTCTCTTTTCTCTTTTCTGCAATAATTTCACATATTACAGGAGGGTATGAATTTTGCTTTATTTTGTTTTTTATTTTTGGAGTTGCAGCCCATGCAGCTTTTTGCTTTTCTGTTTCAATAGCTATCATTTGGGTATTTTCTTCCAACATCTCTATGAAGTAGCTCCAGTCAGTTAGCTTATTAACTAGTGTTGGATGTCGACAAGATCTGGGGTTTTATTCCTATCTGTTGGCCAGTAGGTAGGTTTTCCCGCCGAATGATATTTACTGCCACATTCTTTAATTGTTTCAAGTAAAGCTCTTCCTCTAGTATTCGTTAGTCTAGATCCCCAATACTTATTTTTGGCATTAAAATCTCCTCCCGCAATAAATCTATTGTGAAATATTTCAAGAAGACTTTTAAAGTCATTTTTCTGTATTCTATAGCTAGGGGAACAGTATAATTATGCAACTGATATCTGCCCACTTTTTGTTTTTATTCTTATGGAGATCCCTTGAATCGCACATGACTGGAATTTGGTTTCTATTTGGTGTTCAATCTCGTTTTTTATTAAGACTGCAGCCCCTCCTTTTGCACAATTGTGAGGATGTGGGGTGTGATATAGTTTATATCCTTGCAGTTTAAAGTCTGTAGATAATTTTAAATGAGTCTCTGAGATGATTATTTGAATCTCTTCCTTGCGATTCTCGATACCATTAGCATTCCATTCAAGGATTTTTATTTTATCCATCATGTTTGTCTTTTTGGTACAGCTCTTTTGTTGCTGCTCTGTCTCTCAAGAATATATATTCCTTCTAATATTGTTTTATTACATTTCTCCATGGAATCCATTCTATTAAGGATTTGTCTCATTAGGGTTTCCATTGGTTTTATATTATTTTTTTTCAGTTTGTCAGCTGGTTTTCCTGTGCTTTTTGATACTACTTGAGCATATGTTATTTTTGCACCCGCAGTTGGTCTTAATTTTGTGTCTTTTAAGACTTTTAACTCTTGGGTATTGATTTTTGTTTGGGTGCTTTGTTGTAAGTCCTTTTTGACTTTAGGTGCGTCCATATTTAGTCTGTTGTTAGGCTTCTTTTGCCTCTTGTCTTTAGCAAGTTGGATTTCTGTTGCAACTGTACATCCTCTATAGCTAGCTGGATGATTTTCGTTGCAATTCGCACATTTTGGCGGTTCATCTTTTTTTTTCATACAGTCTTTAGTATGGTGACTTCCCGCGCATTTTACGCATTTTGAATTTGCGCTGCAGTATTTTCGTGTGTGACTATACTTTTGGCAATTTTTGCATTGTGGAACGAGTTTAGATTTCCTTAATGTGTGGATTTCAACTTTCATTCCAAGTATGTCTTTTCGTACTGTTCGCGTTACTCAAAAAGAATGAACAATTTTATTCTTTTCTAGGATTGCTGCTTTATTAATAAAATAATAATAACACGAAATTAAATTAATGGACTGTATGATGAATGAAGATGCTCGCTCGCTCGCGTCTGGATATGCACTCAGCACTGCCGCGCCATTCCATCTCAATCGCATTTGTCCTCTTAATTTACCACTTCGCATAGGCTGTAGACAATGTTGTCCGTTATCGCTCTTGATGCATGTGGCGAGTTGAGTAGGCTAATTCTCGGTCGCGATTCCCGTTCGTCGCATATCGTGGGAAGAGTGAGGGTTTACTTCATCTCGGTCGGAACAACCGCTCATCAACTCACTATTGAAATGGGTGTGGCCTGTGCACCTGCATGTTGAATTGCACGACCGTCGCGTCGGTGCCGCCGTTGACGATGCTACAAATGTTGATGTTGTTGTTGCGAAAACATATTGCTGGTATGGTCGGTTGGAATTTGTTGCACTGTTGCTGTTTGTTTGTTTGCAAAACGGTTGTTCCGCTCTGGGGTTACGGCTGCTCGTTGCCGTTTTAAATTGTGTGAATCTCTAACATTCCTCCCTCCCAATTGAAGGCTCGTCTTCAATTGCTCCTCTAAGCTCATCAAGAGGAAGGACACACAATTTGTGGATTGGCCGCTCTAATGTTGAATATTCAAGCCGTACTTCTGCACTTCGCACTAGACCGTCCTTGCCCTGATGAACGGCTGTGACTCGCCCCAATGGCCAGATCGTAGGTGGTGCATTGTCTTGTTTGACCAGCACCAAATCGCCTTGCTTGACATTTCTGCTCTTCTTGCTCCATTTTAACCGCTACTGTAAGGTATGGACATATTCTTGGCTCCATCTTTTCCAAAAATGCTGCTGCATCTGATGTATGACACCCCACAGCTTGAGTCTTCCTTGAGGGATTTGGCTCACGTCTGCACTGAGTGGTAGGACCATCTGTTTTCCAATTAGGAAATGCCCGGGTGTAAGCGCGCTCAGGTCATTTACGTCATCTGAGAGTGCGCAAAGTAGTCTGGAGTTGAGACATGCCTCGATCAGCACTAAAGTCGTAGCAAGCGTCTCGGAAGTAAAAATCTGCTGGCCCATGATCCGTCGCAGGTGATGCTTTGTCGATTTTACTCCAGCTTCCCAGATGCCTCCCATGTGTGGTGCACTCGGAACGATGAACTTCCACTCCGTACCCAGTGGGTTAACTTGCTCGATTGGTAGGCTTTTCTTCCACTGTTCCCCGCTTCTCTTCAACTCCGCGTCTGCTCCGACGAACGTTGTAGCATTATCGCTCCAAAGTACTGAACATGCGCCCCGACGTCCAGTAAAGCGTTGGAAAGCTGCCAAAAATGCACTGCTCGTCTGGTTGCTCACAAGCTCCAAGTGTATGGCCTTAGTGACCATACAAACAAAAACTGCGATGTAGCCCTTTTCAATTATCTTGGATCGCCCTGATCTTGCCTTTATTTGAATAGGGCCAGCATAATCCACTCCACTATGCTTGAATGCTCTTGTTGGCTGGACACGATCTCTCGGCAGGCTGCCCATAAGCTGCTCTGATGTCGCCTTGCTCTGACGAAAACAAATTATGCACCGTGAAATAAACGTTTTCACTGCACGTCTCAAGGATGGGATCCAATACCTGTGCCTTATGTACTGTATACACAGCTGCGTACCTCCGTGAAGCGTCATGAGATGCGCTTCCCTTAACAGTAGCTCGTTAGTTTGCCCTTGGCCGGTAGAATGATCGGGTGTATTATCTCATATGGCAATGTTGAATTTTGAAGTCGACCTCCTACCCTAAGGATTCCATTAGAGTCCAAGAATGGATTTAGCGAAATTATGCTGCTCGAACCATCCAATGAAGTCTTCTTCAAAAGTTGTTGGATCTCCTTGTGGAATGCGCGCTGCTGCTCCATCTTTGCCCAATAAGAGAGTGCACCATCACGCTCTTCTAGTGTCACCGGCCTGCTTCGTAATGCTTGTTGCTCGTTTCGGCATACCTTCGTGAATCTCATCACGATAGCTGTCACTCTCAGGATGCTCTGAAGTGTTGACTTCCTCTCAAGAAGACTGATACCATCGATAGTCAGCACCGCTAGCCTTGGAATTATGAGACCAGCAACGACTGGTGGTTTTAGCTCCTCCAATGTTTCCTGTGGGAACTGCCGCCTCGATGTTTGCTCTGTACGTGGCCAATCCTTGCCACCAGAGGTTGGATTGAACCAGCTGCTCTGCTGGGATGCCTATCGATCCCAGGTCAGCGGGGTTGTCGTTGGACCGCACATGTTTCCAATGGTGACCTCCGCTCAGCTCTCGAATAGTGCTCACCCTGTTAGCCACAAATGTCTTCAGCTCACATGGCATCTTACCGATCCAACAAAGCGCAATCATGGAATTGGAATCGGACCAGTAAGTTCTCGTCAAATCCCGTACCGTGCACGCACTGCTCACCTGCACCATCAGCTTGCACAAAAGCTCCGCAGCACATAGCTCCAGCTTGTTCCTGGATGGAACTCACTCTGTTTGCGACGAAGGTCTTGAGCTCAAATGGTATTTTCTTGATCCAATGAAGCACAACCATTGAATCTGACCAATATGTTGAAGCTCTGATGCACTCACCACCTGGGATATTAATCTGCCAAGTAGATCGGCCCCGCACAGCTCTAGCCTTGGGATGGTGATTGTTTTGAGTGGCGCTACTCTTGTTTTCGATGCGACTAAAACACATCTTGTTGCTCCATCGGCAAATGTGGAACGCAGGTAGATGACCGCTGCATATGCTCTCGCGGATGCGTCCGCAAATCCGTGTAGCTGCAAACCGGCTCGGCTCTCAAATCCTAACCATCTTGGCACTCTGATGGATGTTAGGTGTGTCAATTTCGCGTGGAAGCTCTTCCATACGGGTACGAGGTCTGCAGATATGTTCTTATCCCATAGCACGCCAGATCGCCTCAAGTCCTGAATGAAAATCTTAGCGCAAATTATGACTGGCGCGAGATATCCGTTAGGATCGTACAGTTTTGCTACGGCACTGACCACAGCTCTTTTGGTCAACTTAGGTTCCCTCGTCTCTTGATGGACCTTGAACAGGATTTCGTCAGTGACTGAGTCCCAGCCTAGGCCCAGTACCGAAGCCTCGTGCTCATTGAGGAAGGTCAGCTCGGTTTGCCTGTCTTCGATTTTACACAGCTCTGAAATAACTCGTCTGCTTGATGACATGAATTTGCCAAGTTCAAAGCCACCCGCTGCAAGTGATGTCACTATTTCCTGAGCCAATGAGATGGCTTGCTCTTCGCTCTCTGCACCAGTAAGCATATCGTCGACATAAAAGTTGCGAGTGATAGCTTGGTATGCCCTCGGATGAGTCTGTCGGTTGTCGGAAGCGCACTGCTGCATTGCTCTGACTGCATTAAAGCCGCTCGATGTCATGCCATATGTCACCACAGCCAGCCAGTATTCCTGTAACAGATCGTCCGGGTGCTCTCTCCAGAAGATTCGTTGAAGATCCCATTGCCCCGGATCTATTATTACTTGGCGGAGCATCTTCTTGACGTCCGCAGTAACCGGCACCTTGAAGCATCTGAAGCGCGCGATGATGTCCGCCAGGTCGTTTTGAAGTTTCTGGCCCGGAAACCGCACGTCGTTTAACGATATGCTGCTGTCACTTTTGCACGAGGCGTCAAACACGACACGGAACTTTTTCGTCACGCAATGGTGTGGTATGTGGTACACAGGCCCTTCTGTGGTCTGCTCTTCTGTAACCGGAGTCATGTGCCCCAACTGCCGGTACTCGCTCATGAATTCGACATATTTCGCTCTGATCTCTGGATTGGTTTGCAATTTCCTTTCCAGATGAAGAAATCTCTGCAACGCTGCTGCTCTGGAGCTGCCCAAGCTCTGAATACGGGAACTCACAGGTATGTGCACAACATACCTCCCTGTTACACACTCGTGACGATTTTTTTTTTAAATGTCAATAGCTCTCTGCCGTAAGACTGCACTGTCCGCAGCAATTCAGGTCGACCCTTCGGGAATAGCTACGAACGCGTGTAGAATCGAGATTATGCACAATAATATCTCACTGTTGTACGCTAATGTACAATATTTATGTATGTTGCGCACTGCACAAAAACACAATACCCGCACATTGGAACTAAGCTCCGAGATCACCGTTGCTTTAGGACGCAACACGATGATCACTCAAAGCACAAGAAAGGCACAAATATTCGCACTGAATTTATTTGTTGCACATATGCACAATTCACAATTTTTTGTTTCGCAGCTATGCTCACAAAAGCAAATTAATTTGACTTTAATACCGCCCTGGTTCAATGTTTGTTTGACACGCACAATTATTCGCACTGAATTTATTTGTTTTAAAATTGTTTTTTTTTTTTTTTTTTCCACTGCCACTGGTAAAACTGTTCGGCTCGATAGGATCAAAATGTTCGCCTTACTCAAAAAGAATGAACAATTTTATTCTTTTCTAGGATTGCTGCTTTATTAATAAAATAATAATTACACGAAATTAAATTAATGGACTGTATGATGAATGAAGATGCTCGCTCGCTCGCGTCTGGATATGCACTCAGCACTGCCGCGCCATTCCATCTCAATCGCATTTGTCCTCTTAATTTACCACTTCGCATAGGCTGTAGACAATGTTGTCCGTTATCGCTCTTGATGCATGTGGCGAGTTGAGTAGTCTAATTCTCGGTCGCGATTCTTGTTCGTCGCATATCGTGGGAAGAATGAGGGTTTACTTCATCTCGGTCGGAACAACCGCTCATCAACTCACTATTGAAATGGGTGTGGCCTGTGCACCTGCATGTTGAATTGCACGACCGTCGCGTCGGTACCGCCGTTGACGATGCTACAAATTTTGATGTTGTTGTTGCGAAAACATATTGCTGGTATGGTCGGCTGGACTTTGTTGCACTGTTGCTGTTTGTTTGTTTGCAAAACAGTTGTTTCGCTCTGGGGTTACGGCTGCTCGTTGCCGTTTTAAATTGTGTGAATCTCTAACACGTAGATTTTCTTTATGTCTTCGTCATGCTCAAAACTGAGCATAAAGTTTGGAAGTGGTACTTTGCTTTTAAATTTAAGCATATTGACTACTTCTATTATTTTGAACTTTTTCTCTTTTAGGTCTTTTTTAATGCTTTCAGGCGAGCATGAGTAGTGTAATTTTTTTACTACTACCTTTATAGGCCTGGATTGCTTACTTTCATAAGAGTACCATTGCACTTTTTTTTGGTTTAGTATTTTGGTGAAGTTTCTGTATATACGTTGCCTCTTCAACCACATTAATTTTTATATCATTATTATTAATAAGGGTTGTGCTTGCTTTTATTTTATTTTCCTCCAATAATTTGGTAAGGCTTTCATAGTTGTTTATTTGGATTGGTGGAGGTCAATCTCAATATTTTGACAGCTTTCCATTTGGGATGAGATTTTCGGGGATGTACTCATCTTACGCTTTTTATTTTTATTCCCCATGTGACGATGCACTTCCGTCTCTTTTTTAAGTTCTTCTTCATCGGTTGAGAACTCGACAGTCTGAGCATTTTCTTTTTTTTGGCCGTTGATTTGTTCTTTCAACAATTGCAACTCCTGCTTCAGATTATTTATTTCTCTCAGCAGTGCCTCATTGAGTTGCTTAAACCCATCTCTTTCTTCACAAGCTTTTGAAAATTTTGCCTTAAGGTTTTCATTGTTATCTACCTTTTTAGATGGGGGTGTTCTTTCGACCCTTTTACATCTTCCGAAAGTGTCGCTACTAGGCAATAAATGGTCCCCCCCAGAATCCATGGGACCGACCTCCGAAGAGGGTGGATTTACCAGTGTAACTGGCCTACCACCTGGGGTATTCAAATCTTTTGTTTTGTTCATTGCATGTTCTTTTCATTTTAACTTTTGTGAAAAGTTTAAACTTTTTGGATTTAAGTCGCCTTTTACGACAGGCATACCTTACCTCGGGAATATTCTACACCCCCCTATCCCGAAGGGGGAAATAATCGAAATAAATATTATTATTGTTGGCCGAATTGTTACAAACGTCAATTAAATCGCTGTGAAAGAGAAAGTTGCGTACGACCCGGTCGTGCACCCGCCACTCGTTTTACTTTAAACCTATGTTAAACACCAAATATATATATATAAGAAGAGATAAACAACTTCTACGTGAAATAGTTTAGCTAGGTATACCTAGTATATGTCTGTCTGTCCGTCCATCTTTTTTTGGGACTTAAATTTTGAGCTAGGATAAAGAAATTTGGTACTTGTGATCCTTGTACATGCTGTTCGAACAAGTGTAATTTTTTTTAAATCCACCCACTGCCACGCCCCCTTTTTAGAAAAACCTAGTTTATGTCTATATTTCTTCTATACAAAGTTTTTTGCAACGCCCACTTTTTGGGGCGTTTCCAGTAAAAAAACGTTTTGCGGTAAGATTTTAAGCATTTTGAAATAATTGACTTTGGTAATATAAACATTTTTTCCATATATCATATATACGCATGCCTTCTTTTTGTAGGCGTTTTAATACAAAAACCATTTGTATACCCTACGCCATACCATATGCAAGAGAAAAACGTTGTTTTTGTTCGAACCATACGAGATTTTGATAAACTGTATGAACAATATGTTTCGACAATTTCAATTTTAATATTTCTTTCCCATAAAACCCACACTTTAGGGATATCAATTTTAAGGATGGGATGTGATAGGGTATAAAACGATCCGCACAGTAGAATGCAGCCTTTTGATATATTTTTCAGCTAACAGCAATTAAAGCACTTGTAATATTTTCAGTAACCTCCAAAACTAAATAATGTTTAAACGCGTTTGTGTCATGCACCTAACTACCGACCAAACTATTAAACTAGCTTGTAGTACAAAAACCTTATAAACAAAATATGCATATTATTATCATAGTTACAACTTTATTATCATTGTGACAAAGTTTTACAAAACAGTGTAATATTTTGATCCAATTCGAGTTTCAAAGAAACTTACCTTCACCATGCTCATCATAAAAGGATAATCCCTGCGGTAGCATTTCATGTCATTTAAAGGAAAGAAGGCCGGTAGCAGAAAACAAGAGATAATTCCACTTGAATGGTTTAACAATTCCTATTCGAGCAATCATTTGAGTCACACTATTATTTGCAGCTCTTTTCATTTGATATGCTATTGCAAAGAGTTATTCATGCGCATGCCGCAGTCGATTACTTTGTAGGTACCACAAAAATGAGAGCGGAGCATGAATTGTAAACGTTTGATCGCACGACCATAATCCTAATCTTATGTATGTAAGTGAGGATTTTATAGCAAGGATCGGTAAAGTACTACCTCTTGGCCCCAAAATTGTGTGATCTTGCCGCTGTACACTTTGTATGTGTATGTATGTATTATTATATATAAGTGTTATGTATTTTATGTTATTGTTATGTACCTGGGGAAGAATGTGAATTTTGTCACATACTTTTTTAAACTATACCCTATCCCATTGATACATAGTCTGTAATATAGAGAAATAATTTATCTAGATATATTTTAAGTTAGGCATATATTTACTTTAGCACAAACTCACTTTTTGTGGCTTCGTCTTCGCGTGCTGATCGTGTATCCGTTTTTAAAAATCGTCGCCCACTTTTACTTTAGAATTTATGATTAAATCAAATTTTCACTTTTTGGGTTAAATTTCCATACA
This sequence comes from Rhingia rostrata, assembly GCA_949824845.1. Lineage (NCBI taxonomy): Eukaryota > Metazoa > Arthropoda > Insecta > Diptera > Syrphidae > Rhingia > Rhingia rostrata. The sequence goes on along the minus strand of OX463757.1, from coordinate 70,903,487 downwards.
AATTATGTGTAGTTTGACATTTCGTTTTTTTTGCTTACCTCAGTGGATAACGCGACACTGTCATTGAAATCATCAGAACTAAATTCATCAATTGGTTCATTGATCAGTGTTCCATCATGTAGATTGCCGTCGTTTTTATTTATTTATTATTTACATTTTTCCGTATTTTGGGAAATAAGTATTATTTTATATTCTTCTCAATTAATGCTGCATTGGAATGTTGTACCGTTAACAAAACAAAACTGTTGACCACGGTGCCTGTCTGACGACTTTACATACCCTGAGCGGAGCAACGAAGTTGCGTGAGCGTGGACTATACCGAGAAAGAGAGGTAAAATCCTTTTTTCCCGTGAAGCGGGCCACCCAGGGCACCGTTAGCAAAAAAAAACTGTTGACTAAGCGCCTGCCTGATGACTTTACATACTCAAATTTTTATATTTTTTTTTCATTTTCGGAATTTACATTTTTTTTTATCTGGCAATGCTGCATTGGAATATTCTTCTTCTTATATATCATTCAGCTATGTGTGAAATGTCAAAAAAATGATGGATTTGTATGGGGATTTTTTGAAATTTTAATGTTTTATAACTTCTAAACTAATTGAGAGCGACGATTTTAAAAAAAATTGCTAAATTATCAGCATAAAATAGTGAGTGGAATAAAAAAAGTGAGTTTGTGCTAAAGTAAATTTGTTTCTCAAATTATATGGATAGACTCAGAAACGGGATAGGGTAATCTTAACATGTTTTTAGTTTTTTATACCCTATCGCATAGGGTATATTAGTTTTGACATTAAGTTTTTACCATAGAGACATAATTTCGGTAGATATACCTCAAATTATACAAACGGCTCAGAATCGCTAGTTGAGTCGATCTAGCCATGTCTGTCTGTTCGTCCGTCCGTCTATGTGTCGGCAATTTTTCAGCCTTAAATTTAAGCTAGAATTTTGAACCAACCACGACTTTCCACTGTTTTGGTATGTATGATAATCAAATTGCTGATTTGTACAACAGTTAATTCGTCGATGTTGTATGTTCTTTCGTGTTTACAGCATATACTTAGTCTTGATGGAGCAGAGAGAATTCTCCATCGTCATCCTACACAAACCGACGAGACAGGCAATAAGCAATCTAAGAAAAGGTTTGACGAAACAAATGAAAAAAACTTGGAAAGAAAAATAAGACTCTCCGAAAATATACTAAAACGAAAAAACATTGTAATACACAACATTGAAGAAATTGAGGAATATGACAAAGAACTACAGAACTGCATATAAACATATAAGACGATCAAGTTAATGATGATTTACGCACTACCATACGAGAGAATAATAATACAAGACAATAACATGACCAACCAAAGGCGAAAAATGCATATTCGTACACTACGAATAAAAACTCAAACAAACGTCCAAGCCAACAATAAAATGAAAATGACCCTGAAAAAGATAACGATTACAACCATCTACTTCATCAAAAAAATACGAAAAAATATCAAACAGAACTTCGACAACAAATCACAAAAGACCAACATAAACAAATTCTTTAAGAATAACCAAAATAAAACAACTTAACAAACCAACAATGACGAATAGAAGCAAAAACACAATAACAATATACAAACTGTAATAAATGATTTTAACATTGACAATATAAGCAAAACTTCCTTAAGCCGGTTAGCCACCGTGAGGAATGAAGGCTCAAGCCCCCCAAAACGATCAACCCTCAATATAAGCACTTTCAACGTTAAAACGCTGTACATCCGAAGCTAAACAACTTGAATTAAGATTAGCACTTACGAACACAAAATGGGACATTATCGGACTTTCAGAAACAAAAATATATGGCCAAAACACCATTGAAAACAATGAAGATATATTCTGCTATTCTGCTACAAATAGAAAAGCCATTAACGAAACAGCAACGATCTCCTTCGAGTCCTTATTCAAATCGACAAAACACATTTCACTAGAAGAAATTACAGAGCGCAACATAACTTTTTCAAACTATTTTGATGAAACTGAAATTACCTCCTCTATAGACAATTTAAAAACAGATAAGTGCACTGGTAACGACGCAATAATGCATAGATGATAAAATACGGACTAAAAGCCCTTACACCTATTCTAACAAAGTTATTCAACTCCATTATTTCAAAACAGAAAATACCATCACAGTGGAAACAATGTACAATCATACAAATCCACAAAAAAGGAAAAAAGGACGATGTAAATAACTACAGACCGATAAGCATAATCTCGGCTTTGTATAAACTCTTCAAGATTACAATATAATATGAAAATGAAACACACGTTAAATGATAAACAACCAACGGAGCAAGCTGGTTTTCGAGAAGGATATTTGACTTCTGACCATTTACAGACTATCAACCAATTGATCGAAAAATTCAACGAATAAAACTGACAAAACGGGACGATAATTCAAAATCAATAAAGGAATGAGACAATGAAATCCAATATCGCCTCCTCTATTTGACGCTGAATTAGAAGATATATTTATGCAAATGAATTGGACCAATAAGTATGGAGTAAACCTACATGGACAACGCTTGAACAATTTAAGATTCGCTTACGATATCGTTCTCATATCAAATAAATCTGACGATATCCAGACAATGCTTACACAAATTTCAGTAACATGTAAAATGCATAGACTAAGTATAAATATGACAAAAACTAAAGCTATGACAAATCATATAAAATATCCCGTAGTACTATCTGATTGTACCTTTGAATATGCTGATGACTACTTATATCTTGGACAAATGAAATCATTTTCAAATCAAGAGGAAAAAGAGGTGAACAGACGAATCACAAATAACTGGAAACAATACTGGAGTATGAAACAAATATTGGAATGCGATATAAGAACAGACACAAGAGGATATATATTTGACTCGACGACCCTACCAGTTATGACATATGGACTACAAAAATTAGCAATGACAGCAAACATAACCAAGAAGATACGAATTTGACAGACGGAAATAAAAATACACTTACTAAATATTAGACAAATAGAACGAGTCAGAAATTACGAATTAAGGGGACGCACAAATAAAACAGATGTTTTAAAAAAAATAAAACAATTAAAATGGAGCTGGGCAGGACACATATCACGAATACAGGACCAAATATGTTCAAAAGTAACAACAAAGTGGATACAAAAAATACAAATTTTTGGCGCAACAGGCTCGTTAGTACCCAGGGCCGAGCTTTCCCACAACCATTCATGTATGCGTCTGTACTTCTTGCACGACGGCCCGACCTCCTGTTTTATGCCAACTCCGAACGGCGAATTTAAGATAAGCTTTTCTTGACAATTGATATTACTCGGATGGCATGTCAGATCAGCACGAGAGGAGGGCCAGTGAAAAATCTTTTTAGGTGTTGCTACGGCTGGGAATCGAACCCAGACCTTCAGCGCGGCAGTTCAGCGCACTAACCATCGCGCCACTAAGCCCTCAACAACAAAGTGGATACCGGATGATAATAGACCAGTAGGACCTGCTTTAATTCAATCGCAACTGGTACAACGATGCAAAAAATAGGAATCTGTGGACAACAATGGGGGAGGCTTATGCCAACCGAAACAACGACTAGAAAATATTATATATAAAAGACAATTATTAACGGGACATCATAGCCTGTTGTGGAAGGCGACTAAATCCACTGCCGTATACCAAGTTTACAGTGTGTAAAAAAAAAAAAACAAAAAAAATGCAATAAATAAAACTAAAAGATGTAATACCGCAGGTGGCAATCTAGTTTCACTGGCAAATCCACCCTCTTCGGAGGTCGGCTTTACGGATTCTGGGGGGAACCAATTATTGCAATTTTGTAACATTTTCGAAAAAAGTTTAAGAGTAACGAGGTAACCAATATCTGGACCTCAAAAATTTATATGCGTCTCCAGGAGCTCGACAACACCAGAAGTGTCGGCTCACGAGAATTAAAATTAAAAGTAAAAATTAAAAGCCTTGAGGACGAAAACGACATTCTTCGAACTAGGCTAAACAAAGTCGGACTGCTCTGCAAAGAGCTTCGGAAAAAAATTCTTCACCCTTTGGATGAAAACATGACCCTAAAGAGTTCATTAAAATTAAGTAATGAACCGAAACCGAGTGCAAACTGCCCGGTTATTTCAGAATACCGACGAAGAAGAACTCAGTCATAAACCGACTAGATTCTAAAGAAAACACCGGTGAAAAAAAAGGAAAGCTATATCCTCACCTGTATTAATAAACCACGATAAAGAGAATACTAATAAAGCGAAACAGCTAAAACAACGGCCCCTACCGCCAAATTAATGTGATCGGTATAGAAGACTATAACAAGTTGCATACCTTGATAAAATCGCTACCATTATCAGGCTACCAAGTAACTTCACTTAAAAAAAATACATGAAAAGTCTGCGTAAAAGATCCACAAACTTACCGTCTATTATCTCCCAAACTAAATACCGATAAGATAGAATAGTATTCATTTGAGAATAAATCTGAAAGGCCTTTACGCCTTGTAGCCAGAGGGTTACATTCAAACAGATAATATAAAGTTATAGATGCCGTTAACATTTTCAAGCGAAACAAACAGCAAAAATAGGGTACAGAAAATTTAATAAAACGCGCTCTGCCTTTATTTATACTCACTTTCGATAAAACAGAAAGTTTAAAAAAAAATTATGAGATGAAACAATACTTAATACTATTGTAAAAATCCAACCCATGCGTAGGGATTCAAAATTAGTTCCTCAGTAAAAGCGGATCTAATCATACGCAAAACTATTGTGTAAAATGTACCGGAAATCATCTGACGGTAGATTGCAGGTCAGATAAGAAAACTCTTGCTTTTTGCAGGCGATCATCCCGAAAATTACCGCGGCTGCGAAGTAGCTAAAATTTTACACAAATTAAGTTTTATTAAGCAAAAGCCTTAAAATTCTCCTGAACTCCTATCAAAGTCAAAGCAGGCAACAATCGAAAAACAAAAAATTAAACAAATGCGTCAACAGATATACGATCGGATCTTGTACATCCAAAACTTATGCCCAAGCTACTGTACCGATAAATATATTTCACCAGACCCGGTTTCCAATGTTTTTTCGATTATTCTTTCAAAATTTTAGGAACAAAGCGAAACGAATATGCCTAAAATTCTTACGTGGAATGGCAATGGCCTTTGGCAGAAACTTTGACAACTTAATTTGCTTATGAAAGAAAACGATATCGAGGTCTGTTTAATATCCGAAACTCGCGCAAAGAGTAATTCTTACTTAAATATTAAAGGTTATTTGATAATCATGCTCCACATCCATCAAATAATGCTAGTGGTAGACAATCACTATATATAAAATAGAAAAAGAAACAATACATGTAAGCTCTTTACAAGTCAGAAGCCATTGATCATTGACCGATGGTGATAACTGCCCTCCCTTTAAGTATCTGCGTCCCGCAGATCGTTTAGTGGACATGGAGATGAACTTTGGACTTTGTTACTGCTATTGACCGCTTGAGGAGGTCGTGGCAAAGGACGTGGAATTGGTGTCCGACGACAGGATAGGCGGAGCTCCGGGATATTGACCTTTCCGTAAATCTTCTTCCAGAGTAGGCAAATAGTAGTGATGAATGCTATGACAATAAAGATTTCTGTAAGAATAGAAGAGTTAAGGTTTTTGTTTAAGATATTGATGAGCTCGATGTTATAGTGCGTACCAAAACAGTTGGCCATTCTACTGCGCAGGTCTCTTAAAATGTGTTTTACAATCTCTTAAAATTGCAAAAACAAGCATAAAGAGACGAAATTGGGCGGAGTTATAATAAAAAACGACGTATACCCTGCCTTGTGTTCAAGATCGCTGTCGCGATCTCACTGAGGGTGGTTTCTTCATTTTCCTTCGTTTATACTGAAATTAGGAGCGGAGGAAAAATATAGATCATTATATGTCAACTTTACTTGGAGGAAAATATATTGTTTCGTTTTTTGTCTTGTCGGTTCTTTGTAGGAGTATGATGTGATCACGGTCGGATAGATTAAGCAAAACATTGCACATTAATTGATTGTGTGACTGTGTCTGTATGAAGGTGTACGGTTTTAGATTTGAACCCTATTTGCTCATTATGCTTTCGTTGATCATTATTAATTGTGTCGTGCATATTGATCATGTAGGTACTGATATTGGCACGCAAAGTAAAGTAAATTGCAGTGTCACACCATAAACCATAAAAAGGGTTGGGAACCATTTCAAATACAATCGGACTTCTAGGTAGAAATGTATAAAAGTCGACCTCATAATAAAAAATTAAGTTTATTTAGATATTCAACAGCATTTTAGTTCTAAAGTTGGGTTACGCATTGTAAATTACAGGCAAAAACGCTTAGTGATTAAATCTCTTTCGCGTCATTTTTGTTCTCTTAAATCCTCTCTCTGCGCAATCGACCGTTGGCCAACTGTTTTGGTACGCACTATACTTGTGCTAAGGTCATGCACGTATTCCAGGTTCGGTGTGATTTTGTTACCGGTTACGTTGGCCAGGACCGCCGGAAGTGCCTGTGGGCTGTAAGGCATTCTGCTGTGGTAGGTCTTCTCCTTAATGTGTACCGTGTCATTGTCCAGCTGTATCAGGTAGGTACCTACTAACGGAATAGAGGAATTTTTATTTAAAACTGTTCCGTTGAAGTTTGTCAGAAAAATAGTGTTTTCTCCAACCAGTTCGATTATTTCTTTATTCGTTGTTTTATAGTCGCAGAGTGCATTACCGCCGTTAAGTATTCTGGGCAAGCAGGAGGAGTCTTCTGGCAGTTCTGGCAGAAAGGATGCTTTCTTCACACACAGATGTATTACCTATATTTAGACATTTTCCGTTCAAACCGTACGTCTTGTCGTGGCTAATAAGAAGTCTTGAAAAGTCCAGGTCGATTTGTCTACCGTTTTTAATTGCAGCGCGAGCCGTTACCAGGTGATATACCTTTGGGTCCGTCATAGGTATGGACAGGACATATAGCATTAATGTTCCGTTACCATATACTGAAGGTCGGCCGTATTCAATAGCTTCTACAACGTTTTGATAAGGCAATGTTTCAAGTTCATTTATAATAGTATTAATCTCTTCTGAGTCCAAAAGATTGCTATTGACTATGCCGTTCTTAGCCATTTGGCAAGCTCTTACTATCTCATTGACCCCTTCCTTTAAAATAAGTAACTTGGTCAGTCAGTCCTTTTTCTATGGCATTGTTGTATCCGTCTGTTACCTTGTTTATATTTCCTGTAACTTCTCGCGTCGTGTCGAACAGTTTCTCGTTAATTACATATTGTCGGTTGCTATTATTTATAATGTCTGCCTGCTTCTCTAAAAGGTTGTCCCAGTCTGTTGCGTCAGGTGAACCACCTATACATTTCCAAGCAGTCCCTATCCAATTTGTTGACCTAAATAAGCGTCCCGCAGTTCGTTAAGGCGATCCTTAATTTGGTCTAAGTGATAACATAAGATAGGTCTCATTTCTTTGTCCTTACATGTTGGAACATCAGATGTTCAGTGTCTTGTATGAGTGCGTCATGTTTTGTCAAGTCAATAACGTGTATTAATCTAAAAAAATCCATTTTTCACCCAAGTGTTTCCTTCTTTAATCGGAGATTCGTAGGCGAATATAAGTAGAGTCTGCATGGGAGTAAAAAGAACTACTAATCTGCAATATAACAAGGTTTATTAAAATTTAAGTTTTACAACTTTTATCTTAAAATCTATGTCAAAGTAAGTTATAGTTTAATGACATGTACAATTGTACAATATTGTATGTATCTTTTTTTCCTTTTACTCATTCATGTGAATTAGTTAGTCTTATTTTTGACTTTATGGTTCATGTATTTGTTAAATTCATTTTTCATTTTCTACTGTGCTTTAAATTAATTTGGTCTCCATTAAATTTTCGGGGTAGTCACTCCGGATCGGAAGGTTCGTATTTATCCGCCTTGGTTGTAAGGTAAAAATGCAAACAGCCTACTTTTCTTTTCTTTTTTTTGAAAAAAGGAAGGGAAAAGGGAGAGAGAAAAAATAAATTTTATAATATGTTACTTTATGTTTTTTAGATTAGCCTTGTGGATTTTTTTTCCACTTTTAACTCGATTGTTCTTAGCTACAATTTCTTTCCTATATAATGGCTTGTTTTTGCTTTTTATGCCCTTAATAGCAATGGGCAGTATATCCTCGGGACCACTTTTTTCAATTAACTATCTGCGACCTGTTGAAGAATACGCCCACAGGTTTCCTACTTGCGATGGAATGTACTGTATTGTTGTACCGATCAACAGACACATAGACAAGTTCTTTAGTTTTCAGTTCTGGGTATTCTACCCTAGGGCATCGATAGATCTCCATGATTGTAGAGTGGACTCGCTCTATTTGGCCATTGACCTCGCTTCTATGTGATGGGGTTAAGTACAACTTTACCCCTAGGCTTTTAATTATGTTTAGCACAATTGGACTAAGGAAACCCCTTTCGTTGTCCGTGACTAAAATTAATGGGACAGTAAAATAATGCCAAATTTTCATGACCTTGTTTCTTATATAAATTGCTGATTTTTCTTTAATGTGAAAGAATTTTGAAAATTTGGAAAACTTATCCATGACTAAAATTTTTCATTCTGAATTTCCATAATGTCCAAATGGATTATTTCGCATGGATAGCGAGGTACAGGCGTGTCCTGCAATTCAAGGTTTACGTATTTGTTAGCCTTACAAGAAGCTGCAAATCTCCTTATGCTGGATATCATTTGTGAAAATAACATTTTTCAAGTATTTGTTCTTTGTTTTCCCTAGGATCGCGGTGAGCCCTTCTGCGTTGGCTACCCTCTACGTTGCCCTAATTTTGTATTTTCCGAAACTATCTAGATATACATCTTGTACAATTCCAAGGAAATTCTCCGGGATTTTCAGCCCATTGATTACATTTGGGTTGAGATTTTCTTTCAAGGATTTGATAAGCTTACACCTGTCTAACTTCCTCGTGGAGATGTAATGGCGATGATTGCCAGGATGTGGTTCCTCGTGGGAACAAAGGTCCGACGCCAATCTTAAATATTATTTGATTGCGAAAAACGTTAATCGGAGCTACTGCGAATGGTATTAAATCCGAGCCGTCTTGCCCGGCACTGTGCATAGTTCCGGAATCATCGCTGTCAAAAGATTCCTCGCACAGTCCTTCCTCTGCAGTGCCTGTTTCCCCTTCATTTGTTCATCAGCGGTTTCTGTATTACGAGTAGTCTGTGCCCGTGCTTCGTCTGCATCGTCCGTATTTGTTTCTGTCGCTGTATCTGTCCGTGAAGAAGAGGAAACTAAATCTGAAAGGTGGTTGAACTCTGTTCGAAGTCGCGAAAGGGCATCAGCCACAAAGTTTGATTTACCGGGTGTGTAAATCAACTCGTAGTTGTATTCTTCGATTCTTGACTTCCAACGCTTGAGCTTTGCATTGTAATTTCTATTGCTAAGCGTGAAAGTCAAGGGTTGGTGATCAGTGTATATGCGGATCTTTTTGGAACCGTACAAGTAGTTCCTCAAATTGTCGAGTGCCCAAACTATGGTACGAAGTTCTTTCTCATTTGTAGGATATGCCTCTTCCGTTTTATTAAGAGAACGGGAGGTAAATGAGATTGGTTTATCTTTACCTGGTTCCCCTTGGCACAGAACAGCGCCGATGGCATAGTCTGAAGCGTCTGTCGTCAAATTAAAAGGTTCTTCGAAATCAGAGAAGGCTAATACTTCTGCCGAGGTAAGAAGTTGTTTCAAAGTTTCGAAAGCCTTGATTCCAGCGTCGTCTTGTTTAATGGGAACTTTCCTAGATTGATTGGCTCCTACCTAAGATAAATAACTCGCCACGAGTCATGTTTGTTAAGGGCTTTGCAATTTTAGCATAGTCCCTTATAAAGCGTCTATAGTATGATGTCAGTCCTAGAAAACTCTTTAATTCTTTTAAGGTGTTTGGGGGAAGGATAGCTTCGATAGCCTTAACCTTTTCAGGATTGGGAAGAATACCATCTGAGGTTACTAGGTAACCAAGGAATTCTACACTGGTGTCTAGGAAATGCGTTTTCTCTAGATTTATTTTTAGTCCAGCTTCGTCGATCTTTGAAAAGACTGTTTCAATGTCCCTCAGGTGATCATTTTCTGTTTTGCTATATATGATTATATCGTCAATATGGACATAACAGATCTTTCCGATCAGTTCCTTTAGGACGTCATCAATCATTCGCTGAAACATGGCCCGGAGCATTCTTGAGACCGAAGGGTAGTCTGACGTACCCGAATTTACCATTCATTGTAGAAAAGGCCGTTTTAGGGATATCCTTTTCCTTCATGGCTATTTGGTGAAAGCCCGAGGTGAGGTCCACTGTGGTAAAGAATTTTGCATCTCCAAGACTCGCGAGAGTGTTGTTTATGCCAGGAATAGGGTAGGTGTCTGGAACAGTTACAGAATTAAGACGTTTATAGTCTATTAACATTCTGTACTGCTTTTCCCCGTTAGGCTTGGGTTTTTCCGGTACGACCCATATTGATGAGTTGTATGGGCTGATGGATGGTCGAATAATGTTCTCTTCTAAAAGTTCATTTACTTGCTTCTCGACCTCCTGCCGCATACAGGCCGGTTATGGGTAACTCTTCGTGTAGATCGCTTCGTCCGTCGTCATTTGTATCTCGGCCCTGACATTGGTTTTTACTTTATCGTTATTAACTGGACCGAATAAGTTATTGAAAGAATTACAGAGTGTTTCCAGTTTAAGCTTGGCGGCTTCGGAAACATTTTTGCTAAATTGTTTACAACGTCAGACGATTTGTTTTTTAAGGGAATTCGTATGTCCGATTTGATGATTAGTTTATTCTTTTCCCTATCGATGATGGCCTTTAATTCCTTCAGAGTATCGTCGCCGATGATTCCATCAAACGACTATAGACTCGGAGGAATAAAAAAGGTTACATCTAAATCGCAGCCAACAAAGGATAAAAATTTAAGATTTTACCAGCAGGACGGCTGATATAGAAGGGTTTCTGGACAGGGGAAGACGCTGGTGCTAAATTCGATTTACTAAAGTTATAATTTGCACCAGTATCTACGAGAAAATGTATGATTTTCCAGTCTCGTGTAACGTACTCTAAGTATGGTACGCTGGAAACGAGACATCTGTCATAAAATTTTCCTCTTGGGATTCTAGTGAGTTAGATGTTCCTGGTTCTTCAGTAGTCTCTGGGACATCAGTCACCATGTGATACAGCCGCTGTTGTTTCCTGGGATAACTATCTGAATTAGCCTCCCGTTTAATTGGGTGATTGGCACAGTTTATATAGTTAACATTTCTGGATTGAATGGTGTGGTCAACCTCCATCTTAATTGGAGGCTTCGGGCCTAGCCTTGGCGGCGGTTATTGCCTGTTTTAGAATCTCGTATTCCAAGACGAATTTGGCCTCTGCTCAACTCTGCCATTATAAACCTGCCTGAATTTCCCGAGGGAAATGGATGTGTTCTCTCAGTTTTAAAATTATAATGTACAGGGGAAGATATAATATTTTGAGCCTGTACATTCACAGAGTTATTCCTAAAATTAAGATTCTGCATATCAAGGCACGCAGAATAGGCCTCTGGGAGAGTTTTTGGCTTCTGGATTATGAGAAGCCTCGAGAGGTGCTCGTTCAGTCCCCTAAAGAAGACATCCAACGCCCGATTGCGGTAGGTTTCTACCAAAGCGTCTATCGTCTCGGAGGAATATGTTTCCGATCGAATTTTATTTATAATTAATAAGACCTGATGGTTCACGGTAGTATAAAAGTAGTCAACTCTGGAGCCATTCTGCCTTAGTTGACTAAGTTGATGCTCAAGGGTCCTGAGATCCCTTTTATCTGCGTAATGGAGCGATAGGACCCTCTTAATTTCCGTCCACTCGCTATCAAATACATTATAAGATATCAGAGCGGAATCAGCTTTTCCCCTTATCTTTTGCCGTAGTTTCTAAAGGATTGCCCTAAAAATAGACTTACCACGAACAATCTCATAATCCTTTAGCACAGTCTCTACACTGTGCACCCAAGATACATAGTGTACCGGGTTGCCCTCAAAATTTCCTTCACCGAGTCTGGTAGCTGCCTGAATTTCCCGAGGGAAATGGATGTGTTCTCTCAGTTTTAAAATTATAATGTACAGGGGAAGATATAATATTTTGAGCCTGTACATTCACAGAGTTATTCCTAAAATTAAGATTCTGCATATCAAGGCACGCAGAATAGGCCTCTGGGAGAGTTTTTGGCTTCTGGATTATGAGAAGCCTCGAGAGGTGCTCGTTCAGTCCCCTAAAGAAGACATCCAACGCCCGATTGCGGTAGGTTTCTACCAAAGCGTCTATCGTCTCGGAGGAATATGTTTCCGATCGAATTTTATTTATAATTAATAAGACCTGATGGTTCACGGTAGCATAAAAGTAGTCAACTCTGGAGCCATTCTGCCTTAGTTGACTAAGTTGATGCTCAAGGGTCCTGAGATCCCTTTTATCTGCGTAATGGAGCGATAGGACCCTCTTAATTTCCGTCCACTCGCTATCAAATACATTATAAGATATCAGAGCGGAATCAGCTTTTCCCCTTATCTTTTGCCGTAGTTTCTAAAGGATTGCCCTAAAAATAGACTTACCACGAACAATCTCATAATCCTTTAGCACAGTCTCTACACTGTGCACCCAAGATACATAGTGTACCGGGTTGCCCTCAAAATTTCCTTCACCGAGTCTGGTAGCTTCGATATTTCTCTTAATTCAGTCTCATCATTTGGGCCTCGTAGTTTTTCCCGAGTTTCGCCCGTGTGCTGGTCCGTGGGTATCCCCAAACCAATATTTTCTACACTTTTTATTATATTTTCAATACAGGTAAGCTGATTTAAAATTGCCTGACTGAAATTCCCCTGTTCAATTTTAGTAATTCTATTTTCAAACCCCCTCAACTGCAGAATTGACCGCTGCTGTGAGCTGAGTGACTGCATTTTTAATCTCATCCATATTTGCTAAAAGTGGTACCGAAAAATTTGTTTATTATTAGTTTATTTTCAAAGTATGTGTGAATCTAACCCTTTCCCTTTTCTTTGTTCGTAAGATCTCTTTTTTTCACTTTTCTTTATTATTTTTCAATTTTAAATTATGAAACTTTTTTGTTTGTACCTTTTTATATTTTTATGTTTGATGGAATGATTATATATATATATATATATATTTTCCCTCTTATTTTATATATTTAAATTTTCAAGCGAGAGGACAACAAAAAAAAATTTAATGAATAAGTATGTATGGTATAGTTATATCTTTTTTTTATATGCTTTGAATAATTGAGTTCAAAAAACTTAAGTATAATCTTACTGAGTAAGAAGCAACCAGTTCATCCTGCAGCGAAATTCTGGAGTCATCTTTTATTTCTCGTATGTTTTAAGATCATCTGTGACTTAATTTGTATAACTGCCTTGTGCCACAATCGTCCTTTGAATTCGTCACTTTTTCTTCGTAAGTAATTAATATTCTTTATATTTTCGAGGGAACCTTTGATGACACCAATGGGTTTTCGGTTTCTTATTAGTTCACTTTTTCCGTGTTCACTTCGTTACGCCTTTTATTTATTCAAATTTTTGAGTTATCACTTTTTTTTCTGATTATTGCACTTTTTTCGTATTCAAATTTTTTATGCTTTATAATTATTTCACTCTTTTCGTATTCGCATGTTTTTTCTGCTTTATAATTATTTCACTTTTTTCGTATATTTTCGAGGGTACTCTTTTGTCCTGCTCGGGCGCCAGTTAAGGGATTCGTCCTAGTGAAAGATAAAGAAATTAGTTTTATAGACCCAACTTGGTCTCTTTAAATGAAACACGAATTAATTTTTCGTTATAATAACTTATTCGTGTACTATCCCGACCAGAGCCGAAACCAGAATGAATGTTCTTACTTCACTAGATACATATATCATATTCAAATAACTAAAGTGCTGATCTGCAGTTCCCATGCAGATCCGATATATTTCTTTAGCCTCGTATTGGGCTTGATCATGGGAATGATTCCAAGGTGCGAAGCGGATGCGCGTGTGCATCGCTTGCATTTTTTATATGTCTGGTTAATGACCGATGGTGATAACTTAGGTTTTGAACAAGATAATAGACAATTTCAATATATAAATTTGGTTTGAACACTGTTTTTTTTACACGCCCACTTTTTAAGGGCATTTTCTATAGAAAACTGTTTTTGTTTAAATTTTAATTAAATTTGAAAAAGCTTTCGATGCAAAAACATTATTAAAGTTAATATGAACATTTCTTTAGTAGAATATTTTAACCAACACTCACTTGTTTGAGGTGTTTTCCTACAATAACCATTTGTGAACCCTACCCCAAGGCATTTGCAATAGAAAAAGTGACTGAACATCACAATATGTAGTTAATGTCATATTTCGTTCATATAACGTTTTTTGCCACCCCCGTTTTCGCATAAAAACGTTTTTCCATAAAATTTTAAAATAATCGCAAAACTTTTGATGCAAAATTATTGGGTGTGATAAATCAAATACTTCGTTCATATATCATTTAAACCATGTCCATTTTTTGGAGGCGTTTTTCTACAAAGGCATTTGTATACCAAACCCTATACCATATGCAATTTCGTTTTCCATATTTCATTGTCATATTCATTTTAAGGATGGGATGGGCATCAAACGATTTGCACAGCGGATGGTAGACTTCTCATAGGCTTATAGCCTATCCCATAGGGGTATGTTAGTTTTGATACATAGTGTTATAATTTCGGATTGTAGTGTACGATTGTAGTGTACTAGCCTGATGTGTGAAAATCGAACAGATCCATTTAGTGTATATTGGAATGAATGAATGCCCACTGGAATGAATGACTGGAATATGGGTATCTGTCAAAAACACTTCTCGATCCATCTAGTAAATGCGGGAATCTCTAAGAATATGCCATCTGTATGTGGAATGGTATAAATAGGGATGAAGCGACAACCAGGGAGTGAGTCTAAATTGTGACCTGAACGTAATTTGAATAGTGGAAGCGATTTGAATAGTGACTGAGTGAATGACCTAAGTGAATTTAGGAAAATGATTGTAGTGCGCGAATTTAATCGTTGGTATTTGATTTCAAATAAGTGTAATTGAATTGTTAAACGAAAAACCGTTTTGTAAATAATATAATTCTACTAATAAGAGTGTGTTTAAATAAATTATTGTTAAACATAAAACAGAAAAGTGTTTTATCATTCGAAGCCTGGCTTCATTCTACATTGGTGTCAGAATGGGATAAAACCTTTTCTGGATGAGAAGTTTCTAGAAAACTGTGAATATAGTAAAGTGAACAGTTAGAGCGAATATATTGAATCGTCAATATTAAATCGTGAATAGTGAACAATAAATTGGTATACGATTAAGTGTGTGATTGAACAATTATAATTCGCAAATCATTAGATCAGCTAACTGTTGCGGAGCTGAAAGCTGAACTGAGTCTTCGACAGCTTTCCCCTATAGGAGGAAAAAGCGATTTATTAAATCGTATTCATGACATAATAAAGCAAAGTGAAGATCCTAATTCGATTGTCTTTGATGTCGAAGAACAACAAGTAAGTGCAGGCTTCGACATGTCATCAATGATGAAGTTTCTGAAGCCTGAATTCGGAGCACAAAACAACAAATTGGAACAACAGGGCCAACAGTCCGTAGGTCAAAGCAAGCAGCTCTAAGAACAGAGCCAGCAGCTCGAGGAACAGAGTAAGAAGTTTGAGAATATCCTCTAGTCGAAATTCACACTGATTGATAATCGATTTGAAAAAGTCGAAACTGCATTTATCGCTGTAGAAGAGAAAGTTAAGAAGGTAGAAAATTATGTAGCAGCAATCGAACAGAAAGTCGAAAAATATAAGGTAATTTCGAGACTATCGAAAAGAACGTCGACGACCTAGCTAAAGAGCTTAAAATTGTTAAAAAAACAAAAGGTTCGGGAAATTTCTGCAGATTGTCCACGAATGAAGGAAATGAAACCTACAACTTTCGGCGGTCAGACGCAATGGACAATTTATAAGAAGCAGTTCGAAGCTGCTGCCATGACCAACTGCTTGGAGGACGAGGCAAAAGCCATTGCACTTACACTGGCTTTGCGTGGTCCAGCTGCGGAGCTTTTGCAAACCATCTCCGTTGACAATCAATGCAACAAAGGCGCTATCGTGAAAGCAACCGAAATGTGGTATGGTAATGACCACATGTTAGAAGTGTATCGAGTGCTGCTGTGCAGCAGAGTCCAGAAGAGAGGCGAAACTCTTTAACAACTGCAAGCAGATATTGAAGGCCAAGCACATTTGTCATATCCTAACACAAGTGAAGACATCATCAACCAGATGACAAAGGACGCTTTCACTCGTGCTATAGCTGACTCAAAACATCGACTAGCAGTACGAATGGCTGGAAAATGCACACTTGCCGAAGCCGCAGCTTATGCTCTGATATTAGAGGCATCTGATCAAGCATCCTGAGGAGCTATTCGTGTCAAAGAATTGGCCACCATTGAATGCTCTTGTGAAAGAATGGAGGTTTCACCGAACTGCAAAACTGGATATCTAATGCGTCAGTGCAGGAACCCATCAAAGCGCAGCAATTGTCCACATTGCAACCGTCGGGGACAGAGGGAAGCATCTGGCAGTGACAACAATCGACCTGCTGTTATTAACTCTCAGTACCAGCAGTAGGAAAATGCTTAAGAGCCACCTTCGCGGGGCAGAAGTTGGGTTCTGTAATCGACGCCCCCAGGACCACAATCCATGTTTCCCAAACCAAGAGAGACAATAGGAGTCTGATAGTAGATGCTACCATCGGCGGGAACGAACTACAATTGATACTGGAGCTACTGCTTCCATTATCCGAAAGACATCGTCCGTGAGTCGTGAGTCGAGGCTGCATAACACCAGCAGCTATTGCCTGAGGACCGCAACTGGAAAAAGGGCTAGAGTATATGGGGAAGTACGGCTGGCGATATACTTGCCGGGAATCGCCTTTTCCCATGCATTCCTGGTGGCTGATATTTGTGACGAATGCATTATTGGAGTTGACTTCATGAAGACTCATGTAATAATTTTGGATATTGGCATGCAGGTCTTGAGATATCGAAATGTGGAGATCCGGATACGGTCTACCAAAAGCAGTTATTCCGAGAACAGTCATCGGGAAGGACCATGTGTTACCACCGTCATCAGAAACTGTTATATGGGTTAAGCTGGAAGGTGATTCGGGGAGCCACCGATTCCTACCTGTTGAACCAGATGCAGACGATAATTTCCAAAACTACATCGTTGGAAAAATGTTGGTGGAACCAAAGAACAACATGGTTCCAATAAGAGTCTTAAACACCAGACCACACGACGTGAGAATTCAAAAAGGAAAAGTGATTGGTAAATGTGTTCCGATTAACGCAATATCAAGCGTAACCGAAGTGGAGACTGCTACACCAGTGCTACCAATTAAACGGACGGACATAACGAGATTTATTATCAACTAATACAAGCTGAATCAGGAGCAGCAAATTTGTGCGGAAAACCTGATTGAAGAATTTGCTGATTCGACACTGGAGCTGCCATTAGACAAGCCGCGTGGGTGGCCGCGGTGTAGTGGTAATGTGTTCGTCTGTTGAGTGGAAGGTTGCGCGTTCAATCCCAACCAAAATCCATTTCACTTTTATTTAAAAGAAACAAAAGGTCGGTGTAATACCTAAAAGTATGCACACCATCTTGAATTTCTTCAAATTTAACGAACACAAGAAAAAGTGACTCCCCGAAGCTAGTTCGGATACCACCCATGGAGTTTAAGTCTCCACTACATCCAAAAATCTTTCCTATCCTCTCTTTCTTCCCCTTCTCTAACGCTCGTACTATGGTAACATATAAAGGGTATTCATAACCCCTTGAGTACGTGTAAATTATAAAAAAAAAAAAAGCAGGCTGAAGTTGCAGAAATGGTTACGACTATGGAAAGGGACTGACTGATAGACAACTCCAATAGTCCGTGGGTATCACCAGTGGTACTGGTTAAGAAGAATGATGGCAGCAACTGGTTCTGCGTTAACAATCGGCGGCAAAACGATGTCACCAAGAAGGACAGTTATCCTCTACATAGTATTTATGACACACTCGATACTCTAAAGGGATCTGAATAGTTTTCCAGACTGGATCTGAAGAGCGGCTACTGGCCGGTGCAGATTCACCCTATGGAAAGGGAGAAGACGGCCTTTTCCACAGGAAATGGCTTGTAACAAGGAACCATGCAACACTACAACGTTGGGGCACCGTTCGAAAGAATAGCAATAGATATTGCCTTCCTGTTTCCAGAAACAAACAGCGGAAGCCGTTACATATAAGTTGTTATTGACTACTTCAGCAAATGCCAGAATCATTCGCCATACCTAACCAGGAAGCGAAAACTGTAGTGGGACTGATCGTGGACAACTGGATATGCAGATTTAGGGCACCGTTTATGGTCCGCGTGTGTGTGAAAGAAAACTGCGTGGTTTGATTTTTTCTTACAAGCACTAATATTTATTTAGGTTGCGATTGTCTCGCGTCGTGAGTCGGACCAAAGTGAACGAGACGCTACAGCAACGTCGTTCACTTTGTCGTTGACATTTTTAAGCTTACATGTGTACGTTTCCGTTTAAGTGAGGTTGTTGATGGGCTTCGTTCATTAAGTTTTAAAATGAGCTAAATGTGTCCGCCACATCACTCCCCCTTACAAAAATGTAATTATATGTATGTATAATTATAATTTAAAAAAAATATTGTATTTTACATTCTAAATGTTATTATCTTTGCAAAAGATAGTTTTATAAAAAATTTCTTACAACCGAAAAGAAACTTGTGGATTTGTCTTTGATCTTGTCATGATTTGTTGCGTTGTTTCAAATGCTGGCTTTAATCTATCTATGCTAATGGTTTCAGACTTGTCTCCTTTTTGGACTGTAAAATGTTTTTCGGTTTTAACTAAAACTTTGAAAGGTCCTTGATATGAAGGGCTCAAACTATTTCTTTTAATATCATCGCGAATAAAAACGAATTTGCATTGGTTCAGACCCTTTGGGACGAAAATATAATTTTGAGTTCTCTGTCGGTTCGAGATTGGTCGAACTTTTGTTATTGCGTTTTTAATATTTTGCGCAATTGAGGAATTTATTACGAAATTATTGCTCGTGCTGCTAGTTATTAGTTCACCAGGTAATCGAAGTGCTTGTCCAAAAAGTAATTCAGCGGGTGAAATTCCAATATCATCAATGATAGTTGCGCGAATTCCTAAGAGTGTCCAAGGAAGGTTATAATACCAATTGACTTTATCTTCTTGGCACCGTAATGAATCCTTTAACTGTCTATGGAACCGCTCCACCAGACCATTCGATTGTGGATGATAGGTTGTTGTTCGGATTCTTTTCGATCCAAGGATGTTTGCTACTTCTTTGAAAAGTGTTGATTGAAATTGAGATCCCTTTTCTGTCGTAATTGTTTCGGGAACTCCAAAACGTGAAATCCAATGGTGTATAAAAGTTGAAATAACCGTTGAGGTTTCAATGTTTTTCAAAGGAAAAGCTTCAGGCCATGAAGAAAATCTGTCTTTTATTGTTAAAAGATACGTATAACCATTTGAAGGTGTAAGCGGTCCAACCAAATCCATGTGGATGTGGCAAAACCTGCCTTCCGGCATCGGAAATTTACCATGTTTGGTTTTGGTATGTCTCGTAACCTTACATTTTTGACACTAAATGCAGCTCTGTGTCCACATATTAATGTCACGATTGATGTGAGGCCAAAAGTATTTCGAGGATATGATTTTCCGAGTTGCTCTTATGCTTGGATGAGACAAATTATGATGATTATTGAAAACGGTTCGTCGAAAACATTGAGGAATATATGGGCGATTTACTTTGGCTGTGACTTCGCACCAAATGTGAACATCGTCGACCGGTATGAAAATCTTTTCCAGAACTGTTGACGAATTTTTGTTTTTTATAAAATTTTCCAATTCGTCATCATTTTCTTGCTCCTTGGATAGTGTTTTCAGATCAAGTTTTTGAAAGTTTACAAGTTCAATACTTACTTATTTTATATATCGGATGTCAGACGTGAATTCCGCGATGAATTCTAAATGTCGAGTTTGTCTTGGACTTTTTTCTGCTTTGGAAAAAATTGCATTTGTTAGCGGTTTGTGGTCGGTGAAGACAGTGAATTGTCTACCTTCCACAAAATATCGAAAATGTTTTATCGCTAGAAAAACTGCAAGAAGTTCGCGATCGAAAGTAGAATATTTTTGTTCTGTTGGGCTCAGACGTTTTGAGAAAAAACCAAGTGGTTCCCATTTGTCTAACCTGTGTTGTTGGAGAACCGCACCTACAGCGTCACTTGAAGTATCTGTCATGATACTAATATCTGCTGTTGGATCTGGATAAGAAAGTAAGGTTTGTTTCGCGAGATCATTTTTGAGTGTGGTAAATGCGACTTCACATTCGTTCGACCATTCAAATTTGATTTTCTTATCTTGCTTTGGTCGAAGCATTTTAGTAAGCTGATATAGGGGTTTTGCGATAACTGAAATGTTAGGTATAAAACGATTATAAAAATTTACCATACCCAGGAATCTTTGTACTTGTTTTAAAGAACTAGGCATAGGAAAATCGTTTATAGCCTTAACACGATCTGAAGTTGGTTTGATTCCGTTTTTTGAAAAGGTATATCCCAAAAAATCTATTTCAGATACCCCTAAAACACATTTCAAAACATTAACATTGAGACCGTATTCTTCCAATTTTTTGAAGACAATTCTCAAGTGTTCCTCATGTTCCTTAACGGATTTACTTGCGATTAGTATATCGTCAACGTAGACGAAAGCGAATGAGACATCACCGAGAATGCTATTTATGAAACTTTGAAATGTTTGAGCACCATTCCTTACACCAAAAGGCATTCTGAGGAATTCAAAAAGTCCGAAAGGAGTTATGACCGCTGTTTTATGAATATCCTCTTCGGCAACCGGAATTGCGTGATACGCTCGTGGTATGTCAATTTTAGAGTAGATGATACTACCATCCATGTTAGCAGGACAATCCTGTGGATTGGTTAACGGAAATTTGTTTGGAACGGTAACCGCGTTCAACTACCTATAATCTCCACATGGTCTCCAATCACCAGAGTTCTTGGGAACCATGTGAAGTGGTGATGCTACAGGAGAAGTTGAATGTCGACAAATTCCCAGTTTCATCATTTGCTGAAACAATGTTTTGGCAATTGCAAGAGCTGATGGGTTAAGTCGCCTAGCTCGAGCAGAAGGTAAGGTGCCAATTGTTTCTATTCGATGAACAACCGAATGCCTGACTGGAAGTGAGTAGTCTGGAGGTGCCTTTAGTGAAGGAAATTCGTCAAGAATTTTTCCGAAGGTGCTTTGAATGGAGTAGAGAACAGGTGAGTCTTCGTACAGGGTTTTAGATACCGAACAGTTAGCATTGAGGTGCGTTATGTTATCAACGAGCTTCTTTGTTCGTTAATCCACTGATAAGTTAAATTTGTAAAGAAAGTCGGCTCCCAGGATAGGATGACTGATGTTGGCTACAACGAATGTGTAATCGAATTCACGACGAAGATTGAAATCAGCAGCTAAACGTTTTAAACCGTATGTTAAAATTTTTCCGCCGTTGGCAGTTAGAGTAAAATCGACTGGTTCACGTAGCATTGGGTAGAGTTTTCGAGGTAATATTGAGACCTCTGCTCCGGTATCGACAAGAAAACGTTGTTTAGTTTTGTTATCGAAAACAAAAAGTTAACCTGAGTGTTAACCTGAGAAACTTGAAATTTTCCTGAGCAGTCATGAATTCTATCAGCTAATTTAAAAAGTTCTTCCTGTGATTGCGATCCTTCCACAGTCATAAGACACGTTTGGAGAGAGGATGGAAGTTTGTTTAGCCAAAGTTTTTTAAGAAGCGATGGATTTACAAGATCGTTGCCGTTGGATAAAGTTTCCATTGATCTGTATAGCTCGGATGGAGTTTGATCTCCGAGTTCAATTCTGTTAAGAAGTGCATCTAATCTTTTTTCCTCACTATCCCTATTTCTCTCTAAAAGAGCCCTTTTTAATGACTCGTATCTATCCTGAGCTGGAGGATTCAATAGGATATCAGCAACTGATTCCATTGCCTGGTTTCCAAGGGAAGCTACTAAATAATTATATTTAGTGCTTGAGGATGTAATACCTTTGAGTTGGAATTGCGTCTCTATTTGTAAAAACCATAGTTCAGGCCTATTGCTCCAAAATGGTGGAAGTTTTAAAGAAAATATTGAAGTGATAGCAATATCGTTTGCCTGATCGCTACTACCAGTACGAGATGATTCGTTTTGCACATTTACGTTTGGATCTGTTCCAGGCATATTCGTTTTTTGGTCATTCATGAATTATGAAATCAAAATAATGTAAAAAAAAAATTAAAATTAAGTTTTACTGTCCAAGAAGTGACTATCTTGTTAAAAAAATATCTATGTTTTTTTTTTCTTATTGTTACAAGAAAAATGATAAGATCAAATCATTTCTGGTTTCTTTTTTGTTGTTTAAGTTATTTTTTTTTGTTTTGATTGTAATTTGTTTTAATATGTAATCAATATGTAATTTGTTATATAATTTTAAAGTTTATGGTGAATGAATGAGTAAGGTAGCAATATAATGCTATATAAAAATGAATATTGAATGTAATATAAACGAATCGATTCAGTAGTATAATATTTAATATATATGTGAATGGAGAAAATATAATAAAGGTTATTTAATAATAGGTAATAATGAAAAATAATAAATTCTAATAAACTAAATTAATTTATAATTCAATATTAGAAAAATGTATTATAATCGTAGTGTAATTTATAATGTAGGTATAATCTAATAGCAATATAATAAGTAATATAATAGTAGTGTTGTATGTAATTCGATAAAATGTAATTAATTTTTTTTTTATTTTAGAGTTAACTTTAAATTTATTTAAAATTTTTTTTTTATGTTTAGGTATATTAAGTGTTGAGAAAATATAATTTTATATAATTATTTTCACTTTGAAATTTTTTTTTATTATTGGTGGTGTAATGTTTTTGTATCTTACTGTCATGCAATTATTTGTTCTCAGTGACGTGATAATTATGGCGCTCACTGTACCACTTTTTTTTTTATAAATACTTATCGTTGTTGTCCCGTTGGTGTCGCTGTGCTTGAGCTGCTGCTGTGTGTGTGGTGGCGAATGCACTGGCCAAGTTTTTTTTTTTTCTTGCTGTTGAATGCTGCCTGTGTGTGTGGATGCTGTTGAACGGTGATGATGTGATGATGATGATGTTCCTTGTGTAATTTTCTTTGTAGGCTTTGAAAATTGTAATTTAGTGTTTTTACTTTTTTTTTTGCACTGTTTCACGTATTTGTGAGATAAGTTTTTTTTTCGTTTTTTTACACTGTTTCACTTTCGTTTTGAGAAAAACGTTTTCGTCGGGGTCACCATTTATGGTCCGCGTGTGTGTGAAAGAAAACTGCGTGGTTTGATTTTTTCTTACAAGCACTAATATTTATTTAGGTTGCGACTGTCTCGAGTCGTGAGTCGGACCAAAGTGAACGAGACGCTACAGCAACGTCGTTCACTTTGTCGTTGACATTTTTAAGCTTACATGTGTACGTTTCCGTTTAAGTGAGGTTGTTGATGGGCTTCGTTCATTAAGTTTTAAAATGAGCTAAATGTGTCCGCCACACCGTTGAAACTACATTCTGATCAAGGTAGAAACTTTGAAACCAGAGTATTCCAAGATATTAGCCAGCAGTTAGGTATTAAGACCAGAAGGACACCGCTGCATCCGCAGTCAGACGGAATGGTGGAACGATTCAATCAAACCTTGAAAGAACATCGTTCTAAAGGTGAAACTGAGGACACACTTATTCGGGACGAACAAGTTTAGGAGGAGGGCAATGTTATAATTTCGGATTTTAGTGTAAGCCACTTCTCGAACCATCTAGTAACTGCGGGAATCCCCGAGAATATGTCATCTGTATGTGGAATGGTATAAATAGAGATGAAGCGACAACCAGAGAGTTAGTCTAAATTGTGACCTCAGCGATTTGATTTGAATAGTGTACGTGATTTCAATAGTACTTACTTACTTAAGTGGCGCTACAGTCCGGAATGAACCTGGGCCTCAACCAACATGCCTCTCCAATTAGCCCGGTCATTAGCTAACTGCATCTAGTTGCGAACTCCAAGTTGGTTGAGGTCGGTTTCTACTTGTGAGCGCCACTTAAGGCGAGGTCTTCCTCTACTGTGTCCGACGTCTGGCTGGGAATTGAAGACTCTGCGAACCGGAGTATTGGTGTCCATGCGTTCTTCATGCCTAGCCATCTTAAACGTCCAATGCGGAGTTTTTTGACCAGGGGCATGTCGCTGTACAGCTTGTATAGTTCTTGGCTGAATCTTCGAATTTTGAATCTTTGAATTTTCCTTTCAAATCGACCAAGGATTTCTTCATCCGCTTTTGAGACGGTCCATGCTTCAGCGCCGTAGAGCAGGACTGGGATGATCAGGGTCTTATATAAGATCTCCTTAGTAGTTCGAGTGAGGGCTTTACTAATGAATTGCCTTCTTAGCCCGAAGAAACAGCGGTTGGCAAGAGTAATTTTTCGTTTAATTTCTGACGAGATGTTGTTGTCAGAGTTAATAGCGGAACCGAGATAGATAAAGTCCCGTACTACATCAAAGCTATATCTGTCAATGGTGAAGTTCTGTCCGATTCGACGATTTTATGTGTCCTTTCATGTTGACAGCATATATTTCGTCTTGCCCACATTTACTGCTAAACCCATTTTTGCGCTTCCTTTGAATAGTGACTGAGTGAATTACCTAAGTGAATTTTGGAACGTGATTATAGTGTGCGAACTTAATCGTTGGTATTTGATTTCAAATAAGTGTAATTGAA
Organism: Rhingia rostrata; assembly: GCA_949824845.1. Classification (NCBI taxonomy): domain Eukaryota; kingdom Metazoa; phylum Arthropoda; class Insecta; order Diptera; family Syrphidae; genus Rhingia; species Rhingia rostrata. The sequence goes on along the minus strand of OX463757.1, from coordinate 70,878,445 downwards.
TTATTAAACGATATTAGGATATTGTACAAAGTATCTCTGCAAAATATTGAGACAATTTCAATAGCCATATTTCGTCTATGTAAAGTTTTTTTCATCGCCCACCGTTTGGGGGGCGTGTAAGGTTAAGATTTTAACCTAAAAGATCCCTTACCTCTGATGGGGGGAAATCTAATGATTACGCTCTGAATAACCCTTTACGAATACCAGCGTGCTTTTATTTTCTTCTCTTAAATACAAAAAATATTGCATACTGTACAACTAATATAATACTTAAATTACTGATACATAATCACATTACACATAAATATTTAATGCAAATTTGGTGAGAACATTTTTTATGCTGACCTTGCTGGGAACAAAAATTGATATATAATATTACAAGAATAAATACTGTCTGGTGTTGTCACCATGACATGCTGGGCCACCCCTTATGCCAAGCCGAAATCGGTGTCCGTAAACCGCCTATTTACAGGTATTGGTGTAAGTTCTTGAGCCTGAACCTCTATCTGGATATTTCGTGTGGTCTTAAAATTTCGCCATATGATATAGGAATTCATAAATATAAAAATAACAGTGATTGAGCTTTAAGTTATTCGAGATGAATCGGATGGATTGTTGTAGTATTTGGTAAGTGCTCCTCATTTTTGATGTCCGTTATAAATTTGCTTAGAATTTTGATGCCTTCATTGTCTGATTTAAGTATGATATGTGGAATTACTAGTGGCTTGGAAGTGTTTCTAGGTCTTGTAGATAGCAGATCTGTCAGATTTGCAAGTGGAATGAATGCTGTGTTGATGTTACTGGAACTACTACTATATGATGTGATGGTCATCGTATCATGTTTAAGCATTTTGAATTGTTATTTCCAAGATCCTTCTTCCTCAAATCACGTTAAAGGTATACATCTTGTCCAGGACGTAAGTCCAGCTGTTGCCGTTGTTAAGCTGAATCCATATGGGGGATGGTTTGATACTGCGCAACTTACAGTGGGCTGACAAATCCTCCGCATGAGTCAGTAAATCCATTTCATACCTGCTGACATTTTAATAGTCAATGGTCCTACATAGTCTACTCCAGAGTGCGTGAATGGCCTGGATGGTGTTACTCTGGGAGATGGTAGCATTCACATGGTTTGATGTTTTACCCACGCGTTAAACCGATAACATTTGACGCAGTTATATACAGTTTTTCGGACCAATCGTTTTGCATGAGGAATCCAATATGACTGCCTAAATGTTACCATCATCAAATTTATACCTCCGTGAAGTGTTTTCTTGTGCACATGTTCTGCCAGTCATTTTGTAAAAATGCTGTAATACGGTATGATGTACGGATGTTTTCCGTTGGCAAGTATGCTAGCGTGCTCCAGCCGTCCTCTTACAATTAACATGTTGTCATCGTCCAAAGGGGAATTTAGCCATCGTACGTTGCTCCTTTTTGGGATGGTATCTTTATTATTCAAGCATCTCATTTCCTCCGAAAAAGCCTCTAATTGCACCAAGTGGACTAGAGACTTCTTTGTCTCTTCAATTTCAACGGATGTTAGCTCTCCTGTCCGCCTTTTATTCCGATGATGTTTGCTGTTGAATACAAATCGCTTACAGGAGGCTATAGTTTTGATCAGTGTAAGATGAAAATCTCTGCATTATGTCGTCCTTTTCATGCAAACACCTTGACGATCTGTGTTCCAAATATCAGCTGCATTTCCTTGAGAAGTTTTGACAACAAATGTGCCCCACAGAGTTCTAGCTTGGGCGTAGTAAGCTTGTTTTTGATGAGCGCAACCTTTGTTTTGGATATCAACAAAGTAGTTGTCAAATTTCTATTATTTTTTGTAGTTCTTGCCTATACAACGGCTGCGTAAGCACCTTCCGAGGCATCACAAAACCCATGTAACTCGATTTTCTGCCGTTTGTTAGTAACAATCCACCTTTGTATTTTGATGGATTCAGCGTGCGGAAGTTCTTGTCTGAATCGATCCCAGCATTGTAGTTCTTTGGTTAATGGTTCGTGCAAGCAAATCTCTGCCTTCCAGATCCGTTGCATAAGCACCTTGGCAATGATGGTAATTGGCGTTAGCCATACCAATGGATCAAAGATACGTGCTATTTCCGATAGTGTAGCACGTTTGGTAGATCCAGACCCTTCTTCCACTGATTTGGTTACGTGTACCTTGAACTGGAATGTGTCGGCGGAGGGATTCCAATGCATTTCCAATGTTTTAATCGTCTACTTCTTATCGAAACTAATATCAGGTTGGTTTTGTCCATCCACAACTGACCTTAGAAAAGACGAGTGATTTGCGGCCCATTTTCGAAGGTGAAATCCACCAGCTTTTAATAACTCAACAAGTTGTGCTTGAGCTTCTTTACATTCTCTTAATGTATCTCCTCCAGTCATTACGTCGTCTACGTCATTTTGGTATTGTCGTTATTCATCTGTAGCTAACTGTTGCAGAGTTTTTAAAGCTAGATATGGTGCCGACGCAGTCCCATATGTTACCGTTGTAAGTTTGTATTCCTTTATTGGTTGATTGATGTCAGTTCGCCATAGGATGCGTTGATAGTCTTGATGATCGTTATTAATTTTTATCTGTCTGTACATCTTCTCTATGCCTACGGTGAAGACGTACTTGTGAGTTCTCCAGCGCATTATAATTGTTGTAATGTCCGATTGGAGCCTGGACCCCACCATCATTAATTGATTCAGGCTAACTCCAGTTGAAGTCTTTGCTGATCCATCAAATACTACACGCAATTTAGTCGTAGTACTATCAGGTTTAAGCACGGCATGACGAGGTAAGTAGATACACCTATTGTTGTACACTTCTACCATATGACCTAATTTCAGGAACTCACTCATCACCTTTATATAATCAGCCTTCAGGATCTTGTTGGTACTGAACTGCCTTTCAAGTTGTCGTAGCCTAGCTATGACTCTGTTCTTGGATTCTCCCAGCTTCTCTACATGGTCCGCTTCCTTTTTGAAAGGAATTTTGACAACGTATCTGCCATCATTATCACGAAAATGAGAATTGTGGTAAAAGTCTTCACATTCTTGATCACTTGTGTTATAGTGGTCTTGTTGCGAGACTTCTTCAATGTCCCAACATTTTTTTAGCTGTTTATCTAACGACGTTTGAACAACCAGGCCATTTGTTTTGATTTTGTCATTGTTTGAAGTTGATGTCGGACCGGAAATAAGCCATCCAAGTTGGGAATTCTGGGCTATAAGAGAAGTCCCTACTTCTTTTTTCAAGCCGTCCAGAATAACGTCTCCATAAACGTCAGCGCCTATGATAAGATCAATTCCCCCAGGAATGTTGAACGTTGGATCAGCTAGTTTGATTAGCTCCTTCATCTGGTAAAGTTCTTGTTAGTTTTGGTAAAACTAGAGCTTCAACGTTAATCTTGAAGTTGGAGGAGAAACTCCGGAAGATTGTTAGCTCTACCATGTTGCGTGCAGTTCCTGCGTGAGTAGCTCCTAGACCACTTACTTCAACGTGAACCTTCTGCTTCCTCAGTCTTAGCGCTTGAGCAACAGTTTCTGTTACAAGGGTTGCTTGTGACCCTTAATCAATAAGTGCTCGAAGTTTAGTGCCTTGACCGTCTTCATTTGCATAACGTGCCCTTACAATTGCTGTAGCAAGCAAGATGTTTTGGCTCTGATGACCATGATTAGATTGAATTTGTGCATCAGACGGAGAATTTTCTGTCTGTCGTCTCCCCACTTTTTCCAAATGCAATAGAGAATGGTGTTTTTATTGCAGAGCTTGCATTTATTTTTGCTCATGCAGGGAGTGTGTTTATCATGTCGCAAACAATTTATACAGAGTCTCGCTGTCCGCACTTGGTCATTACGCTCCTTAGGAGTCCACCCCATGAACTTGCGGTTGGAATATATGTTGTGTTCTTCCTTACAAATAGCACACTGCATTCATTTAGAGTCGATGTGAAAATTGCGCACGGTGTGCTTAAAGTCATCTGCACCCTTGTAATGTTTTGGCTTTCCGGATGCTAAGAAGTCCAAAGCTTGGTATCTTCTCTGCAGAAACTCCAGGAGTAATTCCAATGAAGGCATCTTGTTGCGGTTTTGCAGTCCTTGCTCGAATAGATTTCGTGAGTCAGAATAAAGCGTTTTTGTAGTCAAGTGCACTATCATTGGGCCCCATTTTGCTGTATCTATGCCACGTTAAAGTATCTATCCTCGTTCTACAACACCCAACCACGGTTTTGTACCTAGCGAAATTATTTCTCTATGTAACAAACTCAATATCAAAACTAATATATTATAACTACCAGCTATGGGTAGAGTATAAACATTTTTAGGAAAACGCCTTAAAAAAGTAGGCATGGTTTAGAACGATATAAAAAGTAGGCGTGGCGTAAAAATATGTATTGATAAAATATTGATATTGGGATTACCTAAATATCTTCTTCAGACAGTTTTTCAAAATTCTTAACCATATGGCCAAAAACAACGTTTTACTGAAAATGGGGCGTGGCATTGGATGGACAGAGAGTCAATATACCAAATTTCAACAATCTAGCTTGAATTGTAAGGCCGAAAATCGTTGACATACAGCCGGTCGTACGGACAAACAGACATGGCTCATTCGACTAAGCTAGCGATGCTCAGTCTCGCCATATACTTTGACTTGCATCTACCTAAATTATTTCTCTACATTACACGCTATATGTTTCAAAACTAATTACCCCTATTAATTCTTAGTCGATCCATATACTTTAAGCTATATCTAGCTAAATTATTTCTCTATGTTACAAACTATGTATCAAAACTAATATACCCCTATAGGATAGGTTATAAAATCTCTTTGTTACAACGATCCCATTAATCGATCTCGTTTATGCATTCACACATAAACATTTACACTTAATACTCTCCAATCTTAAGCTTACTGCGACTTCTTACACTTTCTGCCCTTTGGCTGGAATGAATATAAATACTAACTGGATTTTCCAATCACACCGGTTTGCCATAGGAAAACCTTGGTTTCAATCCTGGACAACCTGGAATCCTATGTGAAGAGAAACGTGAAACCACCAACATAGTTCGCGGAAATGTTGTTTTTTGACAGTTCATATTTTCCTACTTTCACTGCAGTGAATAAAATGCGCTGCACTCCTTCTTTTCTTCTGATATTCAATCGGTCAACCATAATGTAAAATAAAGCCTGGCTTCCAATGATAAAACACTTTTCTGTTTTATGTTTAACAATCATTTATTTAAAAACACTCTTATTTCTAGAATTTTATTATTTACAAAACGTTTTCTAGTTTAAGAATTCAATTACACTTATTGGAAATCAAATACCAACGATTAAATTATCACACACTATTATCACTTTCCAACACTATTCATCTATATATGTCAGTCAACACTATATAAATCACGTTCAGGTCACAATTTAGACTAACTAATTGGTTGTCGCTAAATCTCTTTCTATACCATTCCACATAGAGGTGGCACATTCTTGGAGATTCCCTCAGTTACTAGATGGTTCGAGAAGTGGTTTTGAGAGATACCACTATTCCAGTCATACCTTCCAGTAGGCGCATCCAGTATCAAAAATCGACACAAAATGGATCTATTCGATATTCACACATCGTACATTACACCAAATCTCCTTCCCGAAATACAGTTCCTGTTGCTCTGAAATCGTACCTGGTTTTCATACGATCGCTTGCCTGATATTCTGATATTCAATCGGTCAACCATAATGTAAATAAAGCCTGGCTTCCAATGATAAAACACTTTTCTGTTTTATGTTTAACAATCATTTATTTAAAAACACTCTTATTTCTAGAATTTTATTATTTACAAAACGTTTTCTAGTTTAAGAATTCAATTACACTTATTGGAAATCAAATACCAACGATTAAATTATCACACACTATTATCACTTTCCAACACTATTCATCTATATATGTCAGTCAACACTATATAAATCACGTTCAGGTCACAATTTAGACTAACTAATTGGTTGTCGCTAAATCTCTTTCTATACCATTCCACATAGAGGTGGCACATTCTTGGAGATTCCCTCAGTTACTAGATGGTTCGAGAAGTGGTTTTGAAAGCTACCACTATTCCAGTCATACCTTCCAGTAGGCGCATCCAGTATCAAAAATCGACACAAAATGGATCTATTCGATATTCACACATCGTACATTACACCAAATCTCCTTCCCGAAATACAGTTCCTGTTGCTCTGAAATCGTACCTGGTTTTCATTCGATCGCTTGCCTGATATTCTGATATTCAATCGGTCAACCATAATGTAAAATAAAGCCTGGCTTCCAATGATAAAACACTTTTCTGTTTTATGTTTAACAATCATTTATTTAAAAACACTCTTATTTCTAGAATTTTATTATTTACAAAACGTTTTCTAGTTTGAGAATTCAATTACACTTATTGGAAATCAAATACCAACGATTAAATTATCACACACTATTATCACTTTCCAACACTATTCATCTATATATGTCAGTCAACACTATATAAATCACGTTCAGGTCACAATTTAGACTAACTAACTGGTTGTCGCTAAATCTCTTTCTATACCATTCCACATAGAGGTGGCACATTCTTGGAGATTCCCTCAGTTACTAGATGGTTCGAGAAGTGGTTTTGAAAGATACCACTATTCCAGTCATACCTTCCAGTGGGCGCATCCAGTATCAAAAATCGACACAAAATGGATCTATTCGATATTCACACATCGTACATTACACCAAATCTCCTTCCCGAAATACAGTTCCTGTTGCTCTGAAATCGTACCTGGTTTTCATACGATCGCTTGCCTGTCATATTCTTGTCCTGGTAATTTCGTGGATATTTCGGAGTCTTTCGCGTAGATTATCAATGTAGTCATTGCATCACTAGGCAACCTTAATGCTCGGATAAATAAGACTTAGCATGGGGCATGGGGAGGGTCCAGTCGTGTTATGGACCGCGCATCGGTACGCCATCAGGAACAAGGGAATGCAACGATCCCGGTTTGTTGATTGTCGTCTACCACCTTGGAGAGGTGTTCCTTCAAGCATTGATTGAATCGTTCCACCACTCCGTCGGAATGTGGATAAAGCGGTGTCGCTCTGGTCTTCTTAATACCTCACCGCTTGCAAACACCCTGGAATACTCTGGTTTCAAAGTTTCTACCTTGATCGGAATTTAGTTCCAACTGTACCCCGAATCTGCATACCCAGTTATCCATGATCGGTTCCATTACAGTTTTCGCTTCCTGGTTAGGTATAGCGAATGCTTCTGGCCATTTGCTAAAGTATTACAACTAACATGTAACGGTTTTCAAGACACCATCCTGGACGTGCAGAGAATCCCATTATGCCCAATAAAAACCAATCTGGTTTCTTCAAGTGTTCTCACCAGGTAAGAATCGATCCAAAGTCAGCGTCTTCAATCTACGCTTTTCTGACCTTTTTAGTCGTCCAACTGCTCGGCTCGTATTCTCCGGATTGTGATGTGCTCCTTCTCTTCTTGGCGGATGCAGTTCTTGCAGTTCATGCCGCATGGTCGACGAGACAGTGCATCAGCGTTATAGTGCAGTCTCTCAACCATCTAGTAACTTGACCCTCTGGATTTTTAAATTGAAGCAACCACATTAGAGCAGCATGGTCTGTACGAAGAAAAAACTTCTTGCCATAGAGGTATTTATGGAAATGCTAGCCAGAATTAACCCTCCTGGTCACACAATGGTTTCTAACAGTTTATTTTATTTATTTATTTGAAAATACCTTTACATTAGACTTAAAGCCTTTATAAGCAAAAGTTACATTAATACATAAAAAAAAAAACAAAATTAAACAATAGAAATTGAGATGTCGAACTATGGAACCAAAAACGGATAAAAAAGCAAACATTTTAATAATTCTACAATTTTTCGACATTCATAATTAGCAAACAATAATTGATTACACAATACTATTTACATTTAAGATGTTTCAACCAAATGCCTAAAAAAACCATATCAAAATGTTTGGTGCCACGAAGTCTCTTCATTTCTGTCGGTAAAGAATTATACTTTCTGATAACAGAAACAAAAGATTATCATTCAGAGATGGAGCATGTGAATCTAGGCTGAATTAATGGCATGGAACGCGTAGAAAATGCAAAAGCTATTTTTTCCTATAATAATAATTCCCGAAATTTAAAATAATTATATAACACACACATAGTCAAATTGTACCGTAAGATTTTGTTTGGTAACAGCACTATGGATACAGAAAATTTCTCACCCATAGGTTAAGATCGGCATTATGAGTGATTTGGCCAATCTTAGCCTAATTTGTTGGGTCGCAAAATCTTTAGACACTGGTAGATTGCTTAGGCAGCCATATATTTTACCTATTGCCAATTGAATATGGTAGTCCCAACTAAGCGTATTGTTGAACCAAATACATAAGTTTTTTTGCTTTATTAATATATTTTATTAGTTGCCCCCAAATGAACTGTAGGAAAACAGCTTAAATCAAGTTCGTGTTTATAAATGACTAAGTACTTCGGTTTTTTTTTTGGATTAAGATGAAGGTTGCTTACTTCGGATCATTGCATAATATTCTGCAGGTGGCAATTTAGTTTATGGGCACCGTCTTCGACCATTCCCAGTACACAGCTCAAATAGATTTCTTGAAGAGTTCTTGATAATGGTCCAAGAATTGATCCTTGAGGTACGCCAGATGTTAGCTCAACAAAGCGAGATTCATTTGTTCCTACTACGTGACGACTGCTACGACGCGACGACTGAGATATGGAAATATTAATTGGGCAGCGGAGAAGGAAAACCGAAAGTAACTTCTCATTTTGCTAATAAGAATCTTGTGATTTATTGTATCAAATTCATTCGAGAAATCTAAAAGACCAAGATATGAAACTAAATCTTGTTTCATAGAGCACAGCAGGTCATCAGTTATCTTCAGAATCGCAGAAACACAACTGTGCTTTTCCCTAAAACCGGACTGATGGGTACTCAGAAGCTTATTATTTATAAGAAAGCCTGATATTAATTTGTGCAAAAGTTTTTCTAGTACAAATTTTAGAAAAAAAAATTGAGGATCGAAATAGGTCTAAACTCTGCTTTTGATAAACGAGTTGCAGGTTTTTTTAATATGGGGATTACTTTGGCCAACTTCCAAGAAAGGAACTAGTCAATATAATTGTATTAAATATATTGGTGAGTATTGAGAGTGTATGTGGTAATATTATCTTAATGAATAATGATGTATTTCATCAAGCCCTATATCCTTATGTTTAATATCAATTATAGGTCTAACAACATCCTCCTAATTTACTATTAAGTAATCCAAACTTTCTCTACTTCCATTCAAGGAATAAGGCGAATTTGGCGCATTTAGAATGTTTACATCAATGTCTGCAGGACAGTCTCCACTTCCTCGACCAGCACCCAACTCACGGATATTATTCCAAAGTTTCTTGGAGGTAAATTTGTACTGAGTCGGCTTGAATTTATCTCTCAAAACCACTTCTCGAACCATCTAGTAAATGTGGGAACCTCCGAGAATATGCCATCTGTATGTGGAATGGTATAAATAAAGATGAAGCGACAACCAGAGAGTCAGTTTTAAATGTGACCTGAAAGTGATTTGAATAGTGTTAACTGAGTGAATTACCTATAGTGAATTTTGGAATGTGATAATAGTGCGCGAATTTAATCGTTGGTATTTGATTTCAAATAAGTGTAATTGAATTGAGAAACCGTTTTGTAAATAATATAATTCTATAAATAAGAGTGTGTTTAAATAAATTATTGTTAAACATAAAAGAGAAAAGTGTTTTATCATTCGAAGCCCGGCTTCATTCTACATTGGTGTCGGAAGTGGGATAAAACCTTTTCTGGATGAGAAGTTTCTAGAAAACTGTGAACTGCGAAGAAACGGCTTAAAAACATAGTGAAGTGAAAATAGTGAAGTGAGCATAGTGATGTGAACAAAGTGAAGTGAACTGAATTGAATATAGAGAATTTTGTTTACGATTAAGTGTTTGTTTGTAAAAAAAAGTATGATTAAGCAATAATGGTTCGCGAATCAATAGATCAGGTCACTACTTCGCAGCTGAAAGCTGAACTGAGTCTCCGGCAGCTTTCCCCAATAGGTGGAATGAGCGATTTATTTATTCGTCTTCATGACGCAATTAAGCAAAGTGGTGAAGATCCTAATTCGATTGTTTTTTATGTCGAACAGCAACAAGTAAGTGCAGTTTTCGACATGTCATCAATGATGAAGTTTCTGAAGCCTAAATTAGGAGAACAAAAGAAATTTCTAGATGAACAAAACAACAAATTGAAACAACTACACGAGGAACAGCGCAAACAGTCTGAAGGTCAGAGCACGCAGCTCGAAGAACAGCGTCAGCAGCTCGAGTAACAATTCGAGGAAAAGGGTAAGAAGTTGAAGAGAATGTCCTCGAGTCAAAACTACATTTATCGCTGTAGAAGATAAAGTTGAGAGGGTAGAACATTTTTTTAGCAAGAATTGAACAGAAAGTTGAAAAAGTAGAGAATAATTTCAAGCCTAAATGTTCGGGAAATTTCTGGATATTGACCACGAATGAAGGAAATGAAGCCTGCAACTTTCGACGGTCAGACGCAATGGAGAACTTATAAGAAACAATTTGAAGCTGCTGCCATTACCAACTGCTGGGAGGACGCACTTACACTGGCTTTGCGTGGTCCAGCTGCGGAGCTTTGGCAAACCATCTCCGTTGACAATCAACTCAACTACAACGCTATCGTGAAAGCAATCGAGATGCGGGTTGGTGATGAGCACATGTTAGAAGTGAAAAAAGTAGTGAAACTCTTCAACAGCTGAGAGCAGATATTGAACGCCCAGCACAAATGTCATATCTTAACACTGGTGAAGAGATCATCAACCAAATGGCAAAGGACGCTTTCACTCGTGCCATAGCTGACTCAAAACTTCAACTAGCAGTACGAATGGCTGGAAAACGGGATCGAAATGTGGAGATCCCAATGGAATACGGTCTACCAAAAGCAGTTATTCTGAGAACAGTCATCGGGAAGGACCATGTGTTACCACCGTCATCAGAAACTGTTATATGGGTTAAGCTGGAAGGTGATCCGGGGAGCCACCGATTCCTACTTGTGCAGATGCAGACAATAATTTCCAAAACTATATCGTTGGAAAATGTTGAACAACATGGTTCCAATAAGAGTCTTAAACACCAGACCACAAGACGTGAGACTCCAAAAAGGAAAAGTGATTGGTAAATGTGTTCCGGTTAACGCAATATCAAGCATAACCGAAGTGGAGACTGCTACACCAGTGCTACCAATTAAACGGACGGACATAACGAGATTGATTATCAACTCATACAAGCTGAATCAGGAGCAGCAAATTTGTGCGGAAAACTTGATTGAAGAATTTGCTGATGTTTTTGCAGCAGAGGATGGGAAATATGGCTGCACACACTTGGTGCACGTTAAATCGACACTGGAGATGCTAGACCAATTCTTCAGCCTGCAAGGCGGCTGCCATTAGACAAGCAGGCTGAAGTTGCAGAAATGGTTACGACTATGGAAAGGGACGGACTGATAGAAAACTCCAAAAGTCCGTCGGTATCACCAGTGGTCCTGGTTAAGAAGAAAGATGGCAGTACCCGGTTCTGAGTTAACTATCAGTGGCTCAACGATGTCACCAAGAAGGACAGTTATCCTCTACCTAGGATGGATGACACACTCCTTACTCTACAGGGATCTGAATGGGTTTCCGCACTGGATCTGAAGAGCGGCTACTGGCAGTTGCAGATTCACCCTAACGACAGGGAGAAGACGGCCTTCAACACAAGAAATGGCTTGTGGCAGTTCAACGTGATGCCATTTGGTTTGTGCAATGCACCTGCAACTTTTGAACGACTGATGGAATGTGTTTTGCGAGGATTAACTTGGAAAATCTGTCTAGTGTACCTAGATGATGTAATTGTCATGGGAAGAACATTTCAAGAACACAAAAAGAACTTGCGGGAGGGATCCCTAAGACTTCGGAGTACCCTCTTGCAGCTTAATCCAAAGTTCGATTCCTGGGACACATAATCTCGACTAATGGAGTTAGGACCGATCCCGAAAAGATTGAAGCTTTGATAAATTGACCGGTCCCCAAGGACAAACATCAACTATGGAGCTTCCTAGGACTTGTGACTTACTACCGGCGGTTGGTAAGGGACTTTTCTGGCATTGCTTAGAGCTTACATCAAATCACAGAGAAAGTAAAGCAATTTAAATGAGTGTAATAATTTTTTCAAGGACTTAAACACCAGCTAAATCAGACGCCGATAAAAGCATATCCCGACGTTGAAAAGACCTTCATTGTCGATGCCGACGCAAGAAATTTGGAGTTGGAGCCGTTTTATCGCAGTCACACGAGGAACAGAAAAGGGTGGTGGCCTACTTCAGCAAGGTTCTTCCCAGACCTTAAAGAAACTATTGTGTGACCAGGAGAGAATTCTTAGCGTTAATTCTGGCGACGAAGCATTTCCATAAATACCTCCATAGCAGGAAGTTCCTTCTTCGTACAGACCATGCGGCTCTAAAGTGGTTGCTTCAATTTAAAAATCCAGAGGGTCAAGTTGCTAGATGGATTAAGCGGCTGCAGAGCTACGATTTTTACATTCAGCATCGTAAGGGCTCCCTGCACTCAAGCAATGACGCACTGTCTCGTCGACCATGCGGAATGAACTACAAACACTACTCCCGCCAAAAAAGGAGCTTATCATCACCCTGCGAATAAAATCCGAGCCCAACAACGGTTGGACGACTGAAAAGATCAGAGAAGCGCAGATGGAAGCCCCTGACATTGAACCAGATTGGCAAGAAATTTCGGATCGTAGTCGAACTTTGAAGACGTACTGGGAACAATGCGGTTCTCTTCATGTCCAGGATGGTGTCTTGAGAAGATAATGGGAGTCCTCCGACAGAAAGCCCTTTGTATCACAGCTTGTCGTTCCACGGTCTATGGTCAAAGATGTATTGCGGGAGCTACATGGTGGAGTATCGGGAGGACATTTGGCAATCAATAAGACTTTAGACAAAGTAAGGGGGCGATTCTACTGGCTGTTAAGGACCAAAACGAAATATCCGAGGAACCATGCATTAGTACAGCGTTGGGGCACCGCTCGAAAGAATAGCAATAGATATTGCCGATGCCAGAAACGAACATTGGAAACCATACCTAATCAGGAAGCGAAAACCGTAGTGGAACTGATCGTAGACAACTGGATATGCAGATTCGGGTCACCGTTGGAACTACATTCAGATCAAGGTAGAGTCCAGAGTATTCCAAGACATTTGCCAGCGGTTAGGTATTAAGAAGACCAGAATGATACCGCTGCATCCACAGTCAGACGGAATGGTGGAACGATTCAACCGAACCTTTAAAGAACACCTCTCCAAGGTAGTAGATGACAATCAATAAACTGGGATCGCTGTATTCCCTTGTTCCTGATGGCGTACCGAAACGCGGTCCATAGAACGACTGGACACTCCCCATGTGAAGTCTTATTTGGCAGAGCATTAAGGTTGCCTAGTGAAGTAATGTTCAGATCCCCAACGGTAGAGTTGACCACTGAAGATGACTACATTGATGATCAACTTAGAGATATCCGCGAAATTACCAGGACAAGAACAAGACTGGCAAGCGATCGTATGAAAGCCAGGTACAATATCAGAGCAACAGGAACTATATTTCGGGAAGGAGATTTGGTGTGGCTGTATAATCCCCAACGTAAAAAAGGAATATCGCAGAAGATACTGCCGAAATGGGAAGGCCCCTACAAAATTGTGAAGCGTATAAACGACGTCGTCTACCGAATACAGAAAGGACTTCGGGGAAAATTAAAGGTAGTGCATCTGGATCGGTTACATACTTCTGAAAAACTGAGTATACACTCGTTCGGGACGAACAAGTTTAGGAGGAGGGCAATGTTGTAATTTCGGATTGTAGTGTACGAACCGACACTGATGTGTGAAATTCGAACAGATCCATTTAGTGTCGATTGGAATGAAGGAATACCCACTGGAATGTATCTGTCAAAACCACTTTTCGAAATATCTAGTATATGCGGGAACCTCCGAGAATATGCCATCTGTATTTGGAATGGTAAACATAGAGATGAAGCGACAACCAGAGAGTCAGTTTTAGTTGTGACCTAAACGTGATTTGAATAGTGCTAACTGAGTGAATTACCTATAGCGAATTTTGGAAAGTGATCATAGTGCGCGAATTTAATCGTTGGTATTTGATTTCAAATAAGTGTAATTGAATTGAGAACCCGTTTTGTAAATAACATAATAAAAATAAGAGTGTGTTTAAATAAATTATTGTTAAACATAATAGAGAAAAGTGCTTTATCGTTCGAAGCCCGGCTTCATTCTACAATATACTGTTCGAGGTGATTCAAGTTCAAGCTTTTAAAATCCCTAAACTGGTAAGAAGAAGAAATGGTTTGCAGTACTATTGTGACAGCTACGAACATGAGGCCATGTTTCGAGAAAGCAGGTTCTGACAGCTGCGTGTACAGTAGAACGTTTTGATGGTTATTTATAAGAAATATATCTAATAAAGTAGCAGAAGTACATGTAGAATGTGTTGGTGTATCATTATTTATTGACTTTAGGCCAAGTGTGTGTATACGTTCAATATATGGTTGTGATATTTTCTTACATAGTAAATTGCAGTTAAAATCGCCACCCAAAACTATTTCATTATATAGAGAAGAAAATATGAAAGCTCAGTGTAAAAATTTCTTAGATCAACATATTGATTTGGCCTGTAGACTACTCCAACGAAGCACTTGTTACGACCATTCAAATAAATAAAGCAATCTGCAATTGGTGAGTTCGGTTCTGATCTTGCAATACACTTAGTTTCGATGCATATGCGAATATACATTGCAACACCACCGCCCCCTCGCTCGCATCTATCAGCACGAGACAATCTGTAGCCATTTTAGTTAAATATATTGTCAGACACGTCGGCTTGAAACCCGAAGTCCACTATATTGTTTACATAAAATGTCAATTATTACACGCAAGTTATTGTTTCTGATATCATTTACACGTACATTGTTATCAGTCATTTTCTACGAAAAAAAAAACATTGTGTATTCACACCAAACAGACAAATGGCACGCGATACACCAACAGGGAAAAGGCAATACTGTTTAGGCATTAGATTAGTATACATATTAAAAAAGAAAGAGATTAATAAATAAATGTCAATAAAAATATGAAAAATACAATAAAACCAGGCGAAAAACGATGTTTTTTGCCGAAGCATAAATGATTTTGATAAACTGTCTGAACAATATGTTCTGACAATGAGAAGGCTACAATCCACTGAGTGGATCGTTTTGTACCCTATCCCATCCCACCCTTAAGACAAATATCCCCAAAATGACGGATTTATGGCGATGAAATATAGAAATGGCTTTTGTATGAAAACGCCTCCAAAAAGTGGGTGGCTTGAAATAATATATGGAAGAAATGTTTATATTAACAGAACCAATGATTTTCAATCACCTTTTTTTCGAAATCTTTAAAATTTTTCCGCAAAATGTTTTTTTTACTAAAAATGCCCCCAAAAAGTGACAAAAAACTTGACAAAAACTTTGTATGAAAAAAATATAGACATTATGATTGTCTAGATATGTTATTCATACACTTTTTCAGTATATCTAACGGTTTGGCCTTAAACTGTGTTTTTCTGAAAAGGGGGGTGGCAGTGGGCGGATTTAAAAAAAAAATTGTACACTTGTTCCGCTGGGAGCAACAACAAGCACAGATACCAAATTTCATCATTCTAGCTCAAAATTTAAGGGCCAAAAATTGGTGACGTACTGACGGACGGACGGACAGACATGGCTTCATTGACTCAGCTATCGATTCTGAGTCGATCCATACACTTTGCGGTATACTTAGCTCAATTATTTCTCTATATTACAAACAATGTATCAAAACTAATATACCCCTGTGGGATATGGAATAAAAACTGCATTGATCGCAGCTCACATGTTCTGATGAATTTCTCCATTTGTATCGCGGTGTTAGGTGTCATCGGCAAATTGTTGCAAGCTTTCAAATGAAGTACGTATCGCCGAACGAAAACTCTCCCATTTCGTGTGTATACACTTGAAAGCTTTTTGCCCTTCTTAAGAAGAAGAGCTTTGCGTATAATCACATGGGTTGATGACGTCAAGCTTTCATATATGAAGATGCGGCTGTCAGGTCTGGAAAGAACATAGCTGATGTAGGCCACCACTCTTTCCTGTCCAGCGTGTACTTGCTATAAAACAGCTCCAACTACAAAATTAATTGCGTCGACATCGACAATGAAAGTATTTTCACCGTCGGGATATGCTACTTTCGGCGCTTGACATAGCTGGTATTTAAGTCTTTCAAAAGAATTATTACACTAACTGGACCATTTAAATTGCTTTCCTTTCTCCGTGAGTTGATGTTAGCTCTTAGCAATGCCAGCAAAGTCCCTTACAAATCGCCGGTAGTAAGTCACAAGTCCCGGGAAGCTCCTTAGTTGATGTTTGTCCTTGAGACCGGCCAACAGCTTCAAACTTTTCGGGATCGGTCCTCACTGCACTAGTCGAGATAATGTGTCCCAGGAACCGATCTTTGGATCTAAATAGTGCACACTTCTTTGGATTAAGCTTGAAATGGGCACTCCGAATCTTGGGAATACCTCCCGAAAGTTCTGATGGTGTTCTTCAAATGATTTTCCCAACGAACGGGGTGCTGTCATCTTTCTTCTTAACCAGTGCCACTGGTGATACCGACGGACTATTGGAGTTTTCTATCAATCCGTCCCTTTCCATAGCCGTAACCATTTCTGACACTTCAGCCTGCTTTTCTAATGGCAGCCGCCTTGCAGGCTGACGAATTGGTCTAGCATCTCCAGTGTCGATTTGATGTTGCACCAAGTGTGTGCGGCCATATTTCCCATCCAGTGCAGCAAATACATCAGCAAATTCTTCAATCAGGTTTTCCGCACAAATTTGGTGCTCATGATTCAGCTTTTATGAGTTGAGAATCGATCTCGTTATGTCCGTCCGTTTAGTTGATAGCACTGGTGTAGCAGTCTCCACTTCGGTTATGCTTAGTATTGCGATAACTGGATAACATTTACCAATCACTTTTGCTTTTTGGATTCTCACCTCGTGTGGTCTGGTGTTTAAGACTCTTTTTGGAACCATGTTCTTTGTTTCCACGAACATTTTTCTAACATTGTAGTTTTGGAAATTATCATTTGCGTCTGGTTCAACAAGTATGAATCGGTGGCTCCCAGGATAACCCCCCCGCTTAACCCAAATATCAGTTTATGATGATGGTGGTAACATTTGGTCCTTCCCGCGGACTGTTCTCAGAATTACTGCTTTTGGTAGACCGCATTCCTTTGGGCCCTCCACATTTCGATATCTCAAGACCTGCATGCCAATATCCAAAATTATTTCGTGAGTCTTCATGAAGTCAACTCCAATAATGCATTCGTCCCCCTTCGGGTTAGGGGTCAGAATATACCCGAGGTAAGGCATGCCTGTCGTAGAAGGCGACTAAAATCCACTCCCCGTATACCGAGTGTAAAGCGTATACAAACAACAAAAATGCAATGAGTACAACGAAAAGATTTACTACCCCAGGTGGCAATTCAGTTTCACTGGAAAATCCACCCTCTACGGAGGTCGGCTCTACGGATTCTGGGGAGAGCCAATTATTGCAAATGTGTAACCCTTTCGGGAAAAGTTCAAGGGTAACGAGGTCACCTACATCAGGATCTCAAAAAAATATATGTGTCTCAAGGAGCTCGACAACACCAGAAGTGTCAGCCCACGAAAAACGAGACTCAGTGAAAAATAAGAGCCTAAAGGAAGAAAACGACGTTCTTCGAACAAGGCTTTACAATGTCGAACTGCTCTGCGAAGAGCTTCGTAAAGAAATTCTCCATCTAAAGGAAGAAAATATGACTCTGAAGAGTTCATTTAAAATACCAAAAACAAGTTCAAACGGCCCCGTGAATTCGGAATACCACACGGATGAAGAAGAACTCAGTCGCGAAACTGACTGGATCTTAAAGAAAAGACCAGTTAAAAAGAGGAAAGCTGTATCCTCTCCTGAAATAATAAACCGCGACAAAGAGATTATTAACAAAGCGAAACAGCTAAAACAACGTCCCCCACCGCCAATTAATGTGATCGGTATTGACGACTTTAACAAGTTGCATACCTTGCTAAAATCGTTGCCATTATCGGGCTACCAAGTAACTTCGCTAAGAAAAAATACATGGAAAGTCTGCGTTAAAGACCCTGAAAGTTACCGTCTATTATCTCGCAAGCTTAATATCGATAAAATAGAATGGTATTCTTTTGAAAATAAATCTGAAAGGCCTTTACGCGTTGTAGCTAGAGGGTTACATGCGTCGTGCTTAAAGGATGACATTGTAAATGATCTGAAAAACAGGCAATATAAAGTCATAGATGCCGTTAACATTGTCAAACGAGACCAAAAGCAAAAAGATGGCGAAGGAAATGTAATAAAACGCGGCCTTCTTTTATTTATACTCACTTTCGATAAAACAGAAAGTTTGAACAAAATCTATGAAATAAAAACAATACTTAATATTGTTGTAAAAATAGAGCCTATGCGTAAGGATTCCAAACTAGTTCCCCAGTGCAAGCGCTGCCAAGGATACAATCATACGCAAAGCTATTGTCAAAAAGAACCGCGGTGTGTAAAATGTGCCGGCAATCACCTGACGGTAGATTGTATGTCAGATAAGAAAGCTCTTGCTATCTGCATTAACTGTAAAGGCAATCATCCGGCAAATTATCGCGGCTGCGAAGTAGCTAAAGTGTTGCAAAAAAGACGGACGAAATTTAATAGTATTAATTCACAGAAATTAAATTTAAACAAGCAACAGCCTAAAATTCCGATTAAAAATATGTCGAAGAAAAAGCGGGCCATAATCGAAGAACCTAAATGTCCACAAACTACGCGGCCATCAGATATCCGTTCGGATCTTGTACATCCAAAACCAAATGTACAAACGTATGCTCAAGCCACAGTATCCAATAACGCCCAAAAAAATATCTCACCTGACCCAGTTTCAAATGTATTTTCGATTATTCTTTCAAAACTTGAGGAACAAAGCAAAACGAATAAACTTATTTTTGACAGGCTCGTTAGGCTCGAAAATAGTATTCGCAATAGAAGTACCCCACCTTTAACATGAATAGATTGCTTAAAATTCTTACGTGGAATGCCAATGGCCTTTGGCAAAAACTTGGAGAACTTGAATTATTTATGCAGGAAAAAGATATAGACATCTGTTTAATATCCGAAACTCACGCAAAGAGTAATTCGAACTTAAAAATAAAAGGTTACCTCGACTATCATGCTCTACATCCATCGAATAAGGCTAGAGGTGGAGCCTCACTATATATAAAAGAGTGTATCGAACATTCGATTGATCTTAAACTAGAAATCGATACAATGCAAGTTAGCTCTATACAAGTCAAAAGCAGACAATCCTTTCTGAAGATATCGTCTATTTACTGCCCACCACGATGCAAGGTTGAGAAAATTGACTTTGAAAACTTGCTTAATTCCCTTGGACAACGTTTTGTCATCGGAGGGGACTTTAATGCAAAACATACATTCTGGGGATCTAGATGCATATCACAGAAGGGTAGGATGCTTTATGATATAGGTAGAAAGTACAATACCGAATTTCATTCTACGGGAAAACCAACTTACTGGCCAACTGATGCTAGAAAAATACCGGATTTCATCGATTTTTTTATTGTAAAAGGTCTGCCGTCCAATCGAATCAAAGTTGAAGAATGCTTTGATCTTTCCTCTGATCATTCTCCAGTCATTTTAACAATGAGCGAGTCACTGATTATAAATGAAAAACCACCCAGATTAACAAACGCGAAAACCAACTGGGAAGGTTTCAAAAACGATATTGAAAATAATATCCGACTGGGTGTATCGCTTAGAACCCCATTGGAACTCGAAGTCGCTGTTGACTCATTTATCAATACCATCCAAAAAGCAGCATGGAATAATACTCCTCAACAGAACAAAATAGTGAGCTATAGTAAAATTAAGTACCCCCGTGAAATACAAGATTTAGTAAGACAAAAAAGAAAAGCTCGTAAAAGATGGCACCAAACTCGTGCCCCGCAAGATAAAACACATCTCAATCGGTTGAGTAATTTGCTATCAAATTCGATTAAATACTTTAAAAACCATTCAGTAGAAACTTATCTGCAAAGCCTAACCGCTGGAAAGGAATCGAATTATTCGCTCTGGAAAGCAATCAGAGTCATAAAACGGCCAAAAATCACTGTGCCGCCCATTAGGGTAACTCAAGACGTTTGGGCAAAGAGCGATAAGGAAAAAGCTGACGTTTTTGCCTCACATCTTGAGGAAACATTTAAGCCATTTGATGGTCCGGCGCAAAATGAAAACATTAATATATTCGAGAGTACAACCGATAATAACATAGTAAGATATGCAAGTATTGCCGAGCTTAAACGGGAAATACAGAAACTAAAGCCTAAAAAAGCTCCGGGTGATGACCTGATTACAGGAGAACTTCTTAAAATGTTGCCTCGGAAAGCATTAACTAAGCTTCTTTTTATTATAAATGCAGCAATCAGATTAGAATACATACCAAGACAGTGGAAAGTCGCGGAAGTGATTATGGTTCTAAAACCAGGAAAATCACCGAATGAAATAAAATCTTACAGGCCTATTTCACTTCTTCCAATAATTTCAAAAGTTTTTGAACGGATATTACTCGGTCGCTTACACCCCATAATTGAACAGAAACGTCTTTAACCTGACCATCAATTTGGGTTTAGAAGTAAACATTCAACGGTGGACCAAGTACATCGAATTACAGATGTAATTGAGAAAGCTTTCGAAGAAAAGAAAATTTGTTCAGCCGTATTTCTTGACGTGTCGCAAGCTTTTGACAAGGTGTGGCACAAAGGCCTTACTTATAAACTAAGTCAAGTTTTGCCAGAACAATTATATAAAATCCTCGTGTCGTATCTTGAGCATAGACTCTTCCGTGTGAAACTTGGAAGCGAATATTCCGAGTTCAAAGAAATAATGGCAGGTGTACCGCAAGGAAGCGTCCTTGGACCAATCCTGTACCTCATATTCACTCGTGATATCCCACAAACAAACGATACAATAGTTGCAACGTTTGCTGACGATACTGCTATACTAGCAGTTGCCACAACAATAGAGGAAACAAATATTAAATTACAAAACGCTCTTAACGAGGTTAATGAATGGACTAAATCCTGGCGGATTGCACTTAATGAGAGCAAATCGATCCATGTAGATTTTTCGTATAAACGGACAAACAATTTGCCTGTATTTCTAAATACGGTTCGAGTCCCGTTTGCAAATGAAGCGAAATATCTCGGTATGACACTCGATGCAAAATTAAAATGGAAGTCGCATGTAAAAAAGAAATGCGAAGAACCTAAGAATAAATACAGAGAACTGTACTGGTTGCTCGAGAATATTCGAAGCTTAACCTTGATAACAAGCTGCTATTATACAAGCAAGTGCTAAAACCGGTTTGGACATATGGTATACAACTATGGGGTTGTACCAGTGAAACGAATCTAAACATTTTACAAACTTTTGAAAACAAAATGTTAAGATCATTCGTCAATGCGCCGTGGTACGTAAGGAACGAAGATCTACGCAGAGATCTGGGTATTCCCGCGGTTAAAGATGAAACAAAAAATTTTGCACGAAAACATAAAAAACGTTTATTAGGACACGTTAACACAACAGTACTCCAAATTCTTGACGAAACAAATATATTGCGGCGTCTTCAAAGAACTAAACCCTTAGATTTGGCCCGATAATAACAAACCGCGCTATAATTGCGGAAAAGCAGGAACTCTCAAAGGAAAGTTACCTGCCAAACATATTATATAATCGTGATAAAAAAATTGCTGGATAAGTCGAATACTTAGTTGCAATAGAAATACCAAATGGGTGGTGGTTTTAGTGAGTAAAAATCTCACACTACTTTGGGCACGTGCTCATCGTGTCTATGAAGATTTCCACCAGCCCACGGATAAAAACAAATATCAGCCACCAGGAATGCATGGGAGAGGGCGTTTCCCGCCAAGTATATCGTCAGCCGTACTTTCCCATATACTCGAGCTCTTTCTCCAGTTGCAGACCTCAGGCAATAGCTGCTGGTGTTATGCAGCCACGACTTGCGGACTGCTAAGCCAGTGCTACCAACTAAACAGGCGGACATAACGAGATCGATTCTCAACTCATTCGAGTTGGATCATGAGCAGCAAATTTGTTCGGAAAATCTGACTGAATAATTTGTTTTTTTCTGCAGAGGATGGGAAATATGGCCAACACTAAATCGACACTGGAGATGCTAGAACAATTCTATCATTAGCGAAGTAGGCGGAAGTTGCAGGCAAACTCCAATAGTCGGTGGGTATCCCCAGTGGTACTGGTTGCAAAAAAAGATTTTAGATTTAGATTTAGATTTATTCATTGTAAAGTCTTAACACTTTATGATACGATATCTTATAGCATAGTGAAGAGTTGAACGTTTTAAAATTAGGTATAACATTAAGTAGAGAATGTGCGATATTAATATGACAATTTCAAAGCAAAATTAAAATTTTATGATTGTGGTACAAATAATTCAGGATTGAAATGAAACTTTACAGTAAAGAAAAATAGAATTAAAATTGAAATTAAAATTAAAAGAAATATGTTTAAGAAAATAATATATAAAATAAAAACTAAAAAAATATAAAATTGTTATCATTAAAGTGACGCGAAGTGTTGCCAGAGCGCTTTCCTAAATTATATTGTGCGACTCAGTAATCGAACAGTAAGAGGTAGGGAACTCCACAGTTCAGTAACATGAATTAAAAATTGGCGCTTGCAAACTAAATAAGTACAGCGTGTCGGAGTTAGTTTCATGGTTCTTAAGGAACGTGAGGAATTTACATGGTTGAGTAAATAATGTGGTTGACGGGTTTCTTTAACACTATGCGGCAGAGTAACAGTCCTTAATTTTAAGAGGTTATCCAGAGTTATGCCGTATATTGACTTAGAGAAAGCGGAGATGTTGTCATATCTTCTACGTCCATAAATGTATCGTGCGATGCTGTTGTAAGCAACAGTAAGCTTACGTTTGAGCTCGTATTTGCAGTAACCAAAGATCTCACAACCGAAGAGCATAATTGCGACGAGTAGAGTTTTAGCTATTATTTTTCTTGTTGCTACAGGTGTTATATTCTGGGATGCCCAGAGCATCCATAGGACCCCATACATCCTACCAAGAGCAAGACGTATGTGAGAGTCCCATGTAAGGTTATTTGTAAATGTTACACCTAGATTTCTTGCAGTAGTTACATACTCAATATCTAACCCGTCTTAATTGGAGGTACGACGTGTCTAATTTAGTCCTAGAAATTATAAGATATTTGGATTTGGTGGGACTTAGAGAAAGTCCGTTTGATTCTGCCCAAAATAAAATTGATTGAAGATCTTCGTTAACTGCGCAAGCACCGTCAGCATACATATGTAAGGACGATTTTTTCACGTATTTTGGTAGCTCGTTAATGTAGAGCGAAAATAAGAGTGGTCCCAGAATAGAGCCCAGTGGAACACCTTTATTTAAGGGAATAAAAGATGAGGTATTGCTGTTACAGACGATTGCTTGTGATCTACAGTGTTATACAGTTGGACATCGTCAGCATACATATGTAAGGACGATTTTTTCACGTATTTTGGTAGCTCGTTAATGTAGAGGGAAAATAAGAGTGGTCCCAGAATAGAGCCCAGTGGAACACCTTTATTTAAGGGAATAAAAGATGAGGTATTGTTGTTACAGACGATTGCTTGTGATCTACAGTGTTATACAGTTGGACATCGTCAGCATACATATGTAAAGACGATTTTTTCACGTATTTTGGTAGCTCGTTAATGTAGAGGGAAAATAAGAGTGGTCCCAGAATAGAGCCCAGTGGAACAACTTTATTTAAGGGAATAAAAGATGAGGTATTGTTGACGATTGCTTGTGATCTACCACTTAAGTAGGATAAGATCAAGTTCGCGGCTGATATTGAAAAATTAAACTGTTCTACAAATTTGCTACACAGCGTGGTTAACACAGTCGAATGCTTTTGAAAAGTCTAACACCGGTAATATGAACCGAGTTTAAGACATATTTTATATGTATGTTTTAGGCAATATGGAAGTATTGCTGTTAAAAAAGTCGGATGGATTTCATCAAACCCAACCGAATTAGATTTTGTGCTGAGAAAACTTTCAAGCACTTCGGTTTCGTCAGTTTAAAAAAAAAAAAAGGTTATTTTTGCGCCATTATTTATGAGAAAAGCAGGTGCAAGTCTTCATTCGGAAGATAAGGTACGCCCTGAAAAAGGCATGGTCTGAAGTATTTCCTGTTTTTCTTCGTACAGTTCTACACGAGTATTGATCTGTTTAAGTGCATCGTCTTGTTGTTGTATCGTGAGTTTGAGCTCGTTGTTTTCGTGTTTGATTGATTCTATTTCAGCTTGTTTTGATTCAAGCAACAATAATCGCTGATTAACGGCATCAATTGAACTCTTTAGAGCTGCTATATCGTATTCAATTTTTTTTTTGTTATGTCCACATACTCAAGGGCGGTTATCTGATAATGAAAACACATCAGTAACAACATCAATATTTTAAACCCACAGAAATAAACTTACTGTTGTGAAATTGTGGCCCGGTTGTTTTTGTCATCTGTGGAGTTTTGTTGTCAATCAGTTAGGTGGATATGGATGTATATATCTACTTACCTGACTGTACACCAACAATCCCTAACGACGAGCCACTGTCTCCCTCCAAATGTTGGACAAACAAACAGTCTAATGAAAATAAAAGAGACAAATTAAATTAACAACAAAATTCACAAAAAAAAAAAATGAATTACCTACATCGGCTAGTTTCCTTTCGACAACTGTCACTGTCAACAACTGTCAAATGTCATGGGTATACAATTTGGACGAGCCCAGAATTAGGAAGTGTTTGCGAAAACGACTAAACGAAGATGAAAATAATTCAAATATCCAAAGAGCAGGACGTTAGGAGAATCTGAGGAAGGTAGCACGATCTAGAAACGGATCTTGGACTGGACAGAAGAGTTAGTGGTAATTCTGGTGGAGAAATAGGGGGCATTAAACATGAAGTGGGACAAAAGAAAGAATGATAGCTTCATTGTCTAGTGAGCAACGCTAAGTGAAGTGTCGTAATGGCCACAGTGCCAACATAAAAATTTAATTTAAGTCGTTAAAATTCAAATAAGAAATAAGTTTTGAGAGATCAGTCCCAGGACAAACAAAAGGAAAATAAAAAGTTTAATCCAGAAAAAGTGGTGAATTCTTAGGATTAGGATAGAAACAAAAAATTGTTAGATTGTCTTTTTTCTTGTTTTGTAGTGCAAAGTGAACACATAAAGGCGGTCATTGACAAATAGAAGTTAGAATAAACTACAAGAACATAAAAGTCATGACCGCCAAAATTTTCTGTGTGAGACTACTGACTAATAGTGAGACCGAACGATTATATTGAGTACGGAATCGGAAACATAAAAGATAGGTAGAATTTTGTGAAAGTGAGTGCGGGGTCAAAGTCTATACGCGTCATAGTGAACAACGAATGGGCAAAAATCACCCCTACAACGAATACCCCCTCACACACAATATAACTGTCCAGTTACCGTAGGACGCGCCGTACGCAACCGTGCTGTGTGAAACAGTACGAAAACGGTCCCCTGCACTCGTCAGCCGTTATTGTTTGCTGGATCATCAGTTGTCTATTATTGTCTTAAGTGTTAATTTCTCTATTGTAAATATATATTTTTTTTGTCTTCCTAGCGTGATAAGATAAATTTAATTTCGTTCGTTGTAATTGTAATTCCCGGGCAGGAGAATTTCAAAAGTGAGAGTCCCCTATCGGGTAGTCATACGCAGAATAGCCTGGTAGACAAATTTCTTATCTAAAGCGAGCTCGAGTTAGGTAGGAAATCGAATAGCGAGAGGTTAGGTCGTCTTTGAGTTAAAACCGTAGGTGAAAATTGCCAGCACAAATAAAGGACACACAGTTTATGTTATTCGAAACCGGGAAAATAGTATTTAATCGTAAAACCCTTTTTTATTCTTTGTATTATGTTAGTTAAATCTATTTGTCATTTTTTTGTAGTCTTAAGTTAATTTATTACCAAAATAGTTTATGTTTAGTCTTGGAAAATTTTAATAATGAAATGTTCATCACACTTGGACCAATTGAGGAACAAATAATTCTTTTAATTAATATGGCGTGCTAATTTAAATTTTCAGGGGGTGTGGAGCGGTGATCTTTAGATCTTTCGGCTGATGGACTGATCAGCTGAGGCATCAGCGTCGTTGGCGAGGTTCACCATGGCCGAAGAACCTCCAGGTTGGGAGGGAAAATGTCCAGGCCGCGCTTACAACAGCTACAGCGCCCTCTCGATGTGGTAGTCCGTCCGAATCTAGAAAAAGAATAATTGTCAATTAGGCACGATTTATGTTTTGTGTAGATATAGTTGTTGTGCGATGGCAAGAACCTCACCCATCCGGCGAGTTAAGTCGAGCGAAGCAAGCGTGCCGCCTTCGCACACAACATTCATCCCCTCCCTTGTCAACTCCGATCCGCATCCATATCCAGATCCGGTTTCCTGATAATTTCACCTTCCAAACATCCGCTTATCCTTATACATGCCTATTACATTGTTTTCCTCTCTTCGGACTCTGCGATTTTTGACGTGAGCAGAATAGTCTGATTGCGAAGTGAATCTTCGAATTTTTCTATTTATCGCCTTCGAGAAAGAGATTTTTTGCTCGTTTTTCAACTGGGGATATTAACAGTTTTCGGCTGGGGGGAGAGTTTGTTGGCTTGTTGCGCTTTTCGGACATGATGTTGGGCTGCGTGGTTGTTAATGTGTTTGTGTACTGATATGAGAGAAAATAAGTGTGTTTTGTTTGTTTTTGTGATTGAATGCGATTACGGAGATTAATGTAATGGCGGGACAAGATGGGCTTTTATTTTTTTTTGTAAAATGTTCACTTAAGGGATGAAGCACTCAGAAATTTAGCGCCTGTTTAACGAATATTCGAGATATCTAGTTTTAGGAAACTTTTGGAAACTTGGTAACACGGAAAAAGCGTTATAGTACGTAATTTAATAGATCACTTGATCGCAAACGTCTACTCAATAACATATTCTGAATGGTTTTCCACACTGAATCTGAAGAGCGGCTACTGGAAGGAGCAGATTCACCCTAAGGACAGGGAGAAGACGGCCTTCACCACAGGAAAATGCAAGTGGTAGTTCAACGTGATGGCCATTTGGTTTGTGCAACGCTCCTGCAACTTTTGAGCGACTGGTGGAATGCGTTTTGTGAGGATTAACTTGGAAAATCTGTCTGGTGTACCTAGATGATGTAATTGTCGTGGTAAAATCATTTGAAGAACACCAAAAGAACTTGCAGGAGGTACTCCTACGACTTCGAAGTACCCATTTGAAGCTTAATCCAAAGAAGTATTCACTATTCGGATCCGAAGTTCGATTCCTGTGACACATCATCTCGACTAGTAGAGTGAGGACCGATCCCGAAAAGTTTGAAGCTGTGAAAAATTGGCAGGTCCCCAAGGACAACCATCAACTAAAGAGCTTGCTAGAACATGCGACTTACTACCGGCGGCTTGTAAGGGACTTTACCGGCATTGCTAAGAGCTTACATCATCAACCCACGGGTTCAAAATTGCGTTATCCGATCCGATCCGATTTCAGATCACTTTTTAAACTTAGGAACTTCGACTTGAAGTCAGCCGGTAACTTTTTAGTTAAATCACTAAGACTTGCCAGCTGCTTGTCTATGTTAGATTTGCAAAGAGTGGAGGAAACATCGATGCCGCTGGATAAATCTTCCACACTCTTAAACACTTCATCATACTTAGCAAATTGGGTCATGATTTGCTTGTAGAACAATTTGCATTCGGAGGAGTTTGTATTAATAGAGTCACTGATACAATTTATCGCGAGCATAACATGTGAAAGAGAGATGCCCTTGCATTCGTCGCAAAAGAAATGGAAATTATTGTTGAAATCGTTAAGGTAGGTAATGGAGCGCTTACTCAACCCTATGCAGAGAGCATGAAATGATTTCCCGTAGAGCCCATTACAATTCACAAAGTCAGCACTAAAGTCTTGCGATGTTAGCACACAATCAGTATTACCGCACTGCTTTGACATAGTTGATTTTTAATTAGGTCAAATAATGATTCGCGATCAAAGGCAATAACCAATTAATAGGTGGAAAGGCAATGAACAATTAATGGGTTGAAATTCAGGGGAAAATTGGAAGTACGCAAATAAATAAGTTGGAATTAAATTTATTTAAACTCGCGACGCGGGAGCAAAAGAAAAACACGTCCGAACGATTGGAGGTACAAACGTATATGTCTCGTCTCGTTGTCTATGTGGAATGAACTGCAAGCACTGCACCCGTCAAGACTAGAAGGAGCTCATCCCCATCCAGCGAATAAGAGTCGAGCAGTAGGGAACACATGGAGAAACCAGATTGGCAAGAAATTTCGGATTGTAGTCCAACTCTGAAAGCGTATTGGTCACGATGGGACTCTTTTCACGTCCAGGATGGTGTCTTGAAGAGAAAATGGGAGTCCTCTGACGGACCGTCCCTTGTAACACAGCCTGTCGTTCCACGGTCCATGGTCTAAGATGTACTACATAAGCTACATGGTGGAGTATCGAGAGGACATTTGGGAATTATTAAGACTTTATACAAAGTGAGGGGGCGATTCTACTGGCCGTCTGAGAGGGAAAACATCGACAAGTGGTGCGGAAAATGTATTAAATGCATCATACAACGTTGGATCACCATTCGAATGAAAAGCAATAGATATTGCTGCCCCGTTTCCAGAAATGAACAGCGAAAGCTGTTACATGTTATTTGTTATGGTCTACTTCAGCAAATGGCCAGAAGCATTCGCTATGCCTTACCAGGAAGCGAAAACTGTAGTGGAACAGATCGTCTACCACCTCCCTTGTTCATGATGGCCTACCGAAGCGCGGTCCATACCACGACTGGACACTCCCTATGTGAAGTCTTATTTGGCAGAGTATTAAGGTTGACTTGTGAAGTAATGTCCAGATCCCCAACGGTGGAAGATTATCAATGACTACATTGATACCGAAACACAGAGAACATGACATAGCATCTACATACAGAAACGCGACCATTGGCGCACTACATAGTACAGACGACAAACCCACGCGACCCGGAGATTAGTAGACTGAAGGCGTCGATCAAAAACATCAACGAAATGATTAATGAGAACTATCGGTTGTCCATAAATTTGCTTTGGAATAACAGCATTCGGGCCGTGAATTCCAGCGACCCGATGATGTTTCCACAAATGACTAATCGAATAGCGAGAGGTTAGGTCG
The DNA here is from genome assembly GCA_949824845.1 of Rhingia rostrata. Lineage (NCBI taxonomy): Eukaryota > Metazoa > Arthropoda > Insecta > Diptera > Syrphidae > Rhingia > Rhingia rostrata. Next base: position 70,848,813 of record OX463757.1, on the reverse strand, counting down.
TCTTTGAGTTAAAACCGTAGGTGAAAATTGCCAGCACAAATAAAGGACACACAGTTTATGTTATTCGAAACCGGGAAAATAGTATTTAATCGTAAAACCCTTTTTTATTCTTTGTATTATGTTAGTTAAATCTATTTGTCATTTTTTTGTAGTCTTAAGTTAATTTATTACCAAAATAGTTTATGTTTAGTCTTGGAAAATTTTAATAATGAAATGTTCATCACACTTGGACCAATTAAGGAACAAATAATTCTTTTAATTAATATGGCGTGCTAATTTAAATTTTCAGGGGGTGTGGAGCGGTGATCTTTAGATTTTTCGGCTGATGGACTGATCAGCTGAGGCATCAGCGTCGTTGGCGAGGTTCACCATGGCCGAAGAACCTCCAGGTTGGGAGGGAAAATGTCCAGGCCGCGCTTACAACAGCTACAGCGCCCTCTCGATGTGGTAGTCCGTCCTACCCTAGAAAAAGAATAATTGTCAATTAGGCACGATTTATGTTTTGTGTAGGTATAGTTGTTGTGCGATGGCAAGAACCTCACCCATCCGGCGAGTTAAGTCGAGCGAAGCAAGCGTGCCGCCTTCGCACACAACATTCATCCCCTCCCTTGTCAACTCCGATCCGCATCCATATCCAGATCCGGTTTCCTGATAATTTCACCTTCCAAACATCCGCTTATCCTTATACATGCCTATTACATTGTTTTCCTCTCTTCGGACTCTGCGATTTTTGACGTGAGCAGAATAGTCTGATTGCGAAGTGAATCTTCGAATTTTTCTATTTATCGCCTTCGAGAAAGAGATTTTTTGCTCGTTTTTCAACTGGGGATATTAACAGTTTTCGGCTGGGGGGAGAGTTTGTTGGCTTGTTGCGCTTTTCGGACATGATGTTGGGCTGCGTGGTTGTTAATGTGTTTGTGTACTGATATGAGAGAAAATAAGTGTGTTTTGTTTGTTTTTGTGATTGAATGCGATTACGGAGATTAATGTAATGGCGGGACAAGATGGGCTTTTATTTTTTTTTGTAAAATGTTCACTTAAGGGATGAAGCACTCAGAAATTTAGCGCCTGTTTAACGAATATTCGAGATATCTAGTTTTAGGAAACTTTTGGAAACTTGGTAACACGGAAAAAGCGTTATAGTACGTAATTTAATAGATCACTTGATCGCAAACGTCTACTCAATAACATATTCTGAATGGTTTTCCACACTGAATCTGAAGAGCGGCTACTGGAAGGAGCAGATTCACCCTAAGGACAGGGAGAAGACGGCCTTCACCACAGGAAAATGCAAGTGGTAGTTCAACGTGATGGCCATTTGGTTTGTGCAACGCTCCTGCAACTTTTGAGCGACTGGTGGAATGCGTTTTGTGAGGATTAACTTGGAAAATCTGTCTGGTGTACCTAGATGATGTAATTGTCGTGGTAAAATCATTTGAAGAACACCAAAAGAACTTGCAGGAGGTACTCCTACGACTTCGAAGTACCCATTTGAAGCTTAATCCAAAGAAGTATTCACTATTCGGATCCGAAGTTCGATTCCTGTGACACATCATCTCGACTAGTAGAGTGAGGACCGATCCCGAAAAGTTTGAAGCTGTGAAAAATTGGCAGGTCCCCAAGGACAACCATCAACTAAAGAGCTTGCTAGAACATGCGACTTACTACCGGCGGCTTGTAAGGGACTTTACCGGCATTGCTAAAAGCTTACATCATCAACCCACGGGTTCAAAATTGCGTTATCCGATCCGATCCGATTTCAGATCACTTTTTAAACTTAGGAACTTCGACTTGAAGTCAGCCGGTAACTTTTTAGTTAAATCACTAAGACTTGCCAGCTGCTTGTCTATGTTAGATTTGCAAAGAGTGGAGGAAACATCGATGCCGCTGGATAAATCTTCCACACTCTTAAACACTTCATCATACTTAGCAAATTGGGTCATGATTTGCTTGTAGAACAATTTGCATTCGGAGGAGTTTGTATTAATAGAGTCACTGATACAATTTATCGCGAGCATAACATGTGAAAGAGAGATGCCCTTGCATTCGTCGCAAAAGAAATGGAAATTATTGTTGAAATCGTTAAGGTAGGTAATGGAGCGCTTACTCAACCCTATGCAGAGAGCATGAAATGATTTCCCGTAGAGCCCATTACAATTCACAAAGTCAGCACTAAAGTCTTGCGATGTTAGCACACAATCAGTATTACCGCACTGCTTTGACATAGTTGATTTTTAATTAGGTCAAATAATGATTCGCGATCAAAGGCAATAACCAATTAATAGGTGGAAAGGCAATGAACAATTAATGGGTTGAAATTCAGGGGAAAATTGGAAGTACGCAAATAAATAAGTTGGAATTAAATTTATTTAAACTCGCGACGCGGGAGCAAAAGAAAAACACGTCCGAACGATTGGAGGTACAAACGTATATGTCTCGTCTCGTTGTCTATGTGGAATGAACTGCAAGCACTGCACCCGTCAAGACTAGAAGGAGCTCATCCCCATCCAGCGAATAAGAGTCGAGCAGTAGGGAACACATGGAGAAACCAGATTGGCAAGAAATTTCGGATTGTAGTCCAACTCTGAAAGCGTATTGGTCACGATGGGACTCTTTTCACGTCCAGGATGGTGTCTTGAAGAGAAAATGGGAGTCCTCTGACGGACCGTCCCTTGTAACACAGCCTGTCGTTCCACGGTCCATGGTCTAAGATGAACTACATAAGCTACATGGTGGAGTATCGAGAGGACATTTGGGAATTATTAAGACTTTATACAAAGTGAGGGGGCGATTCTACTGGCCGTCTGAGAGGGAAAACATCGACAAGTGGTGCGGAAAATGTATTAAATGCATCATACAACGTTGGATCACCATTCGAATGAAAAGCAATAGATATTGCTGCCCCGTTTCCAGAAATGAACAGCGAAAGCTGTTACATGTTATTTGTTATGGTCTACTTCAGCAAATGGCCAGAAGCATTCGCTATGCCTTACCAGGAAGCGAAAACTGTAGTGGAACAGATCGTCTACCACCTCCCTTGTTCATGATGGCCTACCGAAGCGCGGTCCATACCACGACTGGACACTCCCTATGTGAAGTCTTATTTGGCAGAGTATTAAGGTTGCCTTGTGAAGTAATGTCCAGATCCCCAACGGTGGAAGATTATCAATGACTACATTGATACCGAAACACAGAGAACATGACATAGCATCTACATACAGAAACGCGACCATTGGCGCACTACATAGTACAGACGACAAACCCACGCGACCCGGAGATTAGTAGACTGAAGGCGTCGATCAAAAACATCAACGAAATGATTAATGAGAACTATCGGTTGTCCATAAATTTGCTTTGGAATAACAGCATTCGGGCCGTGAATTCCAGCGACCCGATGATGTTTCCACAAATGACTAATTTCTTTAGGAGGAATGGTCATAACGACCTTCCATCATAACGAAACCGTCTTCGACGACGATTTCTATGTAATTGAAGATACTCAGAAGAAAGTGGAGGCAGTGGGGCTGTCTTTCAGGAAGTGTATAAGATGAATGATAGCATTCGTCCGAACCGCGTGCTGGAAAACAATGCCCTCCTCCATCATTTCTATCTCCGACACGACCGTGGTTTCACCCGATTTTATGAAAAAAACTTGGCAAACGGCATAGTCGCCGTGGGAAGTGGGTCTAGTCCCCTGTTTACCTCAAAGGTGGAACTCCAGATCATCTTCGATTCCATAAAGAAAAAGAAATCAGCGAGAGTCGATGGTATATACAACATTGTACTGCGTCACTTACCCCCTGAAGCTGTGGACATTTACGCCACTCTGTTCAACAACGCGCTGAGTAATGCATATTATCCAGAGCGGTGGAAGACACCGGTGGTTCATCCTCTCCCGAAAAAGGGAAAGGACATTGCCAATCTGGCAAACTTCCGGTCAATAAGTCTCCTTCTGAGTATCTGCAAGGTTTTCGAAAAGATTCCCATGACTGTATTAATGCTGCCTCTAAGCTCGTCTCTGACATAAAATGGAACAAAGCCAAGAAACAAAAGGGTGCATGTCTGGTGGATTTAGAGAAGGCTTTCGACATCGTATGGTTACAGGGCCTCTATCTAAAGCTGGCCAGACTTAAGTAAACCACGTTTGTTTTCAAAAGTGGAAATGTTACTACTACCACCGAATTTTTCTTTAAAAATGACCTGTAACAGTGTGCGGTAATTCTCTTCAGTATTTACATCAGTGACATGATAGGTATGATATACTCAGATCCAGAGATATTGTGATGACTGGAAGTTGAAAATCAACTTTCAGAAATCTGAAACTATCCTGTTTACCGTTGTCTTAGGCGTCAAAGGTAACGAGAAAGAACTGGCGGAAGCTGGTAATCTCTGGACCAATCAGACAGCCACTGGCGAGTGGTGTAGTAAAGTAACTTGGCATCTGGCTGGATCAGTATCTATATTTCGGAAGACATGAAGATGCTGCTCTGGAGAGAGCTAGGGGAGCGTTTGCCCTGACAAGACGATTGTTTTATATCAGTCGTCTGGACAGCAGGGTGAAGGTGATTTGCTACATGGGCCGATGATTGCCTATGGGTACCCGGTGTGTTTTAACGTTGCCCCATCTCAAATGAAAAAGATACGGGTGTTTGAGAGGCAGTGTATGAGGAGCTGCCTTGGACTTCACAGAACACCAGTATCTCACTACACAAAATACTATTCCAATCTGGTCATATACAACAGGGCCAGCATAAACAGAATATACAATTTTCTAGTGAAACTAATTCGGTTTCACGCTGCAAGAGCGATGGCTTAGAACAATAGTCTCACATTTGGGGCATTCTACCCCAATGATGACTATTTTGAGAGTGCGCGCTTAAGCGGCCTTATTCGGTCCGAAGCTTTCCTATATCTGGATAGTCAAGGGCTGATACAGGATAGATCGGTGGTTCCGCTAATCTATCACGTCTTCCAACGAACTGTGGATACGCGGCTCTTATTCGTCCGAGACGTCGTCGCTCAGGGCGGAGGAGAGCGCCTGCGGTTCAGCAGGAGTGTGTCCGATTGGGACCGCCGGAGTAGGTTGTAACAGGAGAACCTGTTGTGGTAGTTAAAGTAGTCATAGTTAGTTGAGCCATGAAAATATATATCCGACTTACATAGTTTTCGGGTTTATGGTTAAGGCAAACAGTCCCATGGGGGTATATTAGTTTTGATACATAGCTTGCAACATAGAGAAATAATTGAGCTAGTTATCAATCAAAATATATGGATCGACTCAGAATCGATAGCTGAGTCGATTTAGCCATGTCTATGCGGCCGTCCGTCCAAACGTCACCAGTTTTTGGGCCTTAAGTTTTGAGCTGGAATGGTGAAATTTGGTACACGTGCTTGCTGTTGTTCCCAGCAGAACAAGTGTAAAAATTTGTCAAATCCGCCGATTACCACGCCCATTTTCGACAAAACATTGCTTGGGCCAAACCGTTAGAGACACTGAGGTGTATGAACAACATATCTAGACAATCATAATGTCGATATTTTGTTCATACGAAGTTTTTTTGCCACGCCCACTTTTTGGGGGCGCTTTTAGTAAAAAACCTTTTCCGTAAAAATTTTAAGTATTTCGAAAAAAATGGTGATGCAAAATCATTGGTTCTGTTAATATTAACATTTCTTCTATATACCATTTTTAGCCACGCCCACTTTTGGAGGCGTTTTCATACAAAAACCGTTTCTATACACTACCTCATAGCATAACCAGGCGAAAAACGGTGTTTTTTTATGGAACCATAAATGACTTTGATAAACAGTCTGAACAATATGATATGACAATGACATTTTCTTTATTTCATCGCCATAAATCCGATATTTTGGGGATATTTGTATTCAGGATGGGATGGGATAGGGTACAAAACCATCCGCACAGTGGATTTTAGCCTTTTCATATACTAATATTACCAAAACCAATTACTTTGCATACAATTTTTTTTCAAAATCTTTGAAATTTTACCGAAAAAAGATTTTTTTACGGAAAACGCCCTCTAAAACTGGGCTGGCAAAAAACTTTCTAAAGACGAAATATAGATATTAAGATTGTCTAGATATGCTGTTTAGACATTTTTCAAAATCTCTAACGGTTTGGCCTAAAACTATGTTTTTCAAAATAAGGGGCGTGGAAGTAAACGGATCTCAAAATTTCTTACAGCTTTTCTGCTCGGATCCACGATCCACACAGTGAATTGTAGCCCTCTCATATGTTTATACCCTATCTAATAGGGGTATATTAGTTTTGATACCTAGTTTGTAGCATAGTGATATAATTTAGATACGAATACCCCAAAGTATCAGAATCGCTAGCTGAGTCGATTAAGCTATTGCTACGAAAATCCCTGTGGCGATCTGTCAAACACAGATCACTCACCCAAAGATTCGCAACTTCTCGTATGTGTACTACGAGAGCCACGTTGACTCAGCGTGCGGGGTGGGTTCGAGTTTCAGAAAATTACGAAACCTAAAAATTATAAGAAAGCAAAAAAAAAAACAAAACCAATGAAATGAAAGGAAAACATTTTACCCACGTTATGCGCCCAATTAAATTTTTATTATGACGAACTTGGTGGTTGATACTAAGTATATCAACAAAGGAAAATGGCGGACCACGAAGATGGCCACTGGACGAAATTTTCTCCCGAATTTTCACTATTAACACTCTACTTATCTTTTTCCACTTATCCTTTCCTGCTCTTCTTCCTTCTTCCCTTCTCGATATCCTTATCTTCTTCTCTTTCTTTCGCGCAAGGCTTATAATCGCTAAAAGAAAAAAACAATTTCAAAACACAATCGATATCACTACTTTTCCACGAAAATTTTTTTTTCCAACTCTCAAAAAAACGCAAGTCTAACCGCTCTGCTAGATATCCTAGAAGTAGATTTTCTTTGTTAAAACGATCCCGTTGTCCAGAATCGATCCAGTTATTGGAGAGTTCTAAGTGTGAATGTATGCGTGTGAACATACATTCACACTTAGTACTCGTAAGCCCCTTGCGACTTTTAACTTTCTGCCCTTTGGCTGGAAAGTGTGTTCGCGCTTACTAGTTTTGAGATACCCGCATTCACACGTGACTGGTCTTACTGCGCGTTTTTTAACGCATCGACGGCAGGTATATTCCCAATGCGGGGTATAGCTGCCAGACTCACTTTGCTCTTTCCAATTGGATATACCAATTGGATAAACCAATTGCATATACCAATTGGATTTTAACAATCACACCGGTTTTTCCATGGGAAAACCCCAATGTTAATCCTGGACAACTATTTTCTGTCAATCAAACATTTGCCCCGAATGCCTATGTTTGATTGATCGCGACCAATCCGCAAACCGAAAGACCCCAACTATGGTGGAGAAGATTATATACCCGAAGCAAGGAAGGAGGGCACCACACTTTCTCAGAAGCAGTGAGCTTTAAGGAAGTAGGAAAAGATGAAATGTCAAAAAAAAAAATTTCCGCGAACTATGTTGGTGGTTTCGCGTTCAGATCTTTCGAGTGCCTTCTTCACATTATTATTATTATTTTTTTGCTGGGCTGTTTGGTCGAAGGTGACTTAGAAGCGTGTCCCCTTCGACAACCGCTTGCCGTTTTGACAGCTGTCGGATAATGTGACAGCTGCCCTTGGACACATTGACGGTTGTCATTTAGCTGTCTTTCGACATGATGTGCCATGTCTTTGGTGTATTGAGAGTGTTTATACCTGGCCGTCCACCCAAACACCTCTGTTGCTCCTCCGTTGCTCCAGCGTTGGGGGAAAGAAATCGTTTTTTTTTTTTTTTCAACGAAAACGTGTCCGCCGTAGTGTAAGACGACTTAGTCGCTACACAATACAAAGTGTTGTGCGTGTACCATGTACTTAATCATATCGTGCGAAGTGCTTTCGATCTGCTAACCCGCCCCGTCCGATTGACGCAGCCGAGGGAAATCGGAAAACCAAATTTCCTAAGAGGTGACGGCCATCTCGAGCTTAAGCTCTCTCGTGTTCCCTGCATATTGGAACTGAGGAAAATAAAATGTATGTATCTAGAAGTTGCAGTAAAATACCCCTCATCAATAATGAACCACAGTTTTTTTTTCACTCAGAATCCACACAGTGCAGTGTAGTGGCCATAAGCGTTCCTTGGCTGGAATATAGAAGAGTCACACGGGGAAATAATTTTTTTGTGCGTATGATGAAGTTTGTGTCAACGAAATGTTAAAAGCTTGCAACAAATCGTGAGCGTGAGTCATGACACAAACTCAATCCAAGTGCTGTGCCAAACATTTTCCCTCCCCACCGCCCCCAGTGTTGTGCTACCAGAACTTTTAAACCCACTCACCCAACCACGCACTGCAATCGTTTGTTTTTGTGTGGAGAGAAAAAAAATCCACAACGTACGTCAAAAGTACCACCCCTGCTCCAAACCACAAGGAAAGCTGCACTCCAGCAAACGCCATAACCAGAGCCACAACTACTCAACCCTAGAGGGCGCTTTAAGTATATTAATTTTTGGGATTGACGAATCTTAGTACGGCTAACGACCACCATCAGCGCATGCATCAAAAAGAAGATCGTTGAAAACAATCAAGCGCCGTTCATTACCTGCGTCAACATTTACGACATCATTAACAGCGTTTTTCCCTTTTCGATGTCAGTAACGGCGTTTCTCTTTGTGGTCATTAACGGCGTCACTTGGGATTTATATAAATATCAGGATGTCCTTTATTTGATCTCTCATTCTGTGTATAACCTGTTTACTCACTACACTTACTTACTGTTTTAATTTTAATTTTTTCTTTCTAACTTTGAAATAAATTTGTTTGTTGTTTTGGAAAATCGTTTGTTTTCTTACAAAGTGTTAAATTAAGCTAGCGACCAAGTACGCTACAATTGGTGACCCCGACGTGATCTGAAATTCTGGATTCTTAAAAACGCATAGCATACACGTGCCAATGCTGCGAACTCCCGAATCAACACAAAAGAAACAAACTAAACGAACGACATCCAGAAGCCAAGCAAAAACACCAAAAGGCAACAAGAAAACTATAACAGTCGACGAAGAAACCACGATGTCAAATCCGACAGACGTTGCTACCATTGAGTTGATCAGACAACTAAAAGAAGAGCTGGCACAAGCAAACGCGGCAATTCAATGTCTGAAGGATGCACAACTGGAACAAAAACTTGTTGAGACCATTCCTGCAACAACGCATCCAGCACTTGCTTCGGATGTTAAACAACAACATCCACATTAGCTGCAGATTTCGCCGACTATATCACCTGTAATACTGGATATGCCAAAGCCATCAACACAACGGATGCAGCTTCCAAAGTTCAATTCGCTGTATCCACAATTATGGCTCACACAAGTGGAAACGGCATTTCAACTCAGCGGAATTACTAACGATGATGAACGTTATGCGCACCTGTTCGTCAGCCTAGAGAGTGACGCATTGAGAGTAGTTGGAGATTTGGTTTGTAACCCACCACCAACTAACAAATTCGAGGCTCTGAAAAGTCGGCTGGTACACCATTTTGCCCCCACACTGGAGTCGCAGCTGCGTCGCATGCTAAGAGGAGACGACTTTGAAGGGAAGAAACCAACGGAGATCTTGGCACATATGAAGCACCTTTCTTCTGGACGATGTGATCTAGACATCATGCGCACTCTTTTCTTCGATCGTTTGCCAGAAAACATACGAACCGTGTTGATTGCAACCGGCCAAGAAGACCTCGACAAGCTAGCGAAGATCGGCGACAAAATATTTGAGATGGCAAACATACATCTATGCGCTGTCGCAACAACATCACACTCAAAAGGCACGTATCAGGAAATTGTACAGGCAACAACGCTAGACGAGATAGCTAAATCCATCGAATTCCTACGTCAGGAAATCAACAACATAAAAAGGAGTTCACGACCAAACACCAGTCCGATATCTCGTAGCCGGTCCAGAAGTAAAAATAACCAGAGCCATAGTCAAGACAATCAGCTTTGCTTCTACCACAAAAAGTTTGGAGACGACGCTCGTAGATGCAAGCCAGGTTGCCCAAAATGGAAGCAGTCATCGGGAAACTAAAGTTGCCGTCGAGCGTACAGGCGGTCGCCCACGGCATCAACGACCGACACCGTCTACAAATTGTCGATAAAAACATCACCGTAACATTTCTTATTGATACTGGTGCTGACATATCCGTCCTACCCGTACAATTTGCCAGCAAAAAATTTCCGACGCAATCAAAACTTTTTGCCGCCAATGGTGCTACTATTTCGACCTTCGGAACCAAGACAATGCTGCTCAACCTGGGACTTCGTCGAGAATTTCGGTGGCTCTTCACCATCGCTGATGTAAAACAAGCTATAATTGGTGCCGATTTTATCCACTTCTACGACCTCACCATTCGCTTGAATCGGAAGATGCTTATCGACAACACCACACAACTAAGCATCCATGGAAGCATCGTTTCCAGTTCTCAGTCCGGACTATCGACGATAGTACACCTTTTGCTGACATCTTGAAGGATTTTGTTGTGATTACACGGGAAAACAACAACTACAGAGATGCAGAGCACTCAGTTCAACATCACATCATAACCAGAGGTCACCCCGTCACGGAACGAGCCAGACGCCTTGCTGGCGACAAACTCAAAGCGGCTAAGGATGAGTTTCAATTCATGATGCAGCAAGGCATCTGCCATCCATCCAAAAGTGAATGGGCGTCTCCTCTCCACTTGGTCCAAAAGAAATCTGGAAGCTGGAGGCCTTGCGGTGACTACCGTCGTCTCAACAACATCACCGTTCCAGACAAGTATCCCATACCGCATCTCCAGGATTTCAGTCATCAGCTAGCGGGAAGAACTATTTTTTCCACTTTGGATCTGGAACGGGCCTATCATCAAATCCCTCTTGCTCCTGCAGACCGACCAAAGACCGCCGTCATAACTCCATTCGGCCTCTTTGAGTTTAATGTTTGTGCAACGCTGCACAAACGATGCAGCGATTTATGGACTCAATGCTTCGAGGACTCGATTTCTGTCACTGCTACATTGACGACATTCTCATCGCATCATCCAACGAGGATCAACATCGACAACACCTTCGTATCGTCTTTGAAAAACTGCAACAGTTTGGACTAATCATCAACTTTGCAAAGTGCTTTTTCGGTCAATTGGAAGTGAGGTATCTGGGATACACGGTAAACAAGAACGGTATCAAACCTCCCAGCGACCGAGTCGAAGCGTTGATGACATATCCTAAGCCGGACACGATGGATAAGCTGCGAAGATTTCTCGGATCCTGGAACTTCTACCGAAACTGTCTACCTAATGCCGCTCAAACTCAAGCTCCTCTCATCAACCTCACCATAGGAGCAAAGAAACGAGAAAAGCGCCCGGTACAGTGGACACCAGAAGCTGACAGAGCATTCGAAGAATGCAAACTCAAGTTGAGAGATGCAGTTCAACTTGCCCACCCACGTGCAGATGTGCCTCTTGTTCTTCGATGTGACGCTTCAGATACATCCATCGGAGCTGCCTTGGATCAACGCTGCGATGACAAGCTCCAACCACTTGGTTTCTTCTCAAAAAAGCTCAGCGAAAGAGAATCGAGGTACAAAGTTTATGACCGAGAACTACTGGCAATATATAAAGCAGTGAAACATTTCAAGCATCTCATTGAAGGAAGGGAGCTGATCATCCTCACAGATCACAAACCACATTGCTTATACTTTCAGCAAGAAATCGGACCACGCATGTGATCGAGTAGCACGGCAACTAGAGGAAATAGGACAACACTCCACGAGGATAGTCCACATTTCGGGAGCGGAAAATTGTGTTGCTGATGCCTACTCCCGGATCCAAACCATTGACATGCCAGTCATAGTCAGCACTCAAGAGTTGGCCAATGAGCAGACAAATGACGACGAGTTGAAACAACTTCTGAAATTGCCATCATCATCTTCACTCCAACTGCGAGGACTACGTATCGACGACACGGATACTGTCGTTTTCTGTGACATTGGAGCTGCTACTATTAGACCATTTGTTCCTAAGACTCTTCGCAGAAGAATCTTCAACAATACTCACAACGTGTCTCACCCGAGCGGAAGGTCGACTAAGCAGCATATTGCCAGAAAATTCGTTTGGCCTAACATGAACAAAGACATCATTTCGTGGGCTCGAACACGTGTTCAATGTCAAAGAAGCAAAATAAGTCGCCACGTCAAAAACGTACCGCACCATATTCCGATGCCTACCGAAAGATTTCACCACATCCACATTGACATCGTCATAATGCCACAATCAAAAGGCTACCGATATCTGCTTACGATGATCGACCGATTCACGCGATGGCCAGAAGCAACACCACTCAAAGACATCACTGCAGACACCATCGTCGAGGCATTCTTCTCCAACTGGGTATGCAGATTCGGAGCACCAGCTACCATCACATCTGATAGAGGATCTCAGTTCGAGTCAACATTGTTCAATGCACTTGCGAAACTCATAGGAAGTAAGCGCATCAGAACAACTGCCTATCACCCAGCATCCAATGGGATGATCGAACTGTGGCACAGATCGTTTAAAGCCGCAGTCATGTGTCAAGAAACTACCGACTGGGTAAGTGTGCTACCAACTGTTCTTCTAGGCTTGCGCACGAGTTTCAAAGAAGACATCAAAACAACGGCAGCAGAACTTGTCTATGGAACAACGGTCCAACTGCCTGGAGAGTTTTTCATCAACGAAGAAGTACTTGCAGATCCACAAATCTTCGTAGAAAAATTTCAAGAGCAGATGGGAGAAGTCAGATCAACTCCTTCCGCGCATCACTCATCAAGGGAAGCGTTCGCACACAAGACACTGTATACGTGCACGCATGTCTTCGTACGCATCGATGCTGTCCAAAAACCTTACGAGCAGCCATACGATGGACCATTCTAAATTCTAAGACGAATATCAGACTTCGTTTTTGAAATTGACGTCAAAGGCATTCCAACACCAATATCTACAGAGAGATTGAAACCGTCTTTCAGCGAGAACTTCAAAATGGACAACAAACCACAAACTTCTTCCACGTCAAGTTTAATCCCATCACCTTCACAACAATCAACACACCCCCGAATTTCAATCCGAACATATCCTGCACGAAAATCAATTCGTTTTGCTGAATGAAAATTTTTCGCAACTTCGTTACTCGGGGAGGAGTACTTTGGGGATTGACGAATCTTAGTACGGCAAACGACTACCAGCAGCGCATGCATCAAAAAGAAGATCGTTGAAAACAATCAAGCGCCGTTCATTACCTGCGTCAACATTTACGACATCATTAACAGCGTTTTTCCCTTTTCGATGTCATTAACGGCGTTTCTCTTTGTGGTCATTAACGGCGTCACTTGGGATTTATATAAATATCAGGATGTCCTTTATTTGATCTCTCATTCTGTGTATAACCTGTTTACTCACTACACTTACTTACTGTTTTAATTTTAATTTTTTCTTTCTAACTTTGAAATAAATTTGTTTGTTGTTTTGGAAAATCGTTTGTTTTCTTACAAAGTGTTAAATTAAGCTAGCGACCAAGTACGCTACAAATTTAAAAGACAAGTAGTTGGTTAATTTGATTGAATTTGTAAACTGTGTTTTTTTGTTTCAAATGTGCCTCAATTTTCCCGTCTAGCTAGATCGTGAAACAGATACTCGTCATACACAAACTGTTTCAACTACCAAGGACGGAACGCGGTGCATCACGGACGGGTAAAACAAAAAAGGAACCCTGAAAAAAGGGATTATCCGCTATGGAAAAACAAGACGGATCTAGCAAAACTCGGGCCTGGCATATTTTTTTCGATAGGTCGTTTGGTTACGGATGCTGTAGTGGAAGACTTTTACTACAGTATCTTATACAGGCCTGTAAAATATTAATGTTACACCTGTCCAGGTCATGTGGCAAGTTCCCATAACCGCCGCTGAGCTATCGAGTGGAAGATCATGCCTGTGCCGCAAGATGGCTGGACACCCCTCCTTCTAGTCTGCCCGGACTGGCCTAAGGGTCCTGTGACCTTGGGTCATAAGGGTAGATAGTGATAGTAGGAGGGTTAAGCCCCAACGCCTGAATAAGGGAAGTTAGCACGGGTGATAGTGCCGGAATAGGGCTGGTTTCATTCCAAGGAAGGCAACGGGAGTTATATTACCATCGAATTCTCAGACGAAATTCGATGTAAAATCTGTGGCGTAATAGTACACCACATTAGATTAAGAAATGCAAACTGCACACTTTTGTTATTCATTCTACTAAATGATTCCGAATCATTATTTTTGTATGTTAGTTCTTCATCAACCTTCTTGGAGAGTGCAGCCTTGCTTTGGACAGCCAGCGGCTCCCTTGAATGGTCTTATAACATAAATAAAATAATAATAAATTAATAATATTATAATAACATAAAGTTGTTTCATTGAGAAGTGCAGCCTTGCTTTGGACAGCGGCTTCTCGAAATATATAATTGGCGCAGTCGGTAGGATTGTAGATAAATTGTCACAATCCATCGAGAACGAACCGGTTACGTGAAAAATAAAAAATGGTGTGTGTAGTGTGTACCATTAAAATAATTCCGACCCATATAAAAGAGTTTATTGAAGAGAAATTAGAACTCTTCAAATTTATTTGCGATGTAGATGAAGCTCTAGCAAAGATTCCAGAAACGACCAGAGGAACAGTTTGGGGAGATATTCGGCAGCGGAAAATTAAAGGGAAGGCGCTGCACCTCATCACAGTTCACGAATTAAAAACATGGGCAGAAGTACGGGAGTCATTCAAACTAAACTTCAGACCACCTGGAGATAAAGGAGAGCTGTTGAAGAAAATTAATAATTTCAATGTAAGTTCTATGCAAGACTTATGTAATAAAGTATAGATTACTGTGTAGGTGAAATTAATATACCTTAGCCATATATCAAAATAAGAAGGAATTATTCCGAAATCAGTTAATTATGATTCTTGTTGCAAAAATTGAAACAGTAGTAGCAGGGCACTTGGCTATGGAGTTGATAGACAATTACAATATAAGTGAAATAAAAAAAGTTTTGATTAAATATATTGATTTTGACGATGGTAATTTAGAGTCGGCTAGCTCATTTAAGAGAGATAATTTAAAACAGAATATCTACTAGTTCTAACCAGGTACAAGCTTTTAATAACCGAAATCTTCAGTTGTTTAATAATAGACGTCAACGAAATAACTATCCACAAAACTCAGGACAACGTAGACAAACAAATGACGGGCTTAGAAATAAAAATTATTATCAACATAATTCCGGACAATTAAGACATTGCTAATCAGCATAATTGGAGACAAAACGTAGATATATCGCAAAGAGTATCGGTAGAAGAAGTTAGTAATTTAGGGCATTCGCCGGATTTTCTAAACGAAGCCTCGGTGGGAGAAAGCTTTTTGTAACATTTAATATTGAAAACGAGCAACCATATTAAATACTTCCAAAATAAGTCCCCTCAAATATACGCTTGTTAATAGAAAACATATAGAAATAAAAACAATAAATACAAAAACCGCTGAAACTTTAAAGTTATATAGTTTTCCAGTGCCTGAAGAGTTTGGATATGCTAAAGCATATCTTAAAGTTTATGGTAGGAAAATGCAACATAAATACTATAGTTAATTGTTGAGTATGGGCGATTGAAAAAATGATTGAAAGCATAGACTTTAAAAACAAAGTAATTACAATGCAAAATGGTACGTTATTGAAAATAGTAGATGATATACAACCATTTATTGCTTGCTAAAATTAGAAAGTGAAACCTCAATGCTCAATGCTAGCAAAACTTATTAAACAGTACAAAATATTTCAATATCAGGAAGGTCAACAGTTAACGAATACTCTAAGTATTATGCATAAAATTGTTCTGTCTAGTGACCAAAATATATACTCCAAACTATACAGACTTCCTCCAAAACATGAGGAAGAAGTCCAAAGGCAGGTTACCGAAATGGAAAAGCAGGGCACTATTAGGAAATCAGCAGCCGTTACGCCTCTCCTGTAGTGGTAGTAGCAAAAAAAAAACGGACAAAGAGGGCATAATAAAGAACAGATTGTGCGTCGATTATCGGATATAAAATGAATTTACAATTCCAGATCGATTTCCCTTACCTAATATTGAGAATATACTAAATAAGCTGGGAAGAGCACAGTATTTTTCTAACTTTGACCTAGCCAAGGGATGTCTTCCGGATGAACAAGGATTTGGTGATTCCTTGTTCATCCGGAAGACATACACAAAACTGCCTTCGTTACTCCCAGTGGCCTTTATGAATATGTTAGAATGCCATTCGAGCTAAAAAAATGCTCCCGCTACGTTTCAGCGGTTAATGAACGATGTTTTAAGAGAATACATTGGCCAAACATGCACTGCTTATAGACGATATTTTGATTTTTTCCGCATCTTTGCAAGAACATATCGTGGCTATTAAGAACATTTTTAAAACGTTAGCCAAGCACAATCTAAAAATTCAGATTAGCAAGTGTTCATTTAAAAAAAAAACTGAATTTTAGGACACATCTTAACAAAAGATGGTATGAAACCTAAGCCAAATAAGGTAAGAACTATCCAAGATATCCGTCTTCCTGCAACACAAAAACAATTAAAATCATTTCTGGGTGCAAGTGGTTATTATAGAAAATTCATTAAAGACTATTCTAAGATTGCTTTCCCCATGATATGGTACTTAAAAAAAGATAACAAAATAAATATACACTAGGTTCGCCCAGTGCTCGAAAATCGACCACACATTTTTTTTATATCATTATCTACTATATAGATAAATCAAATTGGTGTAGCTCTGTTTGATTTGAAGCGAATTTGATTGTCTGTATTTAAATAAAGAAATCTTAAAAATTACTGATCGTAGGTAGGTATTCGTGTCAGTTCTGGAATAGATAGTAACTAACTAATATTGTTCTTAACTTCTATAACGTTGAAAAAACAAAAATAGCACTGAAATGAAACAGATTGCATTACATTTTTTTTTCATGCTGTACTTTTATATTTCTTATTCAATAATATTTTTAATTTTTTGCTATGAGATAACAAAATGCGCACAATAGAAGAGTAATAAAATAATAGCATTCTTCTTCCAGTCCAGTCCAGATGTGGCAGAAAAGGTAAGGTACCTGCGACCAAAAGGAGTAAAAAATAATTTTTAAATTTGAAAACAAAATATCTTCATGCCACTGCTCACTGCTAAAACATTCCTACGAAGGCCATCCCTTTCCGATTTGAAATTTCGAACGATTGCAAGGAACGGTCCGAAGTTACCGCCCTTCTTCAAATTATCCAGCGTAGTTCACCGCTACGATAAACTTGCTGGGCAAGGCAATGAGAAGGAAAGAGAGAAAGATATTGGCACTAAAATGGTACGGAATGGTACGTATGGTACGGCTTCGCGACGTAACAAATAATCAACTCTATTTCTTTCCCTCTCACGCCTACCCGTCAAAGTTCTTTGCCGAGGCATATCTACCTTATATTCCGTCGAAAAAAAAGAAATCAAAATGACTTAACAAAGAATAGGTAATAATTGGCCAAAACCA
Organism: Rhingia rostrata; assembly: GCA_949824845.1. Lineage (NCBI taxonomy): Eukaryota > Metazoa > Arthropoda > Insecta > Diptera > Syrphidae > Rhingia > Rhingia rostrata. Next base: position 70,831,182 of record OX463757.1, on the reverse strand, counting down.
GGATCAGAGCACAGTGAAATCACAATTATTGTAGGATGGCTATCTAATAATTCGTGTAGGATACAACCGACTTCGAATGACCGGAAGCCAAATGTACTTCCGTTCATCAGACTAATGCAACCACACCTGCGGATAACTTCTCTCCCTCATTCGCTTAACACAAACGAACACGACACACATTCATCCGCCACGCCCCCACACGCCAAACACTTTCGTTTCAGTGAGGTGGCTCAGTGGCTGCTCTATGTATAGTGCTACACTATACAAATAAGGTCAATAATAATAGCAACGCCCAACGTAACCACAAAAAATACAATTTTGTACAATATTCGGGCAACATTATGATTACCTATAACTTATAAAAGACAGAGTAGGTATACGTATCCAATCCAATCACCAATACGCGTGCGCATATTCCTTTATCTTCTTAATTCGCTTAACGCACACCATTCAACCCACTCTATGTTAAAGCTACATTAGAGTTATACGCATACTCATATAGAAAAGTTCTCTGTGTATGATTCTCTTTTTTAATTTCTGATTCATACAATAGAAGGAGATAGTCACAGGACTTCGACTGAGCGAAAGAAAAATGTGACTTATCCAATTACCCATACCCACCCCTGCGCATATACTTTTCTCTCTTTCTTTGCTTAACTCCCATCATTCAAACGTGACACTCGCCGCACAGATAGCTAAGCTATAAAGCTATCTTTCTTTGTATGTTTACAATGTTGTTGTTGTAACCAAGGTAATTTAAAAACATTATTTTACCAATTTTGCAATAACTTTTTGGAAATTATAATTCTTTTCGACCGATCTATGAGCTGTACGCTTCAATTTGGTAAAAAAAAAAATGCAATTTTACTTCATTAAATAGGGTAAATATGTTCTGAAAGAAATTGGGTCGGCGATTAATATAGTGGATGATTCAGAATATATACAGGCTTTTGAGACACTTAAAACCAACCTAACAAACCATCCTATCCTACAATATCCTGATTTCAATTTACCATTCACACTTTCTACTGATGCCAGCAGTTATGCGATCGGAGCTGTCTTGACACAAAACAGTCAACCTATTTGCTATGCATCACGTACATTAAACGAACACGAGCTTAACTATTCCACAACCGATAAGGAGTTTATGGCTATATTATGGGCAACTTAATACTTCAGACCATATCTTTGGGGGAATAAGTTTAAAATTATAACCGATCATCAGCCGATCAAATATTTAAATCAAAAATATAAAGGCAAGGAATTTAGCCAAGGAATCAGCGCTGGCTATTAAAATTACTGGAATTTTTGATTTCGAAATCGAATACTTGAAGGGAAAGGAAAATAAAGTCGCTGACTTCCTTAGCAGAATTCCAGTAAAACAAGAAAATTATAGTACCGACTCAAACAGTCAAACTATACACTCTTCAAGTGAAGAAGCATTAGATCACGTTCCCATTAGAGATGATATAGTCAATAAATTTAAAACTCAAATTATTCTTACAAGACCGCAAGACCACCACAGGAACACGAAATGTTGCATAAAAGACATATTATTTATATTGATATGAATAACTCAGTGGAAGATTGGAAAGATTTGCTTAAGCGTTATATTAAACCCGGTTGTATAGGAATATATTCGGAAGTTAGTGACAGTGAGTACAATCAATTACAGCAAAGTTTAATAGAACTCTTTTCTTCCGACAGACGGATTAAATTTATTAAAACCACTAGAAGAGCACGAGAAATCAGAAGGGAAGAAGACCTTCATAAACAAATATCGTTATATCGTACAAAGGAAAGTAGTCATTCAGGTATTATAGAAACCTACAACACATTAAAAGATGCGATATTCTACCCAACCCTAATAAAACATATCCACAAAATTATAGGCAATTGTCAAACATGCCATGCAAGCAAATATCGTCGAAGACCTATTAAAGCGAAATTTCATCTAACAGAAACACCTTTGGATAAAAATGATATAATACATATGGATGTTTTTCATTTCAATAAACACATTTTTATGACTTCGTAGACAAGTTAACAAAGCAAGCATATGTTTATAGGCTTGCAAGTAAAAATTACGTCCACAAAATAGAGAGTTTAGAAGAACATATCAGCAAATTTGGCAAAGCAAACAAAATAATTACTGACAATAAGTTTAAATCAGCAAATATTTTAGAATTCCTTCGAGAACATGAAATCGATATACATTTTACCAAGCCTAACTATCACACCGGAAACTCCGAAGTAGAACGGTTAAACTCCACTATTTTTGAAATTTTACATACGATTAAAGATAAAAATATTTCTACAACCACAAAAATATTTAGAGCTTTTAGTCATTACAACAATGGGTATCAAAACGCTATAGGAACTTCACCTAATAAAACTGAAAATATTGACAAAACCATATTAGTAAATAGACTTAGAAACATCAAACGAAGCAAATTAAGAAACATAAATAAAGCACGGGAAAATTATGAAGAAACGAGATCAGAAGGCTTTGTTAAAAATTATAAACATGTGCGGCATAAGGATGAACCATACTTTAGAAAATATAGACTAAGAAACGTACATGTTTCAAATATTAAACGAAAACCTAAAATTTCAGGTCTGGATCTTATGTTTACCGGCAGCAACAGCCACATTTTTAATTTAGACGATTGAATCCAATAATGGTTTCTCATTGGTCAACATGGGCTCAATCCAGCTTGTAAACCGAACGCAAACAATAGTGCACATTATCGATTTAGATTCGCTCCAACAGATTGCATCACTTCTTCAACAACAAATAAATCCAGAAGAAGATCTAGAAATATGTAAAATATCCAATAAGAACAAAAATTCGTGCAATGGCTATTCGGAACAATGGATGACGATGACCGACAAGACATCGAAATACATTTGAACACTATAACCCAAAACAATAAAACCACAATACAGAAATTACATATCAAATTCAACTTAACCAGAAATTTGCAGACAATATAATAAACCTGAGGAACGTAATAGAGAAAGATAGATATACTGCAACGTCTCTAAAAGTTGCCTTAATTTTATACAAAAAACCTTGCTGAAAAGACAAAAAAAAACAGAACTCTTAGTAAAACTTAAAATTCTAGAAAATAAAATAGATGGCATTCTTAATTCAATTGCTATAGCCAGATTAGGAATCCTTCATCCTAGTATTAATTCTCATAAGGAATTCATAGATATGAAATTAGATTTAAATAAAATAAATTTAAGTAAAATAGCTGTAATGGAAAACCAATAATTAAATGGTAATAGCTATTAAAATACCAATCAATTATGTAAATGTTTAAGTGAAAAAAATAATATCAATACCAAGCAATGTAAAACAAGAAATTATAATTGATAAAGATACTTTTGTTGAATATGAATATGATTTTGATATAAACGAGTTTAATATAAATAAACTAAAGCTTAGAAATGATTGTCTGATCAAAAATGTATGTCCATATAAAATTAATAAAGAATTCCAAATAGATAATATAGATAAAAATACATATGTAATAAAAAATGCCGAAAATGTTGTAATTAAGAATTATTGTGATGACAGAAATATTACTGTAACTAATCATTATTTAGTGCAAATTGAAAACCGTTCAATTCAAATTAAAGACCAACAAATAAATGCAAAATATGTTGAATTTGTTTATAAATTTAGTTATACTCGAAAATAAAATAAGTTTTGAAAATATTTACCTAGAGAGTATGGAAAACATTAATCCAATTACTGAACTTGAATGTCATAAAATGAATAGATACTTTATTACTCCAACCTTGTTCACATTAATGATTGATATTGATATCAATTATTGTAAGCATTTTATATTGTAAAAACAAAAAAATGAAAATAAGAATTAATAATGTAATCTGAAATCCAATACAAGATTGTAAGAACTCAGGAGAGTTTTGAATTAAAGAAAGGAGGAGTTATATTACCATCGAATTCTCAGACGAAATTCGATGTAAAACCTGTGACGTAATAGTACACCACATTAGATTAAGAAATGCAAACTGCACACTTTTGTTATTCATTCTACTGAATGATTCCAAATCATTGTTTTTGTATGTTAGTTCTTCATCAACCTTCTTGGAGAGTGCAGCCTCGCTTTGGACAGCGGCTCCCTTGACTGGTCTTATAAAATAAATAAAATAATAATAAATTAATAGTATTATAATAACATAAAGTTGTTTCATTGAGAAGTTCAGCCTTGCTTTGGACAGCGGCTTCTCGAAATATATAATTCGGGTCATTCTTAAACATTTTGCTTCCTCAGGGCGTTCGGGGTTCGTTACAGCTCCTCCGTTCCTCCCTCGTTGGGTGAAATAAGAGAACATCTACTCCATGCCATCGTACATTTTTCTTGCGATTGCGCCAATAATGCGGTGGCGCCAACTATTTGTTGGGGTGTAGGTTCCAGGGATCGTCCTCCCCCACCCGTCATCATCGCGTTGGAGTCGACGATGGGATCGTCCTCCCTCACCCATCGAACTTTTCGGACCGCTCCTGTCCGATGCTGCCCTTCGCGAGTCTCCCACGTCCATTGGGCTTCGACGAAGACCATTCTTCGTGGACTCCTGTCGCACTCATTATACCTGTTATTGGTTGCATTACCAGATCTGAAGATCGTGGACCAGTGGCTGATGGAACCCTGGCAGCCCGCCACTTCCTTTAAACTCTGGATTTGCAACCGCAAAGAAAAGCGGGAACGAAGCGATTTAAGGTGGATCAGAGAATGAGTCTTGTTGCGGTAAAATTTACCGTAACAAACCCCACCCTCACCTCCAAGGAAATGGACTTTCATTTCGAAAACTGTAAGCCATTTCCTCAGATATAGGCGGACGACACAACATAGGAAGACCTTTCCATCACGGCCAACTTGCCCGTCTAAAAAGCAACTAAAACGAATGACCCAATCAGTCTTCTTATTACTTTACTCTATAGGGGACTTAGACGTTTCTTCTGGACCATCGTTGTAGGGCTTAAGGTCCTCAACGTGCAAGGTTCCATGGTTTCGACCAGTTTCGTCCATCAAACTGTATGTCCTAGGTTTGGCGGCATAGTAGTTCGCGGCGTCCGACAAAGTGAAGTTGCGTTGACATACAAACTCGTTCGGGAGATATTGAACATCCCGCCGTCGGAGGTTGTAATCTTCCGCAGACTTCTTCGTTGCCGTCGCTAACTTCTTCCCTATATCCTCTCTAAGCTCCTGAAAACGTCTACCTATCTCTAGCATGTTCATATCCCTGTTATCTAATTGGATATCTCTATTTGTCTCATCTAAATCCCTACCTCTCGTACCTGTGTGCTTGCTACTTAACCCTGATTCTCTAGCACATATCAAATAATCACTTGAGGAAGCAAATTCTGTGCCGCAAGTCACCATTTCCCTACCGAAATTCACAAAATATGGTGATACCCCCAACACCTCGTGTTATGATGCAACATTCACATGCACATGCAACTTTCGCCAATTGCGAATCCCAGCCCCGATGATTCTCTGAGACATACGCTCTCAGCGTTGTCTTAAGAATCTGGTTGATCCTTTCTGCAGGATTAGCCTGCGGATGGTAATGCGCTGTGTATCTTACCTGTGACGCGTACGCCTGGCAAAGCGTTTTAAGTTCCTTTCCACGAAACTGAGGCCGTTGTCACACACGAGAACCTTGGGTATACCAGAAAGGAGGAGGATATTATCTTCCAATTCCTTGCAGACTGCTTTTGCAGTTGCCTACCTAATGGGAAATAATAAACAGCATTTAGAAAAATAATCGACCACGGTTAGAATGTGCATGTAACCCCTAGTAGACTTGGGAAGTGGACCTACAAGATCTACACAAACCATTTCCCAACACCTCGAAATGCCTATTCTTTCAACCATTAAACCAGCCGGTTTGTCATTCATCGGCTTCACCTGTTGGCAAGTTTTGTATCCCCTGACATAACTAGTTATGTCCGCCCGCATTTTCGGCCAGAAATAGCTAGCACCTATCCTAGCAAAAGTTTTCCCAACCCATGTGTCCAGCCAATGGGCCATCATGACACGCTTGTAAAATTCCTAATCTACTTGATTTGTCTACTACTAACTTCCACTCGTTATTGCTATAATAAGCTGTGAGGTGGTTAGCCTTAACAAATTTGTAAAGACGCCCCTCTTCTACTCTCCATAACGGGTATCAAGTGGGTTTCCTTCTAATGCAGCAATCATTTTCAAAATCCAAGGGTCTATATCAGCTTCCGAGATCTCGGCCAACTCCGGAACTGCGCGCAACAGCATGTCTGGTACAACGTGCTCTTTCCCCTTTCTGTGGATTATCTCGAAGTCAAATTGATGCAGCCTCGACATCCACCTTGCTAATCTACCATGCGGGTCCTTCAGATCCGTTACTACCGTGAATCGAACCCCTTCGATATACGGTCGTAACTTCTCAATCGCATAAAGTACTACCAAGCATTCCTTCTCCGTCGTCGAATAGTTCCTCTCGCAACTATTGAGAGGCCTACTCTGATAACAAATTAGGTTCCTCGAAAATTTGGAACAGCACCGCCCCGATTCTGAAATTGGAGGCATCCATCTGCACAACGAAAGGTCGTTGGAAGTCTGGACATGTCAGAATCGGCGCGTCACCAAGCATTCTTTCGCCTTCCTAAAACTTTCCTCGCATTCATCTGTCCATACAAATTTCCTACCTTTTTTTAATAAATCTGTTAATGGTCTAACCAAAGCGGCGAAATTTGGTATAAACCTCCTATACCACGGAACTGTACCTATAAAGCTCCTAATTTCCTTCACATACTTTAATGCAGGAATCCTAATCATGCTATTTACTTTTTCCGGATCTACGTACTACATAAATAAACATTTTAAAGACGGCCTGCAAAAGTTGCATTTTCCCGGCTAACTTTTAGCTCTGGGTCGCACAGTCTTTTAAAAACTTCTTCCAGAACTTGCAGATGTTGGCTGAACGAATTTGTGACGATGATTATGTCGTCTTAGTACACAAATACGTGCGGCTAAAGATCGACACCCAATACGCTGTCGATAAATCTTTGCCAGGTCGCAAGCGCATTGTGTAAGCCGAATGGCATTCGTTTGAACTTTAACAAGCCTCTATTTGGAACCGTGAAAGCTGTGAGCGGGTGAGATCCCTCATCCATAGGAATCTGCCAATAAGCCGACTTTATATCCAGCGTACTGAGATACTTCGCATCCCTAAGCTTATCCAACGTTTTACAAATATACAGTAATGGATAAGCATCTCTATCTGTAGCTTTAATAAGTTTCCTATAATCGACGCAAGACCTTAAAGATCCATCCTTTTTCCTAATAAGGACTATTGGAGATGCCCACGGACTGTTTGATTTTTCAATAACTCCCGCATCTAGCATCTCGTTAAGTTCCTTATTTATATGAACCTGTATTGCCAGCGAAACAGTTTAATACCTCTGCTTAGTAGGTTCTTGCGTCGCCCTAATCTTATGCTTACATGAGTACATCCTAAACCCTCGGGCATCGCCTCAAAAACACGACTCACTGAAGCTTGCCCCGCTTCAGCACTATCCAACTCCGAAATCTCGCGTATCGCGGTAATCGAGGCAACCGACTGTTGACTCGAGAAATCCCACATGCCTGAGCTCAAATCCGGGACAGTTCCCGTCAGTGCCCAAAAATCTGCACCTAAAATTAGATTAGTATATTTGGAATTACCAGTCATTCCATTAAAACAGATTTATTTTGTACTATTATTGGCAGAGTAATTTCCCCTAAAACTTCTTTAGAGAGAGCCCTAAATCTTTAAGTTTTTCCCACCCGTCCCTACATGTGATTGTGCGCGAAGCACCACTATCTAAAAGGCCTAACATGTTAATTCCATAAACGCTAACTAACAAATATGGTCGCCTATCTATCCAACTTGCCTCCAGAGTGAAACCTAAATGAACTTTCCCCGGCCCTGACCTGCTGTCCCAGGAGTCCTCAAAGAGTTTCCCGACCCCGATGGTTGCTGCACGACTCTCGATTCTGAGACCTGCTGCGCACCTCCTACTACAGAAGGCTGCGATTGCAAGGTCCTCGAAACCACAGTCTGTTGCGTTCCACTTGGGCCAGGATGGTAAGAATTTTCGCCGGTAAATATTTGGTTATTGCCAGTTCCAGAATACCGTTGAGTATTTCTATCACTGGGGTACCGTTGATTGTTCCGGTTACCTGACGGTTGAGGGTTGCAGTGCTGGCATTCTCTACGTGTGGTCTCAATAGTACCACAACCGTAAGAACGCCTAGGAGCGGAACATGTATTCGATGGCAACATATATACCTATAGATTTTGATCGAAAGTGTTGACCCTCGTTGATACTTCTCGCTTCCCGTAATCCCTCCACCCGTTCCAGCAAGGAATTAACGGAAGCACCACTGCGTTCCCCAGAAAACTTCAAATCCCATTTAGACAAGTTTTCAAACTTTTCTCTTTGCGAAGGGTTCCTTGTTGGCGTTCCAATAGTTGTAGCATTTGTTGTTGTTGTTGTTGTTGCAACTAATGTTGTTGTTGCAGTTGCTGATGTTGCAACTGTTGTTGTTCGATGAGCCGTTGTTGCTGCAACAGTTCCTGTTGCATCTGTTGCAACTCCGAAGGCTTTTCATTCCTTGAATGTTGCGCCTGTTGTTCCTCATCGTCGTCTACGTCGCTGTTTTCGTCGTCGTCTTTTTCAGCTGAATTTGTGCAATTATTTTGACCCTAAGGTCGAGCTTCTCCTCCCGTTGTGCGTCATCCGACGCTTTTGAAAATATCAGAAATAAAAAAAAAATATAAAAGCCAAACAAAATTAAAAAAAGAAACAAAAAGAAATCAACCAAAAATCAGAAAGAAAAAAGTTAAAAAATAAATAAAAAAAATAGTTCAAACACAAGAATCATAAAGGGCAAAAAAATTTAAAAATAATAGGGCCGACAATAAGTCAAGTAATATTAAAATAAATAAAATAAAAAAAAAGCTTCGAATATTTTCCGAGTAACAAGTACAGTTCTGTGTATTGATTTTTAAGTGCCATCCACCAGGATTTTGTTCATTAACCTCATATTTGTTGTGCGAACTGCTAGTATAGCTGTATCGTCAGCAAACGTGGTAACTATTGTATCGTTTGTTTGTGGGATATCACATGTAAGTAGGAGGTACAAGAGTGGTCCAAGGACGCTTCCTTGTGGTACTCCTGCCAATATTTCTTTGAAAACCGAAGATTCGTTTCCAAGTTTCACACGTCTATGCTCAAGATACGACATGAGGATTTTACTTTTCAGCAGAACTTGTCTTAGTTTGTATTGAAGGCCTCTATGCCAAACCTTGTCAAAAGCTTGCGACACGTCAAGAAATACGGCTGAGCAAATTTTCTTTTCTTTGAAAGTTTTCTCAATTACATCAGTTATCCGAAGAACTTGGTCCACAGTCAAATGTTTACTTCTAAACCCAAATTGGTGTTCAGGTAAAATGCGTTTCTGATCAATAATGAGGTGCAAGCGACCAAATAATATGATTTCAAAAACTTTTGAAAATATTGGAAGAAGTGAAATAAGTCTGTAAGATTTTATTTCATTCGGTGATTTTCCTGGTTAGGGAACCATAATCACTTCCGCGACTTTCCAGTGTCTTGGTATGAATTCTTATCAACATTTTAAGAAGTTCTCCTATAATCAGGCCATTACCCGGAAATTTTTTAGGCTTTAGTTTCTGTTTTTCAAGTTTAAGCTCCGCAATACTTGCGTATCTAACTATATTGTTATCGGCTGAAGTCTCGAGTAAATTAATGTTTTCTGGACCATCAAATGGTTTAAATAATTCCTTAAGATGTGCGGCGAAAACGTCTGCTTTTTCCTTGTGATTTTCCCCCAAACATCTTGAGTTGCTTTAATTGGGGGCACAGCGTTTTTGGTGGATTTATGACTTTAATTGCTTTCCAAAGCGAATAATTCGTTTTTATACCATATCCCATAGGGGAATATTGGTTTTGATACATTGTTTGAAACATAGTGAAATAATTTAGCTAGGCATACCTCAAAGTATATGTCTGTCTGTCTGTCCGTCCGTCTGTAGGTAACCGGTTGGGGCCTAGGATAATCAAATTTGTTACATGTGATCCTTGTACGTGCTGTTCAAACATGTATAAAAGAATGTTGAAATCCGCCCCCTGAAACGCCCCCTTTTTAGAAAAATCTAAACTGGTAAACATTTTAAAAATTATCTGAAGAAGATATCTTCAGAAGAATAAGATATCTAGACAATAATGCCTATAGTTCGTCTATACAAAGTTTTTTTCCACGCCCTTCTCTTGTGGGCGATTTCAGTAAAAACGTTTTTTGGTAAAATTTTAAAAATTTTGAAAAAAAATTAATGCAAAATAATTGGGTTTGGTAATATAAACATTTTTTCCATATAACATTTTTACCAACGCCCACCTTTTGAAGGTGTTTTCATTCAAAAACCATTTGTATACCCTACGCCACACAATATGCAGGAGAAAAACGTTGTTTTTGGTCGAACCATACAAGATTTTGATAAACTGTCTTAACAATACGTTGCGACAATTTCAATATTAAATTATTAAATTTTCTTTGCCATAAAACCCACATTTAGGGGATATTAATTTAAAGGATGTAATGGAATAAGGTATAAAACGATCCACACAGTGGATTGCAGCCTTCTCATATGTTTTTTCCAGCGGTTAGGCTTTGCAGATAAGTTTGTACTGCACGGTTTTTAAGGTTTTTAATCGAATTGAAGTTTTATCTTGCGGGCACGAGTTTGGTGCCATATTTTTCGAGCTTTTCTGTTTTCTCTAACCAAATCTTTTAATTTAAGTTAAGGAGTATTATTCCATGCTGCTTTTTAAACGGTATCGATAAAGGAGTCAACGGCGACTTTAATTTCCAATGCTTCGTTTATTAGCCCTCCCAGTTGGTTTTCCCGTTTTTTTTGACTGGGTACGTTTTTATTTCTAATGAATGACTCTCTTGTTGTTAAAATTACCGAAGAATGATCAGAGAAAAGATCAAAGCATTCTGCAACGGCACACCTTTTACTATGAAAAATTCGATCAAATCCGGTATTTTTGTAACATCAGTTAGCCAGTTAGTTGGTTTTCCCGTAGAATATAATTGTTTTTTTACTTTTTATCTACATCTTAAAGCATCCTAACTTTCTTAGGTATGCATCTAGCTAGATCCCCAGAATGTTTGTTTAGCATTAAAGTCCCCTCCGATAACAAAACGCTGTCCAAGGGAATTAAGCAAGTTTTCAAAGTCAATTTTCTCGACCTTGCATCGTGGTGGGCAGTAAATAGAAGATATCATCAGAAAGGATTGTCTGCTTTTGACTAGTATAGAGCAAACTTTGATTGCTTCAACTTTAAGTTAAATTCAATCGAATGTTCGATACAGTCTTTTATATATAGTCATTCTCCACCTCTAGCCTTATTGGATTGATGTAGAACATGATAGCCGAGGTAACCTTTAATCCTTAAGTTCGAATTATTCTTTGCGTGAGTTTCGGATATTAAACAGATGTCGATACATTTTTCTTGCATATACAATTCAAGTTCTCAAAGTTTTTTGCCAAAGGCCATTGGCGTTCCACGTAAGAATTTTAATCTATTCATGTCGAAGTTGGGGAACGTTTGTTGCGAATACTATTTTCGTGCTTAACTAGCGCGTCAAAAATAAGTTCATATTTTACTTTGTTCTTCAAGTTTTGAAGGTGAGATATTTTTTTGATCTTTTTCTGATACTCTAGCTTTAGCATACGTTTGTACATTTGGTTTTGGATGTACAGCATCCAAACGGATTTCTGACGGCCGCGTAGTTTGTGAAAATTTGAGTTTATACATTTTAGCCGGCTTTAACTTCGACACATTTTTAATCGGAGTTTTAGGCGTTTGCTATTTAAAATTCAATTTCTGTGAATTAATACTCATAAATTTCGTCCGTCTTTTTTCCTCTATTTACTCCTCAGCAGCGATAATTAGCAGGTAGAGTTTTCTTATCTGACCTATAATCTACTGTCATATGATTTCCGGCACATTCTTCAAACCTCGGTTCTTTCTGACAATAGGTTTGCGTATAATTTAAATCATTGGCAGCGCTTGCACTGGGCTAATTTGTTTTTAATGTTATTTTAATATAATTATATTTATAATTTCTTCTTAATCGAAAGACCTCGTTTTATAACATTTTCTACGCCATCTTTTTGCTGTTTTTCTCGCTTGACAATGTTAATGGCATCTTTAACTTTATATTGAATGCTTTTCATAATGCTCTTAATTTTATCGAATCTTACTATTCGTGGGCTTACACTTCTGGTATTGTCGAACTCTTTGAGACATGTATATTTTATTAAGATCTAGACTTAGGTAACCACGAGACCCTTAGGCTTTTCCCGAAAGGGTTACCTAATTGCAATAAGTGCCTCTCCCCAGAATCCGTAGAGCCGACCTCAGAAGAGGGTGGATTTTCCAGTGATACTGAATTACCACCTGGCGTATTAAATTTGTTGGTTTTTCTCATTGCATTTTTATTTTTGTATACGCTTTTAACTCGGTATACGGGGAGTGGATTCTAGTAGCCTTCTACGACAGGCATGAGTTACCTCTGGTATATTCTGACCCCTAACCCGAAGGGGGTTATGTTAGAAACAATGTATAAAACTAATATATGCTTATGGGATAGGGTGACACACAAACGACCAGACGGACGGACCGAGCCACGAACGGACGGACAGACAGTCCTTCTTAGATCGAATCAGCTAGCTATTCTGAGTCGATCCACATACTTTAAGGTATATCTGTCGATGGTGGGTGTTGTAGAACGAGTGTAGACACTGATTGGATTTTACTTGACTATGCCCAGTGGCTGTAACTGTGACTACACATCAAGTGTTTATTTTTTATCACCAAGTGGTAACCATCGGGTACTGGTCTCATCCAACCGGATTTGACTTGCTAAACGATAAGCGCGATTGTTGATAACACTACGAAAAACAGCAAAACAGGCGTATCTAATTAATTGGAACTCGCCCTCCAGGTTGGCGGTTGTGCTTTGGGTTAACTAACCAATTTAACTGTCACGTAGCAACAAATAGCCTTGAACAAATAGCATCTGGAATGTGAGAACATTAAACAGGAGTGGTGCAAGCGAACAACTTGCGGAAGAACTAAACTCCTACGAAGCCGACATTACTGCAATCCAGGAAATACGATGAGATATGCCGGGCAAAAAAAGAATGAAAAACTATGATATCTACTACGGACCGTGTTATAGTGAGCAGAAACAGAGAGGAAAACTTTTCGAAAAATCTTCGGTCCCGTTTGCGTTGACGGACTATGGAGACGAAGAGTCAACCAAGAATTATACGAGCTGTACAGCGACATGCCATTGGTCAAAAAACTCCGCATTGGACGTTTAAGATGGCTAGGACATTTAGAACGAATGGACACCCATACTCCGGCTCGCATAGTCTTCGATACCCAGCCAGACGTCGGACGCAGTAGAGGAAGACCTCGCCTTAAGTGGCGCTCACCAGTAGAAACCGACCTCAACCAACTTGGAGTGCGCAACTGGATGCAGTTAGCTAAGGACCGGGCTAATTGGGGAGGCATGTTGGTTGAGGCCCAAGTTCATTCCGGACTGTAGCGCCACTTAAGTAAGTAAGTAAGTTTATCTGTCGAAATTATTTCTCAATGTTAATATTTGCCTATGCGGGGATCTTTAAACTCCGACGCCTATGGGAAAGGGAATAAAAATGTGTGTTCGGGTGATGAACAAAGAGCAAATTTGCGAACTTATTCGAACAAAGAAATCTATCAATTTTACAAAGAAAATAGCCAACAGTAATAAAAAAAAATTCACAATAAAACACAGTTTCTTTATCCAACGTTATAAAAGCAGTAATTTTTATTGAACTTTGTGTTGATTTATATCTGTCATTTGTGTATTTTGGAGCATTGTTGTGTGTTGGTTACGTTTGTTTTGATGTTGCCGAATCGATTGTTTCATCGCGATTCGTACATTCTCCCCACCGGAGAACAACGTTCTCAGTCGCTCTCCAACTCCCGAAGTGGTTAGACGGCTTAGTTAACGGAAGTGATTTATAAATCCAAAAGTTAAAGGTAATAGTTTTAAGTGGCAAGTTGGCCTGCCAGGAATTGGTGCAGTGCATATAGCACTCGACTACTTTTAGTCAAACTCCATAGATATGATTTTTAAATTTGCAACAAGGTCTGGGGCGGGGCTTGTGCACCATATTGGCGTACAATATAGTTGAACACAAGCTGCCGTGGGACCGAAAGACGCAATCAGGATGGCGACCCCTCGGGGCATGCGCAACAAGCAAAAAAGTCACTATACAAAGTTTTAAATTTTTTCTTTGTAAATTAAAATTAAATATAAAACCAAAAAACCGCAAATTTAAGCCTAAAGGCAAAGTAAAACAGCTAAATATAAGCTTACAGCGCCCTCTAAGGGCCGATAAGTTAGATTAAGTAAACCAGTTATTGATAAGTTAGATTTAAGCATTTTTGTCTAGTAGTAAGTTAATATAAGTAAATAAAAAATGAGTTTGAAAGTTAAAAAAAAAAATATCACTCGACTAGCAATTCGAGCTACCCTGGTTCGATTCCCAACCAGGCGTATGCTTTTTTCATTTTTTTTTTTTTTTTTTATTATAACAAAAAATCAATAAAGTAACAAGTGTTTTATTAAGTGGTCCGTGGCCGGAGAAGTAGCGATGGTCAAGCAAGAGGCGAGGCGTTCGAAGCCCGCCCGAACAAGGAAGTATTAGAAGATTTTTTCCACAATCGAGAAATCACCAATTTCATCGAGTGGGAAAATCGACAAATGGAAGCGAAGAAAATAGCGGGGTTATCGAAAGATAGCCCAACAGTTACAGGACCAATAATTAAGAGGAAGACAAAAATAGTTTGTACGCCGAACTTGGTCAAACGGCGTACAAACACAGCTTCAGTTATGCTGCCTGCTGAAGCGAAGGGAACGACGAAGTTGGCAACGACGTCGGCGGCAGCATTACAACAACAATTAGCCTCCCCATCAGATGATGTAGAGGAAATATCCTACATGTCCGAAGAAGGGGAAGGGCGATATACCACCGATGATAGCAACAGGTTTGCGGTGCTGTCAACGGACGATGACGATAAAGAAGAAAAATAGTTGAGGAAAAAATAAAAAAGTTAAAATCCCAACTTGAACCGTTCTAGCGTTGAAAAAGAAGCAAGAAAAGCATCTCGAGCGAAAAAAGAGAGCCCGCGACGAACAAACACAACGACAACAACAAACGGCAGTGGCAAAAACAAGTGGTAAAACGGAGACAATACCAAAAGCTTAGCAACCACAGCCACTGCAAAAGAATCAACAAAAAGAAGTACAACAACAAAAAAAGCAACAGCTAACAAAAACTCTGCCGCTAAAGCAACAACAGCAACCGCAAACCCAGCAACAACGAAAACAGAAGCAGCAACCAAAACAACAACAACAGAAGCAGCAGCAGCCACAACAACAACAACAACATCAGCAGCAGATGCAGCAACAACAAGAGGAGCAGCGCAAGCAGCAGCAGCGGAGACACCAGCAGCAGCCACAGCCGCCTCAAAATAAGAAAGAAAAAGTGCCACCCATCAATACATACAAGATGGACCTAAATGCAAGTCTGCCATAGTCAACAATTTCAGTATTAAACGTTTAAGTCAATATAGGCATGCTATCCACTGCCTAACAGTGGAGCACTATAAAATAGTTAAGCAATTGCTTGTAGACACCACAACGGAGTTCTTCACTCCGAAAGTAGAAAAGTGTCAGACGGTTGTCTTAAAGGGCATAGATTCCTCAACGGATCCACAGGCGCTGTTAAGTGAGCTCCTCCAAGTAGAGATGGAAGAGCTCGAAGTCGTAGGTGTAAAGCCATTCACCACAGTGAAGGCCATACGGGAGAATTGGAAACTACCGATCTTCCTAGTACAACTATCGCCTCGAAGCAAAATGGAAAAGTTGAGGAGTATCTCAGTCCTCAACTTCCAGGTTGTACGTAGGGATAAATTAAAAAGAGGTGACAGCATGCTTCAATGCATGCGTGTGGAGAAAGCAATATAGGAGAGTGTAGTCTAGGAAAGGAGAGGGTCATAGACATGACCCTGCTTAAATGTGCACTATGCGGAGGCGGCGGGCACCCTGCAAACTATCGGGGCTGTCCAAAGTTTCAGCAAATGAAACTAAATAAAAAAGCGAAACAAACGGTAGTGGCGAATCAGTCAGCCGTTCGCCCTTTCTCAATGTTCGTAAATCCCCAAATTTCCTACGCCCAAATGGCGTCAGGAAAGGGAAAAACGGTACAGCATCTTTTCCAGTTGCCTACAGACCAAAGTCCCGATGTGCATATGGCTAGCGAAACTAAGCTAAGCCAGAAGCATAAATTGACTAATAGTAATTACAATATCGTAAGAAGGGACCGACCCAACTCCATTCAAGGAGGCGGGGTCGCTATCTTTATACGAAACCATCTTAACAATTGGATGGTCCACTACAATGTTGAATATAGGATCGACATTCTCGCCACAGATAGGCCATCGTTTCCGAGAAGCGGTGCTTTCCTGGATCTTTTACTACGAGACACAAGACTGACAGTTACTAACAGAGAAGGTCAACACCCGCGGAACTGTTTACGGACGATTGGGTACGAAAGTGATCACTGCGGACTCGCCGCCGTAATTCAGCTTCCGAACGAGCTTGTGGCGTTGGAGGAGTATGAGTTATATCTAACGAAGTCCAAGACCCCCCAGAAATAGATATAACAAACAATGAACCATCTTCAACGGAAGTTCCATTGTTTGGATTCAAGATAATATAAAAGTGTCAGCAAAACATGGTATCAAAAGAAATGATCGTTTGCCACTGACCAACGATCATCATTTTTGTAAGCTAGCTTTAAGATTAAGATTGGAAATAAAGTCAGTCTGATTCTGGACTCTCGGAAGGAAACAAGTCAATTTGTATTTTCCTTTTAAAACTAAACTTATGTGCCCGTGCATTCTTACAACTACGGTAAGGTGCGCTGGCATCGCTTCACCAACGTCTAATCAAGAGAACTACGTTCGAGGGCCATTTCACCACCAAACAATAGAAACCTAACAAACAACGAAATCGACGAATACTTACAACAAATGGACGAAACGATTCAGCGAACAATGAACAGGACCATAATGAATTACAAAGAACATGACATAACGTCTACGTACAGAAACGCGACCATTGACGCACTACACAAACAAAAAAGTGGACTTCTGACAAGACTTAAACTCTTGTACAGACGACTGACAAAACCACGCGCCCCGGAGATTAGTACACTGAAGGCGTCGATCAAAAACATGAACCAATAGTTCAAGGAGAACTATCGGTTGTCCATTAATTTGTTTTGGATTAACAGAAATTGGGCCGTAAATTCCAGCGACCCGAGTATGTTTCCACAAATTAATAAGGTCTTTAGGAGGAAAGGT
The DNA here is from genome assembly GCA_949824845.1 of Rhingia rostrata. Taxonomy (NCBI): domain Eukaryota; kingdom Metazoa; phylum Arthropoda; class Insecta; order Diptera; family Syrphidae; genus Rhingia; species Rhingia rostrata. The sequence goes on along the minus strand of OX463757.1, from coordinate 70,813,607 downwards.
CATAACGTCCTTCCGTGTATTAATCCCCAACGAACATACTTTTGACAGCAGGAATTGATCCGGGGGAAGCAGTGTTCGACGACGATTTCAATGTTACTGAAGATCCTCAGGAGAAAGTGGAGGCAGTGGGGGCTGTCTTTCAGGAAGTGTATAAGGTGAATGATAGCATTCGCCCGAACCGCGTTCTGGAGAACATTGCCCTGCTCCATCATTTCTATCTCCGAAACGACATAACGCAATGGCGATCTGAGAACCGTGGTTTCACCCGGTTTGATGACGAAAACTTTGCAAACGCCATAGGTGGGTATATTCCCCTGTTAATCTCGAAGGTGGAACTCCAGGTCATCTTCGATTCTATAAAGAAAAAGAAGTCAGCGGGAGTCGATGGTATATCCAACATTGTACTGCGACACTTACCCTCTGAAGCTGTGGACATTTACGCCACGATGTTCAATAACGCGCTGAATAATGCATATTATCGAGTGCGTTGGATGAAAGCGGTGGTTCATCCTTTTCCGAAAAAAGGAAAGGACAACTCCAATCCGCGAAATTTCCGGTCGATAAGTCTCCTTCCGAGTATCAGCAAGCTTTACGAAGAGATTCTCAATAGAGCACTGTCCAAGTGGTCTGAGTACAATAATATTATACCGGAGAACCAGTTTGGTTTCAAGGCCGGACATGAGTGTATTCATGCCGCCTCCAAACTTGTCTCTGATATACAATGGAACAAAGCCAAAAAACAGTGCACGGGTGCATGTCTGGTTGATTTAGAGAAGGCTTTTGACACCGTATGGTTACAGGGCCTCTATCTAAAGCTGACCAGACTTGGCATAAGTAAACAACTGCTATATATGCTTCATGACACGCTGACTGGTAGAACGTTTGTTGTCAAAATTGGCAATGGTCTGCAACAGGGAGCGGTAAACTCGCCGATTATCTTCAGATAGGTAGTCTTACTCATGCAATTGCGTATGCGGACGATCTTATCGCGTACAGAACAGCCCCTACTGTCGAAGTCATTCAAACTCTTTTGCAGCGGGATTTCGACAAGATCCAGAGATATTGTGATGACTGGAAGTTGAAAATAAACTTTCAGAAATCAGAAACTATCCTGTTTAGGACACCGTTGTGTAGGGCATCTAGGGATACGAGAAAGAACTGGCGAAAGCTGGTGATCGTTGGACAAAACGGACAGCCACTGCCGTGTAAAAGTGTAGTAAAGTTCCTTGGCATCTGTTTAGATCAGTATCTATATTTCGGAAGACATGTAGATGCTGCTTTGGCGAGAGCTAGGGGAGCATTTGCCCTGACAAAACGATTGTTTTATAGCAGTCGTCTTGACAGCAGGGTGAAGGTGATTTGCTACATGGCCCTCATTAGGCCGATGATTGCCCATGGGTGCCCGGTGTGGTTCAACGTTGCTCCATCTCAAATGGAAAAGATACGGGTGTTTGAGAGGCAGTGTCTGAGAAGCTGCGATGGACTTCACAGAACACCAGTATCTGACTACACAAAATACTATTCCAACCAGGTCCTATACAACGGGGCCCTCATAAACAGTGAAACTTATTAGGTTTCATGCAATCAGGGAGCGATGCCAAACTTTAAAAACGTTAAATTTAGTAAGTTTGCATGTGCTTACTTAAAAAATATTTTTCGGGTTAAATTTTAGAATTCTTACCGAGAATTTATTTATTTATTACAGCCCCTCCATCACTATAAAATTCAAGTAATTTTTACTCAAAAAAGTAAATTTCAGTTTTTGGAGGCGTTTTCATACAAAAACCATGGCTTCGAACAATAGTCTCATCTTTGGGGCCTTCTACCCCAATGATGTATAGTTTGAGAGTGCGCGTTTAGCGGCTTTATTCCGCCCGGAGCTTTCCTATATTTGGATAGTCGATGGTTGATACAGGATTCGTCTTCCGACGAACTGTGGGTAGGAGAGCGCCTGCGGTTCAGCAGGAGTGTGTCCGATTGGGACCGTCGGAGTAGGTTACACCAGGAGAACCTGTTGTGGTGGTTGTTAAACTATTTAAATATAATTGACTTATGGCCGACTTACACAGTTTTAGTCTTAAGGTTTAGGTGTAAAACAGTCATGGTGGCACAAAAAATACAAAAAAAAAATACAAACTAAATTATATATATAAAACAGAAAACGCTTCCTGTGGCTGTTCTAGTTTTTTTAAAGTTATTTTTAGGTAGTTTTAAGTACCTAGTTTAAGTTATTCGATAAGTAAAAAAAAGATACAACGTTTTTCAAAGTTTTCTTGGTAAACATTGTGTTACTTTTAGATTTATATATTAAATAATAGGCCGCATAGGGCAAGTAAGTTAGTTAAGTAGTTGATAAGTAGGCTAGTTTTTTCATGATTTTTTGTCTAGCATGTAAGTTAGTTTTAAGATAAAGTAAAATAAAAATGAATTAAAAAATAAAAAAAACGAACAACGTCCTCAACTGCCTTGGAGTGTGCCCATATGATAATGCACATTTGTGCACAATAGTGCACTTCTTTATCTGCCTCACGACGATCCTGATGCCTTGGACTCATTAGTGTTCCATGTAAAGAAGAACCATATTAGTAAACATGGAAATGAAACATGCAACTGGACAAGGACAATACGATACACTAGTTTTGTTGCTATGCGACGCGCATCTCTTTTGCACTGCTGCGTCAATCCTGCGAAAAGTTTGTTTACATTTCGCATTTGCCGTGGAATGCGTGGCGCAGAGCAATGGGCGTCTGCTGTTTTTTGATGGAATGCAGGCTGAAGTGTGACGGGCATCTGATTTCGTTTTCGTGTGTTTCGTTTCGGTGTCGGAGGTTATTTGTTGATTTTTAATCTGTGCGCGCATTATATCGAGTGTTTGTGATTCAAATTCAGTATTATAATTTAAAATGCTGTGTTGATTAATAAGTGAGCATTATTCTTTATTATTATAATGATATTATCTTAATAAGATCGGTTTCCTTTATCAAATATTTGACTGGGTACATGTTTGCGCATGTTTGTATATGTAATCGCGCCATGATGTGTGATTTGCATGAAATGTGTGTGGAGTGTTTGTTGTTGTTCTCCATGAGAACGCAGAAATTTGTTTTGCGGTTTTTGTATGTTACCTGTTGATCAAAATGATTGTGGTGATTGCAATGTGATTGTTTGTTTTGTTTTTCTTAAAAGTACGTGATGTGGTGTATGTGTTTGGGTTGCATTGGTAGGGTTTTTGGCATATATTTACTTTAGCACAAACTCACTTTTTTTACTTTTCGCTCACATTTACTTTAGAAGTTATGATTTAATCAAATTTCACTTTTTGGCTTGAATTTCCATACAAATTATGTGTAGTTTGACATTTCGTTTTTTTGGTTTACCTCAGCGGATAACGCAGCACTGCAATTTTCAAAAAAATAAAATTAAAAAACTGTTTTTAAACAAAAAACATTTTATTTTTTTACTTATTATTTATTATTGTTTAATAAATCATTGGAATCATCAGAACTTAATTCATCAATTGGTTCATTGATCAGTGTTCCATCATATAATTTGCTGCCGTTTTTTTTATTTGTTTTTTTACCGTTAACAAAAAAAAAACTGTTGACTAGGCGCCTGCCTGACGACTTTACATACTCCTATTTTTATATTTATTTTTTAATTTTTTTAATTTTTTATTTTTTTTCTGGCAGTGCTGTTTTGGAATGTTCTTCTTCTCATTCTCATGTCAAAAAATGGTTGATTTGTATGGGGATTTTTTGAAATTTTTAATGATTAATAACTTCTAAACTAATTGAGAGCGACGATTTAAAAAAATTGCTAAATTATCAGTATAAAATAGTGAGTGGAATAAAAAAAATGAGTTTGTGCTAAAGTAAATTTGTTCCGGGTTTTTCTTACAAATGCTTTTGATTGAGTGGATTTTTTGTGTTGACGGTTGTGGTATGTTTGTCCACCGCATTTCAGCTGATGTTGTTTTGGTTCTGTGTTGTAGTTGCTACCAGGTTAGTTTTTGTGTTTTCAGAGCAGTTGTTCTGTTGTGTCTTGTGATTCGTTCGTTGGTACAGGGCAAAGTTTCGTGATAGGTCTTTTCATCGTTCCGTGTTGTGTGTCTAGCTTAACGACGCGTGCAATGCTGTCAGGTCCCGGGTAAGTTTGAGCTATACGGCATAGACTCCATTTGGCGGGTGGGAGTCGTTCGTCTTTGAGGAGAACAAGATCTCCTACCTTCAGCTGTGGTCGTTCCTTCAGCCACTTGGGACGTTGTTGGAGTCGGGTGAGGTATTCTCCTTGCCACTGTTTCCAGAAACTTTGTAGGTGTGCCTGAACTGCCTTCCATCTGTCGATGTGTTCTTGCTTGCCTATGGACGTCTGGCTCTGGGTCGGTGAAAAGCGTGGTTCCGATTAGGAAGTGTGCTGGTGTCAATGGTGCGAAGTCGTCGGGGTTGTCAGTCAATGGACACAGAGGTCTCAATTTCGCCAACATCAGCGCACCGCATAACTCCAATCGCGGTAAACTGACCGGTTGTACTGAGCGATCTTTGACTTCGCCATCAAGAGATGCATGTCCACCCCGCCTTTATCACTCGGCTAATAGTATCGGATATTTGTACCCACCTCGGAATACGTATTGTATTGATGCTGGGTAAGTCGTCGAAAAATTGATCCCATTTTTTCTGCAAATCATCCTTGATGGCTTCATCCCACTCATATTTGCTCTTCCAGATGAGCTGCATAATCATCTTTGTAACAAAAATGCATGGAGCTCTCCATCCCATGGGATCAAAGAGACGAGCGATTGTCGACAAGATGCAGTGTTTTGTTGTCTGTGGGCTGTCTGGAATGGCGTACCTGAAGCAAAAATGGTCAGCACCAGGAAGCCAATGAAGCCCCAGCGTCTTAATTTGATCTGGACCATGCGTAGGGACCGCTGAAGATGATTCTCTATAGTGTAGAGGTATGTCGGTAAGAAGTTGTTCAGTGTTCGCAGTCCACTTCCTCATGTTGAAACCAGCCTTTGCTAGAACGATTTTGACCTCGTTTGTCTTGATTCTAGCTTCTTCCACGGTGTCTGCTCCTGAGAACAAGTCGTCGACATACATTTCGGAGCGAATCATCTTAGCGGCCCTTGGGTATTCATGTTCTGCGCCTTTGCTGTCTCCATCAACGTCCGGATTGCCAGGTAAGGTGCTGAAGCTGTTCCAAATGTTGCCGTTTTTTTGCGGAATACCCTTAATTTGTCTGTTGGATTTTTTCGCCAAAATATGAGTTGGTAGTTCGAATTCAACTCCGTTATCCACGTCTGCCGGTACATCTTTTCTATGTCCGCTTTTCTATAGTCTCCAGCGTAAAGTCACCTCCACGATGTTGTGTTGAAGTGTTGGTACAGTCATCAGGTGATTATTTAACGACGATCCATCAGAAGTTTTGTATGACGAGTCAAGGACTACTCTCAGCTTGGTTGCGGAGCTGGTCTCTTTCATAACAGCATGATGGGGAAGAAAGTAGTGATGGCCGGTGCTGCTTACGTCTTCTTGAACCTCACTTATGTGACCAAGCTGAGTGTATTCTTCGATGCAAGCGGAATATTGCTTGTGAAGTTGATGGTTCGCTGCTAATCGTCGCTCCAAAGACTTGAAACGTTGGAGGGCTCCTTCCATTGATCTGCCAAGGACCGGATGGACATCTTCTTTGAACGGCAATGAGACTTGATAGCGTCCGTCTGCAGTACGTCTCACGGTTTTTGCGGCTAGTGATCTTCGCATGCCTTGTCCTCGGTAGTTTCGTAGATTTATCAGAATTGTCGGAGTTGCGCATCGATATTCTGTGTCTGCATGAATGTTCTGATGGATCGCTGTTGAATTGTTGGCCTTCTAAATAGGATCCATCCGATTTTTGTGTGTTGTGCTGTTGGTACCGTTTCGTCTTTGTGGCGCCTAAGCCCTGGCAAGAGAATATCGGCTAACGAGTCGCTGCCCAACAGTATATCGATTTTGGTGGGTTTGTGGAAGCACGGGTCTGCAAGTCGTAATCCGGCCAGATGAGTCTAATCACTAGTTGAGAGGGCTCGGGGCGGGAGATGGCCAAACAGTGACTTGAATACCAGGGCCTGTACAGTGGTTTCAAAAGTGGTGTAGCACGACGTGATGGTTATATCCACCGCTCTTCCGGAAGCGCCACTGTTGACCAAACCTAACCCGGACACATCCACATTTGTTGGTTGGATCTTAATTTGAAGCAACCGGACTGAAGCTTCAGTGATGAATGATGCCACAGAACCCGAATCCAGTAAGGCTCGAAGTAACACCGTGCTTCCTGATGACGTCTTAACCTTCACTATTACAGTGGTTAGCAATACCTGTGTGTTGGCGTCATAGGTTGTGTGATGAGTTCTCACACCCTAGCTGGTAGACGGTTGTTCTTCGGTTGATGTTCGAAATGCTGTGGTTTCGCATGACTGAGTTAGGTGTGTTGTTGTACCTCTGACTGTGTTTGTGTTGATTGGGTATGGATGATGTGAATGACTGCTATTGTTGTTATTTGAATGAATAAATTAGGTTATGGGCTATTGTGTGTTGTATTGTGAGGTTGGGTCATTGTGTAACAAGGAATGATGTGGTTGCTTACTATAAAAGCATCTACGTTCACTAGGACAATTTTGTGACACATGACTGAACGCTAAACAATTCAGGCATACGCCTAACTTGTGAACATTTTTTACCTTTTCTGGAATGCTCATGTTACGGAATTTGTTGCATTTCCTTAGACATACTTTGTAGCGTTCGGCTGAGCAAGGAATGCATTCCTTTATGTTGTCTTCTTAATGGTTCTGCTACTGTTCGGGCTTGCTGGTAGTTGACTGCCTCCAGTGTACGGAATCTCGTTTCCAAAAAGCTCGTGAATTCCGAAAACGTTGGTAGTTCCTTGCTTTTCTCCTTGCTGCCAAGTTTTTCCTCCCATAGTTGCTGTGTATTGGAAGGCAATTTCTTCATCACAAAGAAGACCAAGAGCACATTCCAGTGTTCAACGGGCACTTATAAACTTTTCAGGCTGTGGACTATTTCGGTGGTGCGATCCAACAGTTCTTTGATCGCGTCAGATCGTTCTTGGCTTATCGACGGCTGATTAAAGAAACATTTTAACTGCGTGTTCAACAGGAGGAAACCGTATGCTGGATAAAGTGACATTTCGTTTCATAACGAAGTCAATTAGCTTAAGCCCCTTACCAGAGGTGTTGTCGTGTAGGCTATGGTTTCCGACAATACTGCTAAAGATTCTCTTCCTACCTTTGCGTTGAAATCTCCCAACACGATTTTAACATCGTACTTCGGTAGTCGCCCATAGGTTCTGTCAAGGAACTCATAGAAGCAGTCCTTAGCTATATGATATTTTTCCTCCGTTGTGGCGTGAGCACATATAAGGCTAATGTTGGCGAATTTGGCCTTGATGCGGATCGTTACAATGCGTTCGCTAATGTCTTGGAAACATAAGACTTCTTGCCTAAGTCTGTAGTCGCTGTTTCTGCTCACTATAACACGATCCGTAGTAGATGTCACAGTTTTTCATCCGGCCTATCCCATCGTATTTCCTGGATGGCAGTAATGTCTGCTTTGTAGCAGTTTAGGGCTTCCGCTAGTTGTTCGCTTGCACCTCTCCTGTTTAACATTCCAGGTGCAGATACGAACTTCGTTGTAGTCAGAGTTACAACACTGGGCATTGCCAAGTTAAAACCAATCAGAGTCTACCCTCGCTCTACAACACCCAACCATCACGCGAATATATGTATTTATATTTATTTGTAAATATCCGACTCGAACGACCAAATGTTCGGGTGATGAACAAAGAGAAAATTTGCGAACTTATTCGAACAAAGAAAAGTATCAATTTTACAAAGAATATAGCCAACAGTAGTTATTCACAATAAAACATAGTTTCTTCATCCAACGTTATAAAAACAGTAATTTGTATTGAACTTTGTGTTGATTTATATCTGTTATTTTGTTACATGTTTGTTTACATTTTCGACATTTGTGTATTTTGGGGCTTTGTTGTGTGTTGCCGAATCGCTTGTTTCATCGCGATTCTTACAATATGAAAGCCAAGAATTCGCTGTGCGGATCGTTTAATACCCTATCCCATTCCAGGCTTAAAATTGATATTCGCAAAATGTGGGTCTTATCGCGGTGAAATATAGAAAATGGCATTGTCACAACAAGTTGTTCACACGGTTTATTAAAATCTTTTATGATTAGACAAAAAAAAACACCGTTTTTTACCTGCATATGGTATGGGGTAGGGTATACAAATGGTTTTTGTAGGAAAACGTCCCCAAAAAGGAAGTGTGTGTTAAAATGATATATTGCGAAATGTTTATATTATCCAATTATTTCGCAGCCCTTAATTATTTCTCTGTGTTTCAGACTTACTTACTTTAGTGACGCTACAGTATGGAATGAACCTGGGCCTCATCCAACATTATTCTCTAATTTGCCCGGTCCTCAGCTAACTGCCTCCAGTTGCGCACTCCAAGTTGGTTGAGGTCGGTTTCTTCTCGTGCACGCCACTAAAGGCGAGGTCTTTCTCTACTGCGGCCAACGGCTGGCTGCGGATCGAAAACTCTGCGACCAGGGACATGTCACTGTACAGCTCGTGTAGCTCTTGGTTGAATCTTCTTCTCAATGACGAAGATATTTCAAAGAATTTTCCTCTCGAATCGACCAAGGATTTCTTTATCAGCTTTTGAGACGGCACATGCATCAGCGCCGAAAAGCAGGACGGGGTGATCAGTGTCTTATATAGGATCTCATTAGTAATTCGAGTGAGGGCTTTATTACGTAATTGCCTTCTTAGCCCGAAGTAACAGCTTTTGGTAAGAGTAACTCCTCGTTTAATTTCTGACGAGATGTTGTTTTCAAAGGTAATAGCGTACTAAATCTAAGTCATATCTGTCAACGGTGAAGTTCTGCCGAATTCGTCGATGTTGTTTGTCCTTTCGTGTTGACAGCATATGTAGTCTTGCTGCTAAACGCATTTTTGCTTCTTCCTTCTCATTACTAGCAAACGTGGCTATGACTTCACGCTGAGTCCTACCAATGATGCCAATATCGTCGGCTTCCCATAGGTCTACACGCAAAAAGACTAGGACTCTTCAGCAATTACTTCTGTAGACGAAGAAGATGACGAAAGTATTACTCACCTTTTATGCTCTTGTCCAGCTGTTTCAGTAAGAAAGGAAGCTTCATCTGGGAGACTACTTCTTCGAAAATCTAGGTGAGCTGGCTAATATAAATGTCAGAAACATCCCACGCTGCATAGTTAGCTCTGAATGTTCAATTTAGCGAACGAACATAGGAAAGTCGACAGATTCAAGTTGACATCAAGTAATTCAATTCAGTACTTGACATCTCATACATAACATATTCCGACTCAGAAGCGCTAGCTGAGTCGATCTAGCGATGTCTGTCTGTCCGTCCGTCTGTGTGTCACCAATTTTTGGGCCTTAAGTTTTGAGGTAGAGTTTTGAAATTTGGTATACAGGCTCTCTATCCGACGAAGCAGAACATGTGTAAACATGTTAACATTTTTGAAATTCGCCCACTGCCACGCCCCCTTTTCAGAAAAATGTGGCTTGAAGCCAAACCGTTAGATTTTGAAAAAGTGTCTAAATGACATTTTAGTAGCATTTTCAGTAAAAAACGTTTGTCGGTAAATATTTAAACATTTTGATAAACTGTCTGAACAATATGTTCTGACGATGACATTTTCTATATTTAATCGCCAAAAAGCCGACGTTTTGGAGGATATTTGTTTTAAGGGTGGGATGGGATATAGTATAAAACGATCCACACAGTGAATTGTAGCCTTCTCAGAAGGTCTGGGTTCGACTCCCAGCCGTAGCTGAGAAGTATTTGCAATTGCTGGACATCAGCAATGGCGAAACTAATATTTCAATTTCCTTTGGCTGTATTCAAGTTTCAGCCGTTTTCCGTTAGCTTACTTAATCAAAATCCGAGCTCATCCGAAAGGTGCTCCCTAACATTGCACAAAATTAAAAAAAAACGTATGAGAAGGCTACAATCCACTGTGTGGATCGTTTTATACGTTATCCAATCCCATCATTAAGGGGTGTGGCTGTATGCATATATCAAAAATTTTTATACGTGTTCGAAGAGCACGTACAAGGATCACATGTACCAAATTTCATTATCCTAGATCAAATTTAAGGCCCGAAAACCGGTTACCTACAGACGGACGGAAAGACAGGCATGGCTAGATCGACTCAGCCATCGATTCTGAGTCGATCCATTTGAGGTATACCTAGCTCAATTATTTCTCTATGTTACAAACTATGTATCCAAACTAATATAACCCTATGGGTCAGGATATAAACATATGAGAAGGCTACAATCCACTGTGTGGATCGTTTTATACCCTATCCCATCCCATCCTACAAATTAATATCCTTAAATGTGGGTTTTATGGCAAAGAAATATTAAAATTGAAATTGTAGCACAGATAGTTTATCAAAAACTTGTATGGTTCGACCAAAAACACAGTTTTTCTCGTGCAAATGGTACATCGGTTTTGTTTTTGTATGAAAATGCCTCCAAAAAGTGGGCATGGGTAAAAATGATTTATGGAAGAAATGTTTCTATTACTAAAACCAATTATTTTGCATCATTTTTTTTTTGAAATGTTTAAAAATTTTTACGGAAAACATACCCAAAAAGTGGGCGCAGAAAAAAACTTTCTATATACGAAATATAGATATTAAGATTGTCTAGATATCTTGTTCAGACACTTTTTCAAAATATCTAACGGTTTGGCTTAAAACTATGTTTTCCTTAAAAAAGTCGTGGCGGTAGTCGGATTTCAAAAACGTTTACACTTGTTCTGCTTGGTCGGATAGAGAGTCTGTGTACCAAATTTCAAAACTCTACCTCAAAATTTAAGGCCCAAAAATCGGTGACACACAGACGGACGGACGGACAGACGACATGGTTAAATCGACTCAGCATCAGCTAGCGATTCTGAGTCGGTCCATATACTTTGAGGTATATCTAGCGAAATTATTTCACTATGTTACAAACATAATGTCAAAACTAATAAACATATGAGAAGGCTACAATCCGCTGTGCGGATCGTTTAGTACCCTATCCCATCCCGTCCTTAAATCAAATATCCTCAAAATGTCGGCTTTTTGGCGATGAAATATATAAAATGTCTTTGTCAGAACATATTGTTCAGACAGTTTATCAAAATCATTTATGGTTCGACAAAAAACATCGTTTTTCGCCTGGTTATGGTATGAGGTAGTGTATAGAAATGGTTTTTGTATGAAAACGCCTACAAAAAGTGGGCGTGCGTTAAAATAATATATGGAAGAAATGTTTATGTTAACAAAACCAATGATTTTGCATTAACTTTTTTTTCAAATTGTTTAAAATTTTACCGAGCATTTTTTTTTGCTGAAAACGCCCTCAAAAAGCGGGCGTGTCAAAAAACTTTGTATGAACAAAATATAGAAATTAGGATTGTCTAGACATCTTCCTCAGATCTTTTTTTAAAATCTCTAATGGTTTTGCCTAAAACTACGTTTTTCTAAAAAGAGGGCGTGGCAGTTTGCGGATTTCAAAAAATTTTCAACTTGTTCTGCTTCGTCGGATAGAGAGTCTGTATACCAAATTTCAAAATTCTAGCTCAAAATTTAAGGCCCAAAAATCTGACGGACGGACAGACAGACATGGCTAGATCGACTCAGCTAGCGATTCTGAGTCGATCCATATACTTTGAGGTATATCTAGCGAAATTATTTCACTATGTTACAAACCTGTTGCTCCTCTTGTATTATGTACAATTAATGCAAATTGTTCATTTAAATACTGCCCGTTGCTTCACCCTGGCCTCGGTCGTTTGATATTAAAACACAATGCTCTTTAAATTATGGTTGAGTTTTAATTCCTGTAATAATCATATTAATGTATATGTAATATATAATGGTTTTCTTTCTTGAGTTAACTTACGCTTTTGTGCGTCCTCCCTCAGCCAGTTTCGGTAATGCAATGCGATGTGAGTGCGTAAAATGAGAAACTCAACTGTCAAACGTATTAAGGGTGAGTAGTACGTTTGACAATCGTAAGGCTGTGGTAAGTCGCGATTTATAAACTGACTGGAAGATGGCTCTGAGAGAGATCGCACTTACAATTTGATTTAAATTTAAAGAATTCACAACATCCCCACCTCCGTGGATTTACCCTTGAAATTCACCAACATCGGTTTTCGCTAACATACACGCGGGCCGCTTGATGTGACCAGACTTGGTTCGTATTTCAGCTGCTCTCACTTGTGAATCTCTTGCTGTGAACACTTTCGTGATGATACCCAAAGGCCATTTGGAACGGTGTATATTACTATCGCAGATAAGAACTAAGTCATCAATGGCAAGTGGCTTCGTTAGGCCGTACCATTTCGTCCTTCGGCACAGGTCTGGGAGATACTCTGCCACCCACTTCTTCCAGAATCGGTGCTGCATTTGTTGTACCTTCCTCCATTGTTTTCTCGTTGCAATCAACTTTTCTCCGTGGAGATGGGGCGTCTGATCTGAGTTGGATGTACCTATAAGAAAATGTTTGCGAGTTAAGGGTTCGTCAGTGGGTGTATCTAGTGGTATGTGAGTTAGAGGTCGCGAGTTAACAATGTTTTCGGCTTCACACATGAGACTATAGAGGCTATGCTCACGAAGAGATTCACCGAATAACGCATGACCCATGGCTCTTTTCACACTACGTACAAGGCGCTCCATCCACCCGCATGAGGGTTCAATGGGCAGTTGAAGACCCATTCTATCCTTTTACTCGCCAGCGTGTCTGCAATTTTTCTATGATCAAATTCTTTCAGCTGTTGTTGAAGTTCTCGGTCAGCTCCGACGAAGTTTCAGAGCGAATGCGTACTGGAGTCCCTCTTCGGCTAGTAAAGTTTCTAATACACATCAGACAAATGTCGGTAGAAAGATCAGGCGCGAGTTCCAAATGTACGGCTCGCGTTGTCAAGCAAGTAAATAGTGCAATCCACCTTTTCACTACACTCCTACCAATGACTACGGAAAATGGACCCATATAGTCTAAACCGATATATGAGAATGGCCTTACAAAAGGGGTGAGTCTATCCTTCGGTAGCTGTCCCATCAGTGGAATGAGCGGTACCGCCTTACCTCTTTTGCAAACCATACCCATTTTCGCGATGCGACGGACCACAGTTCTAATGTGAGGTATCCAGTATCGGCGTCGTATCTCGGCGATGATGGTATTCTCATTTTGATGTTTCCAAGTGCAGTGGTAGTGGTTTACGATCAGATTGGTTACGTGATGGAATTTTGGAAGCAACATCGGCTGGCGCGTGTGCGAGGGAACTAGTGCCCGTTTACACAAATAACACGTTCTTCGTTCAGGCAGGGGGTCAATTTCCACAACGAACTGCTTCTCTCCAATTGTTGTCCTAGATCCAACGTGAGATATTCTTGAGCGAAAGTAGACTTAAGTCGAACGCTACGGCAAATCGCCAGCTCAGCTTTTTCCAATTCCAATACCGTTAATTATCCACGTTTTCTTGCCCTTGGTCCTGAAGTTAGGTTAGTCCAGAAGCGTAAAATCCATCCCACTACTCTATTTAACTTAATCCAAGACGAACATTTTGAAAAGTAGTCGCTGACATCGCTTGTTATCAGAAGAAGAAATTTGTTCCGGAGTTCCACATCTGTTTTCCAATTAGGTTGACAGAGGGGCCAAGTGGATTCATGTCCTTTTAGAAATTTTGGGCCATCGATCCAAAACGAATCCCGTTTAGCATTTTTGAAGCGTGTGCAGAAGTCTGCTGGGTTTAGTCCACTTGGCACCCACCTCCATTCTGCGATATCACTATTTTCTAGAATCTCATTAACTCGGTGTGCGACGTATGGTTTATATCGTCTATGGTCCGATTTTATCCATGCCAGAACAGTACTTGAGTCACTCCACATAACGACCCTGGGTGGCTTTACGTTATGTCTTGATAGTATCGTTTGACGAAGACGCGTGGCTATGACCGCTGACTGTAACTCCAAACGCGGAACTGAAGTTAGCTTAAGAGGTGCGCACTTTGTTTTTCCTGCAACAAATGATAGATGTACTTTGTCAATCTGCTCCGGAATCCTCCAATAGCCAACTGCCGCATATGCTATCTCCCTTGCATCAGCGAATATGTGTAACTCCACTTGAACACTGCAGAAAAACTCACTATAGCATCGAGGAATACGGAAGTCTTAGGGTCTCTCGCTTTGTGGGCCTTCTTTCCCCTTTGAGCAACCTCGGATCTATTTTTCCGAACGCCATTACAAATTGGAGAACGTCTCGCGTTCTATCCCAGTGCATGCCCAACACCTTTTGAAACATGTCAGATTCACCCCTTTCTAGGTTCAACATTGATGTTCCTTTCTGGTCCCCGTTGAGTGCTTGGTTGACTAACATCGAGTTTGAAACGAATCTCTTTAAGTCGAACCCTCCTTGCTTGTGTACCCATGCTACTTCTTGAGAGATCCTCATTGCTTCGTCCTCATCTGAAAAACAGTGAACAAAATCATCAACGTAGTGGTTATTAACAATGGCTTCTACGGCCGCTGGAAACTTCGCCCGAAACTCTTCTGCATTCTTGTCTTTAACAAATTGTGCCGAACAGGGTGAGCAGGTGGCTCCAAAGGTCATGACCCTCATGACGTATTCGCAGACTTCCTCATCTTGCGTAGCCCTCCATAAAAAATCGTTGTGCGTCTTGGTCTTCTTTAAGTATGGTAATTTGGTGAAACATCTCCACTATGTCCGCACATACGCCAATTGGCTTCTCTCTAAACTTCGTCAACACCGTTGCAAGATCTTGACACTGGTCAGGGCCACTCAGCAACTCGGAGTTTAGGGAAGTACTACTGATCTCTGCGGCAGCGTCAAATACAAGTCGTATTTTGCCCGGCTTATTTGGGTTGCTAACTCCAAAATGAGGTAAGTACCAGGTCCTTGGTCCCACTCTAATAGCTTCGGCTGCTCGAAGTTTTCTTGAGTACCCCTTCTTTTCGTACTCTGACATAATCCTGCAATACTCCTTATGATACGTCTCGTCCCGTTGAAATTTTTTTTCGAGGGCATATAACCGTTTCTCAGCTAGTCCGCGACTTGGTGGTAAGTTTACTTTATCATGCTTCCACAAGAGTCCTGTTTCGAATCGTTCTCCTTTTCGTACAGTTGTCTCCTCTAGTAGAAGATTTGCTCGAGTTATCTCCGTTGAGTCGTAATGCTTTTCGACGTCTCGAACTCCTAGGTTCTCGTTGGTAATGAAGTCGTTAACCTTTTGCTCAAAGTCATCCATTGGTGCCGCTCCGATATGCGCAAAGTATACCCGATGCCTCTGAGTTCTACCAGCACCGTCTTTCTCTGTACCATACACCACCCAACCAAGTTTTGTCCGAACTACTACTGGCCCTTTCCATCCATCCGCTACGACCGTCCGTGGTACTCCAAGGTGAGCATAGTCAAGCCCGATAAGTAGCTCTGGTGTTGCGTCTACATAGTTACTAATAGGAAGATTTTTTCTATATCGATGCTTCAGATGGAGTTTATTTAGGTCCAAGGTTTGTGAGGGTAGTTTCAGATCCTTGACAGTTCGAACATTCTTAAGATCAAACCGTTTACTGTTTAACCAATCCCCGGACACCTGCATGTCAACACGCCTGGATGACTCAGTTACTGTGTTGTTGCCGAACCATTGAAGGGTTAAGAAATCTTCCTGACCCTCAAGCCCTAATCTCTTAACTAGACTTTCGTTTACCAACGATACCGATGAACCCTCATCAAAGAACGCATGACATGTAACTTCCTTACCACCCGCATACAGTTTAACTGGAAGAATTTTAAACAACAGCTTGATTGAAGATGATTCATTTACGACGTTTGTAAAAGAAGGCTTTGGTAAATCTACTTCGGGAGTCTCAAACCTGTTCCTAGAACTAGTTGGGTATCTATTATTTGTTTCGTTAGCCATATGGGCTGCTTTCGGAGACTTGCTAACATTTTTTCGATTCGAATACCCTTCTCCATTGACATCGTGAAGTAAATTGTGAAACCGTTTCTCAAAGCCGGAATAATCGCAACTATGCTTTTCTGTACAACTATTACCCCTGTGGCACAATTTCAAACAATTAAAGCATAATCTTAACTGGCGAACAACTCGCCAACGCTGGGCGACGCCCATATCTAAAAACCGCTTACATTTTTGCATCAAGTGTTGCCCAGAACATAGACTACTACTGGTTGGAACATGCGGCTCGTCACCTCTTCTGTTAACGTGAAGTAAGCGAGATCGTCCTACGCCCCTACCATTCGTTTGCGGCCACTGCTCGCTGTAGCCCACGCCCGCTATATTCACCATATTTGCCAACTCTCGAAGCCAATCACTCAAATGTTGAATCGTAGCTCTTGGTTTAATCGTGACAGCGTGTCTAGCCCAATC
This sequence comes from Rhingia rostrata, assembly GCA_949824845.1. Lineage (NCBI taxonomy): Eukaryota > Metazoa > Arthropoda > Insecta > Diptera > Syrphidae > Rhingia > Rhingia rostrata. The sequence continues at coordinate 70,797,080 of OX463757.1, read as the reverse complement.
CAACCTTCGCTGTACCGGAAGCTTCTGCACCAACGCGTCCATGAGCGTCAGGTTATATAAATGGTGCTCACTCTGCGCTGACTTCAAAAACGATGCCAGATTCTGAACCTTAACTGCAAATGGAACCAGCTGATCGATACGGTGTTCAGGTATAGATGCGACGTTTCGTATCTTCTCAATTTGGCTTTTCACCAGTTGATCCGGCCTTTCGAAGTTGTCTTGAAGTGTGTCCATTATGCACTGAACGTTGCTGCTGTGAATCAGTAGACACTCCACTGTCTCTTTTGCCCTTCCCTTGATGGCCTTTTGAAGTCTAATTAGATTTTGTCTCTCCGTGTACCTATATTCCATACTAGATGATTTGTACGACTCCAGAAACATCGGCCATTTCTCTGGGCTTCCATCGAATTCCGGAAGATCGTAAAGTTTGACAGCGTGGTCTACCCTGGGCGTAGACAACGTGCGGCTCAACTGTCCTAGAACTGCAGCCAACGATGGCGTCTCGGTCTCTTCACCAACACCTACCGTACTGTTACCACTCGACGGGCCGGCTCCATGCTCCCGTGGCTGGTCTTCTACCTCTCTATGGTGGCGTCGTTCTTCGACAGATTTTTCACGTTGTTGTTCCTCCAATCTGGTTCTCTGCTGTTCGCTCTCAGCCAGACGTTGATTCCCCCGTTGTACTTTAGCCTGTAGGTTCAGAATCTGCTTCATCATTTGGTTGATCTTATCTTCGATCGACGAGTTGTTCGACGTCCTGGCACCATGATTGTGCATTGCAGCGCTTAACCCAATTTCTGTCGAATGACCACCTGACCCGTTATGAATAGTAGCATTTAAATCTTCGTTATCGCTCTCTCCCTCATGATCATTGTTTGCTTTGCTTGCCGCAGCGCGTGTTTTAGTCATAGCGGGACCGACCGTTATGTTCCCCGTTACTTCACGAACAGTTAACCTACTCAACAGTTACTAAACCTTCCTACTCTACCACTTTTGATACACTTCACTCTTGCCAGCCCAATCAGATTCTTAATAGATAATTTAAGACACTCACCGAAGTAATTCGCTGTTCACAAGGGCCGCCACCAGTTCACTAGTGCTTCGCCACCGCTTCCGCTGTACAGTTGAATGTCCCACTCCAGTACGGTAAATTATCTTCACCCAAAGATGCCGTTCACGACTTCCACGATGCCTTTGTTCAGGCTGCACAATTGCAGTTTTATTTTTCGCACCAGAATGGTCAATTGCACAGAAGAACCTTCGCTTGCTTTAATAAAAAGCGAATTAAAATTTGTGTTGCTTCACCCTGGCCTCGGTCGTTTGATATTAAAACACAATGCTCTTTAAATTATGGTTGAGTTTTAATTCCTATAATAATCATTTTAATGTATATGTAATATATAATGGTTTTCTTACTTGAGTTAACTTACGCTTTTGTGCGTCCTCCCTCAGCCAGTTTCGGTAATGCAATGCGATGTGAGTGCGTAAAATGAGAAACTCAACTGTCAAACGTATTAAGGGTGAGTAGTACGTTTGACAATCGTAAGGCTGTGGTAAGTCGCGATTTATAAACTGACTGGAAGATGGCTCTGAGAGAGATCGCACTTACAATTTGATTTAAATTTAAAGAATTCACAACACTGCATATAATTTCAAAATAGATCAAAGTTTGAGTGCAATAAAAGAATGTTATTTGCAAGAAAATCCAGATATGCCCAATTGTACCACTCCACTCTGGGCAAACATGCATTTTAAAAGCTATTATTGCTAATAATATTATTTTGTTTTTCATCGACAAATCGACAAATGAAAATAAATAGCTCAAAATCATCCATCAAAACTATTTGCATTCACCATAATTAACTTTTATTAAACTTAATAAAGATCTTTGTCGATTGCCTTAGGCAATGGCCGTGTTCCGGATTTCAGATTTAGTAAGATATATTGGATATCAAAGATATCTTACTATATCTAAAATACGGAACATGGGCAATACAAAAAACTATCGAAACGGTCGATGTACAGCGAGTCTATAATCGATCGAAGCTAGCAATATGGGTCTAATGGTATGTTCGGTTTTACATTATTGAAGAAATAGAGCAAATATTAAACCGCAACAAAACATTTATTAAACTGGCAGAGTACAATTTCTACAACATTGATGCTGTTATGTACAGTTGTAATATATTTCTTATTATACGAAATTGATATATATACACTATTTATTAAAATTAAATTATATATCTATCATTTAAAAACACACAGTAATCTATCACAGATGATATATCCAATATATATATATATTCATTAAAATACATTTTATTAATTAGTTAGTTTCAAAATCAATACGATTTATTTTACTATATTATAAAAATGATGCAATCATGTAAAGATTTTGTTAAATGTGTTGAATAGAATGCATATATAATAATTATGATCCTAACAATTGAAAGTAAATAAATAAATAAATTACGTTCAAAGAAAATACAAATTAAATGTTACCTATTTGATAATTATGATAATTCGAATCCTGTGTTACTACATACGGCATAACGCAATTTGTCACGTAATGTAGATTTTTTTTGATAATTTGGCAACTTCAATAAATTAAAACAAGTAGAGGATGTGGGCAGCCTATTTAGTGGATCTTTTTTTCGAATTGTAAAAAATCCACGAATGACGCTTCCAATGGTATCTCCAGTATCTTCGTCATCACCAACTTCCACGCATCTAATTGAAAATGGCGGCTCCAAGTGAGCAAATCCTAGTAATGGTGGCTTGGAACAACTCGTTACAAACTAAAAAAAGAAGTGAAACTTATTTAATTTTCTGTGTACTGTATATAAACCATTTATCTTTTGACAAAAAATTGTTGGTTTTTTTTTTCATATTTGGAGGGAAAGCTATTTAAATTAATTTTTAAAACTCATCTACGCAATTACTGTCTTATGATTACTTACACTGGCGATCACTAGAATACATTTTTACCTGTTGGATAATTTGTACCCGGAAAATTTTACAGGAAAAGTTTTCTAAGCAATCGCTGATCGTTTTACAAAATTGGTAGTTTTAAAAGCTGTTACATTATAAAAAGCATTACCTGTAATTTATACTCTCGTGAAATTGACTTGATTTCCTTTGACTTCCGAAAGAGATAATTAAGAATTTTTGAAGCGACCATAATTTTAGCATATATAAAGCGGCGTTCGAGCTGCAAGCGCAAACGGAATATTTGAACGTTTTAACCAGTAAATAGTCTCTTTTCTGCAGAAGCAAAGGATTGGGCCAAGGAAATATCATCTCTTCAATGAACTCTGAAGACACAACGAAATAACGCCACCGGATTCTCATCGAACCAGTTGATCTACGATTTTGATCTTCATGATATGTTACCGAATAAACTAGAAGAGGAGCTGCAGGATGATTACAATGTATTGTCAGCGGTTAATATAGTGATAAGGCATGAAGAGGCTGCTGAGAATAGTGGGTGAAAGAGCAAAATGGTTAGAGCGCTTTGATAATAATCATAGCAAACCGATAATGTACGATGTTGGTGAATTAGTCCTTATGTAAAACGTTGACGCACATGGAAAAAGGGTAATTGGAAATGACCGATATCTTGTGGAAGATCTATATAACAAAGCTTCAAATAGCCACAAATACTCTTCGATCCTCAGCTCTAATTAGCTAAAACCATGGTGTTTGCTTTAACCACGTTGATTCCAATGAAGACGACATTTACATCGATTAAATGGACTTTATTATGCTAAAGGGTTAAACCCACCGAGCAGCCAATACCGACACATCCCTTGGAATCCCTTGGAAAAGAAGATTACAAAAAAAGCGCAATTCCTGTTTTGCGATTGGGTCCACGCTCTCCTGGAATCACGTTTTTACGAATAATTGGCTTGAGACTAAAGTTTTTTATGTCCGTCAGGTCTAACAAAATTGCAAGTCTGCTCATGACATGAAATACAAACAGACTAAATATGGGCCCAGGACCCTTAGGACGGGCAGATAAAAGAAAAGCTAGTAGAAAGTATGCAATTTAAAAAGCGAGATTTTTCGCATTTCCTTGCATTTGAACAGAAAAATGTAAGGTCGTGTGGCTTGGAAAAATGCGAACATTTGCCTTTCAATCCAAAGGATTCGTTATTAAACAGTTTTTTGTTCACAATAAACACTAATAAAGATGGTTGGGTGTTGTAAACGAGGGTAGACTCTGATTGGCTTTAACTTGGCAATGCCCAGTGGTTGTAACTCTGACTACACATCAAGTGCTTATTTTTTACCTCCAAGTGGTAACCATCGGGTGCTGGTCTCATCCAACCGGATTTGACTTGCTAAACGATAAGCGCGAGTTTTGTTAACACGACGAAAAACAGCAAAACTATAAACAGCCAGGTCAGAATGGCACGGAATGAATACCCGGCCTGCTGTCCCAGGCGAACCTAGGCAAGCTGCTTCTACATATTCGGACAACAAGTTGTCTAGGAATTTCAAGGGTTAGTCAGGCCCCTTGAACAGTGATATAGGCGGATGAACCGAAAGGCCAACGCTCAATCCCGTAGGGGATACTGAGAGCCATGTCTAGTTTTGGTATACCGCCCATAATCGTCCGTTTGTGTAGGATGACGATGGAGAATTCTCGCTGCTCCATCAGGGTCGGAAAAGACCTCACCGACACTTTCGATACCAAAAAAAGGATTTAGGCAAGGCAATGCGTTGTCATGTGAATTCTTCAATCTGATTCTTAAGGGGATTGTGCAAAACTCACGAGCCAACACCAGTGGCACAATTTTCAAAAATCTGTACAACTATTAGCATACTCCGACGATATTGACATCATTGGTAGGACCCAACGTCATGTCAGAGCCACGTTCGCTAGTATAGAGAATGAAGCGGCAAAAATGGATTTAGCAGTAAATGAGGGCAAGCCAAGTATATGCTGTCAACACGAAAAGACACACAACATCGACGAATTGGACAGAACGTCACCATTGCAGATATAACTTTGAGGTAGTACGGGACTTTATCTATCTCGGCTCCGCTATTAACTCTGACAAAAACATCTTGTCAGAAATTTAACGAAGAATTACTCTTGCCAGCCTCTGTTTCTTTGGGCTAAGAAGGCAATTTAATAGTAAAGCCCTCGCTCGAACTACTAAGGAGATCTTATATAAGATCCTGATAATCTTTAATGCTCTACTGCGCTGAAGCATGGGCCGTTTCAAAAGCGGATGAAGAAATCCTTGGTCGATTTGAGAGGAAAATTCTTCGAAAAATCTTCGGTCCCGTTTGCGTTGACGGGCTATGGAGACGAAGATTCAACTATGAACTATACGAGCTGTACAGTGACATGCCCCTGGTAAAAAAAAACTCCGCATTGGACGTTTAAGATGGCTAGAACATTTAGAGAGAATGGACAACCAACTAGGAGTGCGCAACTGGAGGCAGTTAGCTAAGGACCGGGCTTGTTGGAGAGGCATGTTGGTTGATGCCCAGGTTCATTCCGGACTGTATTGCTACTTAAGTAAGTAAGTTCACAATAAATGTATCATTTGCCTAACAAAAATTTTACAATGGATTTAAAAACGTTTGCTTATTATAAAAATTACTAAAATATATTCTATTTCGGAAGCAGACCAATTATTTGACTTGCCAAAACTATAATTAAAAAAAAAACATTTCAAGAGTTGCTAAAACTATAGCTTTATGTCAAAATCTAAAAAATCCTCTTAGATAAATGTATTATTGAGAAGGAAAATAAATCCGAAATTTTGTATTCGTTCAATAAAGTAATCTTTATCATACCCTATCCCACAGGGGTATATTAGTTTTGATACATAGTTTGTAACATAGAGAAAACATATACCTCAAAGTATACGGATCGACTCAGAATCGCTATCTGAGTCGAAATTTGGTACATGTGATCCTTGTACTTACTGTTCGAACAGGTGAACAAAATTTTGAAATCCGCCCACTTCCACGCCCCCTTTTTAGAAAAACCTAATTTTAGGCCAAACTGTTAAACATTTTTAAAAAGTGTCTGAACAATATATCTAGACAATCATAATGTCTGTATTTTGTCCTTACAAAGTTTTTTGAAAAGCCCCCTTTTTGGAGGCGTTCTCATACAAAAAACATTTGTATACCCTACGCCATACCATATGCAGGAGAAAAACGTTGTTTTTGGTCGAAGTATACAAGGTTTTGTTAAACTGTCTGAACAATATGTTGCGACAATTACAATTTTAATATTTCTTTCCATAAAACCCACATTTAAGGGATATTAATTTAAAGAATGGGATGGGATAGGGTATAAAACGATCGAAACAGTGGATTGTAGCCTTATCATATTTTTTTTTACTTCATTTAAAATTGCCAGAAATACTTATAATAATTTTACTAAGAAAATATTGTTAGGGTGGAGAACGATTTTAATAAAAATTAATATTATAAAACATTGTTTTGCTTGTATAATAGCTAAGGGTTGAATTCATTCACCTTCACACCTGCCCGCGACGAGTTATATGGATTTGCAATTGTTGGGCCAAAGTGCGATTTGCTCTTAATTCCTTGCCGCTCGTCGCCCTAATATTAGGTTAACGTAAACGTCAAAATACACTCTTTGAGTTTGGTATGCAATGTTATGTTTTCGGGGTAGCACTTTCCAAGATCTGAATACTGATGTCCACGTGTCCTAATAAATTAAAACTGACCATCCATTTAAGATGTAACCGAATCGGCACATTAACTATCAGCCATCCCCCGAAAAGATGTATTTGGGTAGAATTTCCAGCGGCTTCGAAATAGGTATAATGAGAGCTATAAGTGAGCTATTGTAAGTATTTCTGGCAATTTTAAATGAAGTAAAAAAAACATGAGAAGGCTACAATCCACTGTTTGGATCGTTTTATACCCTATCCCATCCCATCCTTTAAATTAATATCCCTTAAATGTGGGTTTTATGGCAAAGAAATATTAAAATTGTAATTGTCGCAACATATTTTTCAGACAGTTTATCAAAAACTTGTATGGTTTGACCAAAAACAACGTTTTTCTCCTGCATATGGTAAGGCTTAGGGTATACAAATGGTTTTTGTATAAAAACGTCTCCAAAAAGTGGGCGTGGGAAAAAAATTATGTATGGAAGAAATGTTTACATTACCAAAACCAATTATTTTGCATACAATTTTTTTCGAAATTTTTAGACGAAATATAAACATAAGGATTGCCTATATATCTTGTTCAGACACCTTTTCAAAATTTTGAACGGTTTGGTCTAACATAAGGTTTTATTAAAAGGGGGCATGGCAGTGGGCGTATTTTAAAATTGTTTACACTTGTTCGAACAGCACGTACAAGGATCACATGCACCGAATTTCATTATCCTAGCTCAAAATTTAAGGCCCAAAACCGGTTACCTACAGACGGACGGACGGACATACAGACATGGCTTTATCGACTCAGCTAGCGATTCTGAGTCGATCCCTATACTTTGAAGTATACCTAGCTAAATTAGTTCACTATGTTACAAACTACATAGTTCTGCTAGATCAGTATATACAAGAATGTGTTGCAATGAAAGTGTGTAATGGAAAAGCGCGAAAGCATCAACACAGTCTGGATGGATAAAAATATGCTCAATGACCGGAATATTAGCTTCAAATGTCCTAATAATAAGAAAATCGACCATAGTCTTGCCAAATGTGATATAAACTTCATTTTAATCAACTGCATTTTGTTTACTTATTTATTATTGGAATGCCGTATGTGCGCAATTTTTGACGCATGTATGTATATGATTAACAGAAAATATTGATTTTAGTGGCATATATGGCAAACTCATTTTGTAATAAATTTTAAATACTTTAAAAATTAAGTGATTAAGAATTACTTCTTACATATTTTGATAGAGAATTTCTGTATGAATATCGTGTCAAAAAATTTAAAAAATCCCAGCGTTTGGTTTTTCTGAATGCGATTTCCCAAAAACATTCAAATGTTGGGACGACGAAATATCTAGTATTAGATATAAAGCCCTCATAGGGCTTTAAAATCGGATTCACCAAAGCACATAAAACTATTAATTCAGTGAAGTCATCATAGAAATTTTATTCATACGAAAATGGTAAGAAGTGAATCAATTCGAACTAAGAGGCAAATTATTCAACAAAATACCTGCATAGCCTGAAAAAATTAATTCAATTTGCATAGTACAGTTAATGTATTATAGTACCTTTAAAAATAACTTTCGTTCTTCTTCACTAAAGTCTTTCGATAAAATATCCCAAAGCCAACCAACTACTCGATGAGAATCGTGAAATCCTCCATAATATTGGGTGTGTTTTCGTAAATCTCTCAAATCCAAAGGTGCTGTATCACCAGAAATCAACCTCTGAAGTTCTGGTGCTGAAAACAGTGATAACCATTCCGGATTTACTATACTCCGGAATCCACGATTAAATGCTGCGGTTTGTTCTCTTATTTGAGTATGCATATGAAAATAGGCCATGTAATGAATGTATATTATTCTGCAAAAAAAAAAGTAAAAACAAACACATTTTATAAGAGAAACTTTAAACTTTTTTAAATTTATATACATATTTATTTTTTTAAAAAGAAATATATTTATAAATATTTATATTCTATTATATTTATAAAACATTTGTATTTATATATTGATATTATATTTATATATACATACATATTAAGAATTGTAAAACGAAGCCGAGCTTTGAATGATAAAACGCTTTTCTTTTTTTGTTTACCAATAATTTATTGAAACACACTCTATTTCTAAAATTATATTATTTACAAAACGGTTATGACTTTATTCTCGTTTAGCAATGCAATTACAACTATTTGAAATCAAATACCAATGACTAAATTCGCGCACTATTATCAATCTAGAAATTCACTAAGTCAACACTATTCAAATCACGTTCAGGTCACAATTGAGACTAACTAACTGGTTGTCGCTTCATCTCTATTTATACCACTCCACATTCTGATCTAGAAAGAGATAAACTATTCTCGGAGGTTTCTTGATTATTTTAATAGAAAAGAGTCTTTATTGAGACTTAATGACAGTTTTGTGCAGCGATAATACATTTGTATCGTTTTTGTTATTTTAGCGGCTGCGTAAATAGGTATGGCCGGTATGGCCTACTCAGACTTATTTGAATAGAAATTGCCACATGGCTTTCGTTTGCTTTTTTTGTATACTGCTCTTGCTCTTGAGCAATATTTTCCTTTTGACTGTAGTCAGCGAGAATATACAATTTGAATACTTAACCTAACTTAATACTAATTAGAAGGAGATAACTCGAGAATACACACGTGAGGAGTCGCAAACTACAATGTTTGCATTTCGGGATCTGTGAATGCTGTGGGTGCAGCGCCGAAATACCTGAACTATGCGTGCCCACCCTAATGTTTATTTTGTTCTCATTATTTTTCTTTTTAACATTATTTAAAATGACTAAGGTCATTACTCATTCGACAACTAGCATTCCTATGAATAAGCTGGAGCTGAGCAGAACTTTTCTTTGAATAAAACTTTGCCGCGCCTAGTTCGGTTACTTATATGCAAACGCATGGTGCATGTGCTTCAGTGTCGTTCTTTTGTCGCGCTTTTATATTTAAAAACAAATTGGCATTTGATTATTGCTTACTGTGGGGTTCGTAGTATGTTCTTCTTGCCTAGACATATACCACGAAGTGTTTGCTAGCGGACTTTACAGTATTTCAAATACAGTGCAATCCATTGTGCATTACCGTTCCCAAAGCGAAGTCAAATCCTCATCGTGTTAAGTTCTTGTCGCCCGAGTGCGAAGAAATTTAAAGACATATACCTATTGACATTGCGGTTGCTACCGGGTTAGCCCTGTGCAGATTTCGATTTTGCAAAGAAGTTCCTCAGTGGTGTTCTTATCTCTTGCTTCTCTTCATCTCTCCCACATACGATTTATCTGCTTTCCATCGTTGAAAATTATTGTTGTTGGTAGCAGACGAAAGTAAAACATTGACGATTGATTGCTTCGGTATTACCGCGTGTTTCAAAAATTATCAACCACCGCGAAATGGAAGCGTTAAAAAGACAACGGGCGGCGATCAAAGGGCAAGTCACTCGTATCGTGACGTATGCTAAGGAAAAGGACATCACCCATTCCAAGGCAAACAGTTTAATTTTGCAATTAGAGCAATTGGCTGACAAAAGTCATCGCGCGGAATTCGAATCGATTTTTTATGACGTACACGCGCAACTAACAGACATTATCAGATGTAAAAAATGTAATTTACCGTCTAGCCCCGGTGATCTCAGTGATTCTTTGAACATTCTATCAGAAAAACAGAGTGCTCTTGGAGACATCGTTGGAGACATTTAGTGGAAATGTCGCAAAAAATATATACCTATTACACGTGTGCAATCGAATACGCGATTACCTGAATTAAAATTGCCGGAGTTTTCGGGACGGTTCGATGAATGGGTACGATTGAGGGATTTGTTCGTCGCAATGGTGCATTCCAAGGACTCTTTAACGGGTGTCGAAAAAATTGAATAACAATCAACAGATCGGTAAGTCAGTGCCTAAAAACTCAAATAAACGTATTCTGAACATTCACACGAGCAACATTTAGTAAAATTTGCTCAAATTGTTACGGTCGCGTCACGCATTATCCGAATGCAAGTTCTCGATTTGCAAGGATTGCTCCGAAAAGCATAATACCCTTTTGCATTAAAACGTCTCTAATGCAAACGCAGAACAACCATCGGTTTCGGAAACGAACGACATCGTCTCGATTGGTTTGTCTGGAAATGCGTCTCAGTATCTGTTTTGAACTCTAACGGTCAGATGCACGAATGCAGGGCGTTACTTGACTCGGGTTCTCAGTCGACGCTTATATCCGAGGCTTGCGTACAACGACTACGGTTAAAACGATCTCATGCCAGAATCACTACATCGGGTATAGGGCAAGATGGATGTACTTAGGGTACAAACAGGTTGGTCAGTGTTGTCGTGAGCCCATCCGCTAAACTGATGTAATCCTTACTACCAAAGCCTATATTCTTTCGGTTCTTACAGGCATTGTAATAAGCGTAAATATTCCAAGATCGAAGATGTCGTTTTTCGATCATTTAGTTCTTGCTGATCCTGGATGCTGTACTCCAAGCGACATCGATATAGTGTTTGGAGCAGATCAAATTTTCGAAATCCTTACCGAGGGATGGATAATACATCCAACAGGTTCACCAGTAGCCCAAAATACGAAATTCGGATGGGTAATTGCGGAAAATGCTTCAACCGAAGCAACAACGCTAAACCTACTTCACGCGAAAGTGGACCTAGACAGTCTGCTCCGACGCTTCTGGGGGTACAGGATAGTCAACATTCAGTTACGGATGAAGCTCAACAGATCGAGGAACATTTCGTCTCTACAAATGACATCCAGCCCGATGGCAGGTATGTAGGAATATCGCAGTCGAGTTTAGGGATTCCAGAAAGGCAGCACTACGACGACTTAATGCGATGGAACGACGTTTCTTATTAAATCCAAATCTTTAACGCGAATATACTGCATTCATGCAAGAATATGAAGATCTGAGTCACATGGAACCTGTATTAGGTACATATCAGCGATAATCCTCAACAATTGTTTTATTTGCCCCACCACGCTGTTCTCAAGTCCTCTAGCACTACAACGAAAGTGAGGGTAGTCTTCGATGCCTCTTGCAAATCTAGCAACGGAATTTCACTTAATGATTGTTTGCAAGTGGGACCAACAATCCAAAATGATCTCATAACATTATTAATAAGGTTTCGGAAATTTGCGGTTGCGGTTAAAGCAGATATAGCCAAAATGTATCGACAAATTAGAATACATAGCAGCGACATCAATTATCAGCGCATTATTTGGCGAAAGAATCCGAACGAGAAGCCACAGGATTATCAACGGTTGACCGTAACATACGGCACAGGTTGGTACAAACAATTTACCTTATTACCCTCAAGCGAGTGCTAGCATTATAAACGATTTTTATGTCGATGACTGTATGTCAGGCTTTCACTCCCTTAAAGAGGTACTGGTACTCAAGTGGTACTAAGTGGGCATCAAACTCTTTGGGATTCTTAGCTGATATCGAACCAAGCTGCCGTGAAATCTCTACGGATCTTAGTTTTGATTTGGGACACCATATCCGATTCATTTAAATTTAGTTTTTCCACGCCGTCACTGAATCCTCAAATAACGAAGAGGGAGGTGCTTTCACACATTGCACGAATGTTCGATCCGCAGTGATTGTTAAATTGAAATTTCTTATGAAGAAACTCTGGATCCTTAAGGTTGGTTGGGATGCGTACATTCCCGCGGCCTGTTTTGATGAGTGGGTGGCTTTTAGTATGCATCTGAACCAGCTTTGTCTTGTTAGTTTACCTCGATAGGTGGGCTAAACTCACCAATGTTCAGTCGAGCTGCATGGTTTCGCGGATGCTTCAGAGTCAGCGTATGCTGCGGCAATTTATGTTCGTGTGGTCAAAACCGATTGTGGCGTCTATACTTCCTTACTGTGCGCCAAATCACGCGTTGCGCCTGTTAAACCTCGGCTGGAATTGTGTGGCTCCTTATTACTAACTCGCTTGTTTAGTAAGGTTAAGGAGGCCCTTGGAATTCACGACATTCAATGCTTTGCTTAGACTTACTCATGAACCGTACTCCATTGGATAAAAGGCTGCCCTCGACCAAGAAACGTTTTCGCTGACAATAGACTATCTATTATCGCCGCTCATCTTCCTGCATCTGTCTGGCATTATGTTCGTTCCGCCGAAAATCCGGCGGATTGCGCAATACGTGGCCTAATGCCAAAACATTTATCGAGGTTGGATATTTGGTGGAAAGGTCCCCTTTTTCTTAGGGATCCAATTGTTGTGTACAACGAGCTTCCAAGTATTAATTAACCAACCGAAAATGGTTCGATGACGTGGGATATATTTTCAAAATTTTGTAAATTCAATCGGTTACTACGCGTAGTTGCTCGGTGCTTAAGCTGGCGCTACCGACTCAATAGTTGCAATTTGAATCCACCCACTTGCAGTCTGTCGCCGCAAAACATCAAGGCAACAAAAATCGTCCTTTTCAAACTTGCTCAACAACAAGATTTTGCAAAAAAACTTGCATGCTTACGCAGAAATCTACCTGGGCATGCGAAGAGCAAAATCCCTCTGGTGAATCCATTTATCGACGACAATGGTAATCTTCGGGTCGGAGGTAGACTCCTGAATGCGAATATTTCCTTCGAACAGAAACATCCGGTTATTCTACACGAGGATCATCAGCTAGTAAATCTCATTGCCGTTGATTGGAAGCAGTGACGGAATTGTCTTCAGATGCGTTTATATCAGCTCTTCGACGCTTCGTGGCTAGGCGTGGTAAGTGTCACACAATATTTAGCGACAATGGCACCAATTTCGTAGGCGCCAATCGGCAGCTACGAGAGTGGACAACGTTAATGCAAACAACTGCATTTTAAGAATCTGTGTTTAACGAGTTAACAACAAAATCAATTAACTGGCATTTTATTGGTTAAATATCACCTCAGAAGGACGATGGGAGATTCTTCAGTCGCTTTTGAGGAATTAACTACGTTGCTGTGTCAAGTGGTGGCTTGTGCAAATTCCCGCCCACTCTGCTCTAAATTCGAGGGCGACATCGATACACCGACACCAGCGCACTTTTTAATCATGTGTTCGATGGCTAGTGTTCCGGATCACAATCTTCTAAGTACCGAGGTGGCGCCTTTAAAGCGATGGCATTATCTTCAACGACTAGTCCAGGAATTTTGGAGAAAGTTGTCAACTGGCTACTTAAGCCAACTAAATACAACGACGACCTAAGTGGACAAGATGAGAAATGTCAAAGTCAATGACTTCGTTATTGTCAAGGAGGATAACCAACCGCTTGTAGGAAGAATTACGTTTGTTCATCCGGGAAGTAACGGCCTGGTACGTGTCGCAACTGTGATGACATCAAGGGGAGAAATCAAACGTCCCATATGCAAGTTATGTCCCCTGTTCATCGACGGCTGTTGAAGCAAATCCTTAACGGGTATGTTCAGCGCTGACATACCTGAACCATGCGTGTCCACCCTAACGTTTTAATTTGTTCCATTATTTTTCTTTTGAACATTATTTTAACTGACTAAGGTCATTCGACAACTAGCATTCTTATGAATAAGCTCGAGCTGAGCAGAACTTTTCTTAGAATAAAACTTTGCCGCTGCTAGTTCGGTTAAATAAAATGAATTTAAAATACAAGCGTTCGTTTTTTATTTCGCAAATTTAAAGTGATAAGCACTGTGAATTAAATATTAAATGAGGATACAATTTAAGAGATAGGTACCGATTAATCTGTCTTTCAGTTATTGACATTATTTAAAGGTCAAGTTACGTTACCAAACATGATTAGTAAATAATTTTAAATATGGCACCTATGGCAATGAATTATTTGTTATTTATAGTATGTATGTTTGATGTTTTGCTCTCAATGAGTTTTTTTTATTTTATAAGGTTTAACAGGATTTGTCTTTATACCCTATCCTATAGGGGTATATTAGTTTTGATACATAACACGTAACATAGAGAAATAATTGAACTAAATAATTGAACTAGGTATACCTCAAAGTATATGGATCGACTCAGAATCGCTATGTCTGTCTGTCCGTCCGTCCGTCGGTAGGTAACCGGTTTTTGGGCCTTAAATTTTGAGCTAGGATAATGAAATTTGTTACATGTGATCCTTGTACGTGCTGTTCGAACAAGTATAGAATTCATTGATGTTTTTAAGTGAGCTTTTAATTTGTGTAGTGCTGGAATTGGGAAGTCGTCAGAGGCATAGGCTAGTGTGTCCTCGGCGTAGTATATAGGTAGTCCCCTGGATAAGGTGGGGCTATCCCTGCGTAGGGTGAGAGGAAAGTCGTGCAAAAAGATGTTAAAACGTTTGGAGCCTTGGGCTAAACCCCTGGTATCGGGACATCAGGTAGAGCGGGTACCTCGAATTTCAATGTGTAAGTTTCTCTTTGTTAAGAAGCGGTCAAGTAGGGAAATGATTGGTGTGGACAAATTAAGGCCAATGATTTTGAAAAGAAGACCGTCGGTCAAGACGTTATCGAACGCTTTCTCCACGTCTTTGGAGCATGCGACAGTGCATTGAAATTTAAGTAACGCGTGAACAGTGGAGTGACGTTTTTTGAACCCGAATTGGTATTCTGGGATTGGTTCGATTGTAAATTTAATGGGAGGCTCCATTTTGTTGCCTATAATTCTCTCCAGTATCTTACCGGTTTTCGTGCGGTTTTACAGGGTGAGGGAAAGTAGCCTTTGTTGATGCAATTGTTTAAGATGATGGTAAGGAATTTATTGGCGGAGATTTTTTTCAATGCGAAATTGGATATATTGTCGATACCACAAAATCTTCTTGGTTTGAGGTTGTGGATTATCGTGCTCACTTCTTACAGGTTAGTAAAAAATTGGGGGTTAATAGGGGATAGGGCGAAGTGTAAGTGATCGAATATATATATAAATTTAAAGTGATAAGCACTGTGAATTAAATATTAAATGAGGATACAATTTAAGAGATAGGTACCGATTAATCTGTCTTTCAGTTATTGACATTATTTAAAGGTCAAGTTACGTTACCAAACATGATTAGTAAATAATTTTAAATATGGCACCTATGGCAATGAATTATTTGTTATTTATAGTATGTATGTTTGATGTTTTGCTCTCAATGAGTTTTTTTTATTTTATAAGGTTTAACAGGATTTGTCTTTATACCCTATCCTATAGGGGTATATTAGTTTTGATACATAACACGTAACATAGAGAAATAATTGAACTAAATAATTGAACTAGGTATACCTCAAAGTATATGGATCGACTCAGAATCGCTATGTCTGTCTGTCCGTCCGTCCGTCGGTAGGTAACCGGTTTTTGGGCCTTAAATTTTGAGCTAGGATAATGAAATTTGTTACATGTGATCCTTGTACGTGCTGTTCGAACAAGTATAGAATTCATTGATGTTTTTAAGTGAGCTTTTAATTTGTGTAGTGCTGGAATTGGGAAGTCGTCAGAGGCATAGGCTAGTGTGTCCTCGGCGTAGTATATAGGTAGTCCCCTGGATAAGGTGGGGCTATCCCTGCGTAGGGTGAGAGGAAAGTCGTGCAAAAAGATGTTAAAACGTTTGGAGCCTTGGGCTAAACCCCTGGTATCGGGACATCAGGTAGAGCGGGTACCTCGAATTTCAATGTGTAAGTTTCTCTTTGTTAAGAAGCGGTCAAGTAGGGAAATGATTGGTGTGGACAAATTAAGGCCAATGATTTTGAAAAGAAGACCGTCGGTCAAGACGTTATCGAACGCTTTCTCCACGTCTTTGGAGCATGCGACAGTGCATTGAAATTTAAGTAACGCGTGAACAGTGGAGTGACGTTTTTTGAACCCGAATTGGTATTCTGGGATTGGTTCGATTGTAAATTTAATGGGAGGCTCCATTTTGTTGCCTATAATTCTCTCCAGTATCTTACCGGTTTTCGTGCGGTTTTACAGGGTGAGGGAAAGTAGCCTTTGTTGATGCAATTGTTTAAGATGATGGTAAGGAATTTATTGGCGGAGATTTTTTTCAATGCGAAATTGGATATATTGTCGATACCACAAAATCTTCTTGGTTTGAGGTTGTGGATTATCGTGCTCACTTCTTACAGGTTAGTAAAAAATTGGGGGTTAATAGGGGATAGGGCGAAGTGTAAGTGATCGAATATAAATATTATAGAGGTTTGTTGATTCTCGCTCGTGGGCAGGGATCCAGGTTCAAGGAGTTTTCCTCTGAAAGATATTTTTGAAGTGGGATTCGAAGGCGTTCCCTATGTCCTGTTCTGTGAGGGTAATTTCATTCACTGTTACACTGGGAGTTTTTGTTTTTCAATAATCTTGAAGATCTCCTTGAATGCCCAGGGGCCTGGGACAATTTTGAAGATTCTGGTTCTCAGATTCTGTCCCTCACTAAAATAGTGACAGAAGTTGTTAATATTTTCCCTGTAAGAGATTCGGTAAGCGGTAATTTCGTGTCATTCAAGTGTATGTTTAAAAGAAAGGGGAAGTGGTCTCAACATATTGGCAGGTTGCAGATTGAGAAGTTTCTATCAATTAAATTGATCATGTTAGTCGAAATTATGAAGTGGTCTAAATATGATGAGATCCTTGGGAAGGTTGGGGTTGAGGATGTCAAGTTAGAAAGTGAAGGGGTTCTAGATCTCATCCAGGATTCTAGGGATAAGCCGTTAAGGTTGTGTCTCAAGTCACCCTAGTTGGGGTTTTTTGAGTTTAAGTCACCTCCTAGGTGGATGAAAAGTCTTGAATTTTTTTCAGTTCGCTTGAAAACAACGGTGTTGGGCTATTGCCAGGGATATAAATAGTGGTTTTTCCCAACGAATTAAAGTATTGAAAAGGTATTTTATCTTAATCACTTCAGCCAAAAGTTTACCCGGTATTAATCTAACTAAAAAAAGGCTGTAATCTAGATTTTCGCACTTAGAACGGATTGTTGTGAATTTATTCACTGTTTCTACCAATCCCGGGGTTTGGACATTATTCTCGTCAAGGATTTCCTTTTCCGGATATATTCGCGGTTTTGTCCTCTTTCAGGTTGAAAGAATACGCCAGAATTGCTGGACATGTTATTAATTTCACTAAAAGTTCCTGTTGGTTCGCGTGGTGCTGCCACTAGTTGCCGGACGTCTAGGTTGTTTATAAACATTTGAGGGCAAAACCTACCTTTTAGTTGATTTGTGTTGTTTTCGTCTGATGCTAGATGGTCATCTTATGGTGATGAACTGTTGAGTGGTGGACGGTGGCTGTTGCTTTTTTTTTCGTGGGCTGTTGGAAATCTCATAGATACGAGGAACACGTACCCAAAGTAGTGTGAGACCTTAACTCACTAGAACCACCACCCTCTTTGTATTTGTATTGCAACTAAGTATGCGACTTATCTATCAATTTTTTTTATCACAAGTAATGAATGTTTGGCAGTTAACTTCCCTTTGAGAGTTCCTGCCTTTTCCGCAATTTATAGCGCGCTTTGTAATAATAACAAAGACGCCGCAATAAGTTTGTTTCGTCAAGAATTTGAAGGACCGTTGTGTAAACGTGTCCCAACAAACGTTTTTTTATGTTTGCGTGCAAAATTTTTCATCTTTAACCGCGGGAATACCTAGAATAATCTAACATTTTGTTTTCAAAAGTTTGTAGAATGTTTAGATTCGTTTCACTAATACAACCCCATAGTTGTATACCGTATGTCCAACCAGGGTTTTGCACTTGCTAGTATAATAGCAGCTTGTTATCAAGGTTAAGCTTCGAATATTTGCCGCATTCCCATTTTTTTTACGTTCGACTTCCATTTTAATTTTGCATCGAGTGTCATTCCTAGATATTTTGCTTCATTGGCAAAAGGGACTCGAACCGTATTGAGAAATACTAGCAAATTTTTGTTCGCTTATACGACAAACCTAATGAATAAACTTGCTCTCATTAAGTGCAATCCGTCAGGATTTTGTCCATTCATTAACCTCGTTAAGAGCGTTTTTTGATTTCATATTTGTTTCCGCTATTGTTGTGCCAACTGCTTGTATAGCTGTATCGTACAAGAGTGGTCCAAGGACGCTTCCTTGGGGTACTCCTGCCAATATTTCTTTGAACTCTGAATATTCGTTTCCAAGTTTCACACGGAAGAGTCTATGCTCAAGATACGAGACAAGGACTTTATATAATTTTTCAGGTAGAACTTTTCTTAATTTGAATTGAAGGCATCTATGCCAGACCTTGTCAAAAGCTTGCGACACGTCGAGAAATACGGCTGCACTAATTTTCTTTTCTTCGAAAGCTTTCTCAATTACATTAGTAATTCTATGAACTTGGTCCACAGTCGAATGTTTACTTCTAAACCCAACAAAACGTCTGTATTTTCCTTATCGCTTTTTGCCCAAACGTCTATTTGGTGGTACAGCGTTTTTTGGACGTTTTATGACTTGAACTGCCTTCCAAAGTGAATAATTCGATTCTTTTCCGGCGGTTAGGCTTTGCAGATAATCGAATTCTTAACCGACTGAGATATGTTTTATCTTGCTGGGCACGAGTTTGGTGCCATCTTTTTTGAGCTCTTCATATTTGTCTAACCAAATCATTTATTTCCCGTGTGTACGTAATAGTACTATAACTTACTGTTTTGCGATGTTGAGAAGTATTCCATATATTCCATGCTGCTTTTTGAACGGTATCGATGAAGGGGTTAACCGCAACTTCAAGTTCCAATGGGGATCTAAGCGATACACCCAGTCGAATATTATTTTCAATATCGTTTTTTAAGCCATCCCAGTAGGTTCTCCCGTTTGTTAGTCTGGGTGGGTTTTCATTTATAATGATTGACTAGCTCGATCAAAGTATTCTTCAACTTTGATTCGATTGGACGGCACACCTTTTATTATGAAAAATCTATTGAAAAAATATTTGGATTACTCGTAGAATTAAATTCGGTATTGTATAAGCATTCTAACCTTCTGTGTTATACATCTAGGTCCAAAGAATGTATGTTTTGCATTAAAGTCCCCTCCGATGACAAAACGCTGTCCAGGGGAATTAAGCAAGTTTTCAAAGTCAATTTGTTCATTCCTGCATCGCGGTGTTCAGTAAACAGAAGATATCTTCAGAAAGGATTGTCTGCTTCTGACTTGTATAGAGGTAATTTGCATTGTTTCGATTTCTAATTTAAGATCAATCGAATGTTCGATACACGTCCTTTGGCCTTATTCGATGGATGTAGAGCATGATAACTGAGGTAACCTTTAATCTTTAACTTCGAATTACTCTTTGCATGAGTTTTGGATATTTAACAGATGTCGATATTTCTTGCATAAAGAATTCAATTTCTCCAATTTTTTGCCAAAGGCCATTGGCATTCCAAGTCATTATTTTAAGGAATCTATTAATGTCAAATGTTTGTTGCGTATACTATTTTCGAGCTTAACTAGCATGTCAAAAATAAGTTTATTCGTTTTACTTTGTTCCTCAAGTTTTTAAAGAATAATCGAAAATACGTTTCTACTGCGAACTGGGCCAGGTGAAATATTTGTTTGATCTTTATCGGATACTATATCTTGGGCGTATGTTTGTACATTTGGTTTTAAATATACAGGATCCCAACGGATTTCTGATAACCGCGTAGTTTGTGAAAATTTGGGTTCATCAAATATAGCCTGCTTTAACTTCGACACATTTTTAGTCGGAGTTTTAGTCGTTTGCTATTTGAAATTCGATTTCTGTGAATTCATACTCATAAACTTCGTCCGTCTTTTTTCCTCTTAGCTATTTAATCCGCAGCCGCGATAATTAGCAGGAAGAGTTTTCTTGTCTGACCTATAATCTACTGTCATTTGATTTCCGGCACATTTTTCACACCTCGGTTCTTTCTGACAATAGGTTTGCGCGTAATTTAAATCATTGGCAGCGCTTGCACTGGACTATTACGCGCGGGTTAAATTTTTACAACAATATTACGTATTGTTTTTATTTCATTAATTCTATTCACAATTTCTTCTTTATCGAAAGGGAGTATAAATAAATATAGACCTCGTTTTATAACATTTTCTTTGCCATCTTTTTGCTATTTTTCTTGCTTGACAATGTTAACGGCATTTTAAACGTTATATTGTCTGCATTTCAGATCGTTAACAATGTCATCCTTTAAACACGACGCATGTAACCCTCTAGCTACAATGCGTAAGGGCGTTTCAGATTTATTTTCAAATGGATACCATTCAATATTATCGGTATTTAGCTTCCGAGATAACTTTCCGGGTCTTTTACGCAGACTTTGCATGTAATTTTTCTGAGCGAAGTTACTTCGTAGCCCGATAATGGCAATTATTTTTATCAAGGAACGTAACTTGTTAAAGTCGTCAATACCGATCACATTAATTGACGGTGGGGGCCTCTATTTGCTTTAAGTTGGCAATGTCCAGTGGATGTAACTCTGACTACACATCAAGTGCTTATTTTGAACCTCCAAATGGTAACCATTGGGTACTGGTCTCATCTCATCGAGTGTTGCACACTATAAACAGCCCGGTTAGAATGACACGAAATGAATACCCGGCCTGCTGTCCCAGGCGAACGTAGATAAGCTACTTCGACACATTCGATGGTGGCGGATGAACCAAAAGGCCAACGGCAGTGCTCAATCCCGTAGTGGATAGTGATAGCCCCAAGTCCTAGGGTATCTAATAAATTGTGCCCTCCAGGTTGGGAGTTGTGCTTTGTGTTAACTACTCAGCCATGAAAAAAACTTACGGTAACGATACAACCAGTAGCCTCGGAAAGGACTGATTTTTACTGTTGACGACCCTGCTAAACGAAAAAAGAACAACGACGTTCGTATCTGCACCCTGAATGTGAGAACATTAAACAGGAGAGGTGCAAGCGAACAACTAGCGGAATCCCTAAGCTGCTACAAAGCAGACATTACTGACATCCTGGAAATACTGACATATACGGAAATGGGTCGGGCAAAGAGAGGATGAAAAACTGTGACATCTACTACAGACCGTGCTAAAGTGAGCAGAAACAGCGACTATTCGGATGCGGATTTGTTATAAGTGCCAGACTAAGGCAAGAAATCTTATGTTTCCAAGACATTAACCAACACATTGTAACAATCTGCATCAAGGCCAAATTGGCCAACATAAGTATTATATGCGCTCACGCCCCAAGATGATATAGCAAGATGATATGACAAAACCTATGAGCGACTACCGAAGTACGATGTTAAAATCGTGCTGGGAGATTTTAATGCAAAGGTAGGAAGAGAAGATATCTTCAGTATTATTGTCGAAAAACATAGCCTACACGACAATACGTCTGGTAAGGGGCTTAAGCTAATTGACTTCGTTATGAAACGAAATTTCACTTTATCCAGCACACGGTTTCCTCACCTCGATATCCATAAGGGGACATGGCGGTCTCCAGATCAACGAACGGTCAACCAAATTGATAATATTGCGATAGACAAGAGGCACAGAAAAACTGTGAAAAACTGTAATGTCGAAAGACTGCAATCGCAAGAGACCGCCGATACCTTCGCGTAAAGCGTATCTTTAAACCTCTCGATTAACACCATATCACCAGCATCGAATGTCGAAGAACAATGGCAACGATGAGAACAAGCAATTAGCCACCAGCAATAAACCCCTGATTTGATGAGGAATGCCGACAGATGCTCGCAGCCAAGAACGAGGACTACAAGGCCATGCTGCAGGTGAAGACGAGAGCTGCCTTTGAGCTCTATAGGCAGACAAGAAGGGAAGAACACCGGCTTTTCTGAGGATATGGAAGAACCCCTTCTGCAGACTGTTAAACGGCGATGACGAACAACATTCCGCTTTCAGGCAGAACGGACCATTCAGTATTGGCAACGACAGCGAGAACTGCCAAACACCCGACCTGAGTGTAGTGAGAATAGCAATATCTAAACTCAAGCTTAATAAAGCTGCCGAAAATGACGGCCTTAACGCAGAGCTTTATAAAGCCTGCGGAGATGACTTGATAAGTAACATCCAACAACTCATAAGCCAAATCTGGTCGGAAGAAAGTATGCATGAGGAATGGAACCTCAGTATCATTTTCCCGATCCACAAAAAGGAGACCCTCTAAACTGCGAAAACGACATAGGCATAAGTCTCCTCAACATCGCCTACAAGATCCTTCTGCCGTAATATGTGAATGCCTGAAATCGTGTACCAACAACCATATCAGTGTCGTTTTAGGCCAAGAAAGTCCACATCCGATCAAATGTTCACACTTGGGCAGATCCAAATCGATACCAACCACCACCCACCGTTTGTGTAGGATAACGATGGAGAATTCTCGCTGCTCCATCAGGGTCGGAAACGACCTCAACGACACATTCGATACCAAAAAATGATTTAGGCCATGCGATGCCTTCTTCAATTTGATTCTTGAGAGGATTGTGCAAAACTCACGAGCCAACACCAGAGGGACAATTTACCAAAAAATCGGTACAACTACTAGCATACGCCGACGATATTGACATCATTTGTAGGACTCAACGTGATGTCATAGCAACGTTTGCTAGTATATAGGAGGAAGCGGCAAAAATGGGTTTAGCAGTTAATGAGGGCAAGATAAAGAATATGCTGTCAACACGAAAGGAAACAGATCATCGACAAATTGGACAGATTGTCACCATTGACAGATATATACAGATACCATTGGCCATTGACAACCGCTGTTTCTTCGGGCTAAAAAGGCAATTCAGTAGTAAGGCTCTCACTCGAAATTTTACATAAGGAGGAGATAATATATAAGACCCTGATCATCCCAGTCCTGCTCTACGGCGCTGAAGCATGGGCCTTCTCAAAAGCGGATGAAGAAATCCTTGGTCGCTTTGAGAGGAAAATTCTTCGAAAAATCTTCGGTCCCGTTTGCGTTGACGGGCTATGGAAACGAAAATTCAACCAAGAACTATACGAGCTGTACAGCGGCATGTCCCTGGTCAAAAAACTCCGCATTGGACGTTTAATTATAATGAAAGAGATAAAAATAATCAGGATTTTTCCGTAACTGCCTCGGAAACCTATCCGTCAGAGGCGACAACAAACTCCCCATTTTTTAGTTAGAAAAAAAAAACATTCAAATACTTAGACTATTAATATATACAGGTGCAACTAATAGTCTAATTAATAACGAGAAAGTAGCAACCCATTTTATAAAAACTAGAAGTTCCCCATTGGAAAAAAACGGTTATAGACAAGGAATTAATAATTCCAAAGGAAAAATTTATTTTCAGACTAAGGAAGACTGCATCTTGCAAATATATAATTTCAATGACCACTTTGACGGTCTAATAGGAAATGAAGTACGATTTCCAAATAATGCAGAAATAAAAGTAAAATTTTGAAGTTTAAAAATAAAAAAATTCCACTATTCTTTTTCAAAAGAGAAGAATTGGAAAACCAAAACGAAATTAGTCATTTGGAAAAAATGATCCCAGATTCAACGCTGTTCGAAAATTTGGAACAACAGACAATCGATCGTCTAAATGATGAAGAACGTAAAAGTTAAATGAAACTTCTAAAAGAAAACAAAAATGTGTTTTACCACAAAGGCGACGATCTCAGTTCCACGAATCATTAAACACAAGATCTCCACCATAAATGCGGAACCGATATTTACCAGAATATATTGTTATCCCGAAGTTAACAAGCAAGAAATTGACAAGCAAATAAAAGATCTGTTGGATCAAAGTATAATAAAAAAATATATGAGGCTAAAATCCACTGTGTGGAACGTTTTGTGCCCTATTCCATCCCATCCTTAAGACAAATATCCCCAAAATGTTGGATTTAGGGCAATGAAATATAGAAAATGTCATTGTCATAACGTATTGTTCAGACAGTTTATTAAAATCTTTCATGGTTCGACAAAAAAACAATGATTTTCGCCTGGTTATGCTATGAGGTACTGTATAGAAATGGTGTTTGTATGAAAACGCCTCAAAAAAAAGGCCTAGGTTAAAATGATATAAAGAAAAAAATATTTATAATATCATAACCATGGCTTTTGCATTAACATTTTTTTTCGAAATGTTCAAAATTTTACCGAAAAACGATTTTTTAACGGAAAACGCCCTCAATAAGTGGGAGTGGCAATATATTATATATATTATTCAGACACTTTTTCAAAATTTCTAACGGTTTGGCCTAAAACTACGTTTTTCTGAAAAGTGTGCATGGCAGTGGGCAGATTTCAAAAAATTTTACACCTGTTCTGCTTCGTCGGATAGAGAGTCTGTATACCAGATTTCAAAACTTTAGCACAAAATTTAAGGACGAAAAATTGTAGCAACATATTGTTCAGACTCTCTTTTTTGTATTTATTGACTTCAGTAAGGCTTTTGACATGGTAGAACACAAAAGTATTCGGAAGGCGTAGGAGATCCAGAATATTGACCCCATCTTTATAAAAACAATTAAAAATATTTATTCCAACAATACAGCACGAATTAAAACAGACAAAACGGGATGAGAATTCAAAATCAATAATGGAGTAAGACAATGAGTTCCAATATCACCTCCACTATTTGCAACTGTATTAGAAGATATATTTATGCAAATGAATTGGACCAATAAGTATGGAGTTAAACTATATGGACAACGCTTGAACAATTTAAGACGATATCGTTCTCATATCAAATAAATCTGACGATATCCAGACAATGCTTACACAACTTTTAGTAACATGTAAAATACATGGACTAAGTATAAATATGACAAAAACTAAAGCTATGACAAATCATATAAAATATCCCGTAGTACTATCTGATTGTACCTTTGAATATGTTGATGACTACTTATATCTTGGACAAATGAAATCATTTTCAAATCAAGAGGAAAAAGAGGTGAACAGACGAATCACAAATAGCTAGAAACAATACTGGAGTATGAAACAAATACTGGAATGCGATATAAGAACAGACACGAGAAGATATATATTTGACTCGACGATCCTACCTGTTATGACATATGGACTACAAACATTAGCAATGACAGCAAACATAATCGAGAAAATACGAATTTGCCAGACGAAAATTGAAAGACACTTGCTAAATATTAGACAAATAGAACGAGTCAGAAATGATGAAATAAGGAGACACACAAATATAACAGATGTAATCAAAAAGATAAAACAATTAAAATGTAGCTTGGCAGGACACATATCACGAAAATAGGACCAACGATGGACGAAAATAACAACAAAGTGGATACCGGATGATAATAGACCAGTAGGAGTAGGACGACCAAAGAAAAGTTAATAAAAGACAATTATTAACGGAACATCATAGAAAAAAAGAAATAATAATAATTGCAAATCATTTATGAAATACCTAACTAATTTATGTATGTTAACACAAGATTGTAAATTTTAATATAATTTTAATTTTTGATTTTCATTATAATGTGGAATATAATGCTACAATAAAAGCTTCTAATAATAATAATTGTTCAGACAGTTTATCAAAAACTTGTATGGTTCGACCAAAAAAAAAAAACGTATGGTGTGTCGTAGGGTATACAAATGGTTTTTGTATTAAAACACCTACAAAAAGTGAGCGTGGGTAGAAATAATATATGTAAGAAATGTTTCTATTACCAAAACCAATTATTTTGCATAAAATTTTTTTTGGAAATGTTTAAAATTTTACCGAAAAATGGCCCAAAAATCGGTGACACACAGACGGACGGACTCGAGGAACATATTAACTGGTTAAAAAAGATATACGAACAAATACAAAAAGGAAACTTGAAAGTTTCACTTAACAAATGTAACTTCCTCAAATTTTCTAATTCCAAAACAATCAAAGAAATCCCATCATTCTTTGGGCTGACAGGATACTATAGAGAATTCATCCAAGACTACTCAAAGATCATTCATTTTATTTGATTTAAGCTTAGTACAAGCTGAACTTAAGACTAAATTAACCTAACTAAATTAAATTATTATACCCTATCCCATAGGGGTATATTAGTTTTGATACATAGTTTGTAACATAGAGAAATAATTGAGCTAGTTAGAAGAAGGGTTAAGGAGTAGTGGTAGATGAGGAGGACATAAGGGAGTTTTGTAGAGCAAGTTTGCTACAGTGAAAATCAAAGGAGCTATATCCATTAGCCAGGCGCAGTGTTCTAGTCATTGGCTCGTTGTTACCGTAGTTGGTTCGGTGGAATTTGAGTCGGAAGAGGGGAACAGATCTTAGATTTCTGCAGTTTTCGTTAGGGGAAATCATTTCAAGCAGAGCGGGGCAATCAATATTACCTGCTAGAAGCTGATGTGCAAAAATAGTGTCGGCCATTTCACGACGCTTTTGTAGTGATTGCAGGGGAGGCCGCGTAGAGCAAAACGGATAAATCTGCGTTGGACACTCTCAATACGGAGGGAAAGGGTATTGTGATAAGGCGACCATACTTGGCTAGCATGTTCAAGGATATGTCTAACAAATGTGAAAAAGAGAGATTTTGTGACATATGATAAAGGCCAGAATCGGAAAGACAACTGGTGAAAAGTGTCTCCTTATCTGAGGAGGGATTTGAAGCGATAAAGTACGACTCATCTTCTGAAAGAGTCCATCCAAGATTAGGAAAGTTAAAGTCTCCTAAAATTAAGACAACATCAGTAGTTTTTACAACATAATGATAAATCGCGTCTATGGCAAGCTGATATGATTGGGTGAGCTGGGAAGGTCGAATGTAGCAGCAAAAGATGTAGATATTTCGCCCAGATGTACTAATTTTTAGACAAATGAACTCAAAATTACCGATGTGTGAGGTTGAGAAGAGTTTTGAGTCAAGACGGTGGTGTATTGCTAAAAGAACACCGCGACCAGAATAATCGTCTTCTTTCTCACTACTATCGTTCCGAAAAACAACGAAGTCCGGGGCGAATAGTTCGCTGCTATGGTACTCGTAAGACATATTGGTTTCGTTAATTGAAAATATGTCATAGGAGCTTTTGAGAGTTTAGAAATACTAACGATTTTTTAATTCGAAGGCCTCGCACATTCTGGTGATATACAGACAAACATTTGGAAAAGGTAACAGTGACTTTGCTTTGGAACTTTATCAGATAAAGGAGCGCGTGTTGATAGTTGTTTAGGAGCGAAAGAAATTATTAAAGTCGGTAGGTTACCTTTGGAGGTGGGACATGCGTTTAGAGCCGATGTAAGAAGCGAACGAAGAGAGATCGTTTGCTACTTTGAGTGATGATATGTTGAAACTCTCGTGGTATGGAACGAATAAATGCATCAAAGAATTCACATCAGTAGGGAGACCCTCTTGGGAGATGGAAACCTTTACATTGCTATTCGTTTTTCCATCAATGCATATGGAATCAGCCTTATCGTGTAGATATGCAAGATAAATACGGACATTATCGTAAAATTTTCGATCTCTAAGTCGTGAAATTACATAGCGATTATCGTCACCGGAATCTGTAAATTGTTTCGTAAGTTTAACAGTGGGAGGAAGCAAAGGATCTAAAAAGGCAGTGATGTAAGGGTGGGGCTAGTGGCTGTACTGTTTGGAGCTGTAATGTCAGTTGTGACAGGTGAAGGGTCGGAAGCTGGGTTGAGAGTGTGAGAATAAATGAAATTAGGGTAGTTAGGTGGGTTGACTGGGTTGACTGGGGGAGGACTGGACATTGGACATCACAGTACTTCGCACATGAATGCAACGAACTACCGACACGTAACAGCACTGGCGACTGAGGCCATCGGCTGGGACATATCAAGACATTAATACAACAGAAAGAGAGACATATAGATACATAGAAGGCAAGACATATAACATACACCTACGTGGCACAGAGGAGTAGACATAGATTAATATTGTCTCATATTATCGCACAGGTGGCCTCAGATAAGCTGGCAACTTTCGTAGAAAACAAATGCTGCTGAAGCTGGGGCTTGAACCCGCAGCGTTTGGCTTAGCAGTCAACTACGCATTCCTCTGAGCCATGGCCACCTGCCTGACTGGGGGAGTTTCATTAGTAATAATTGGAAGAACAGGCGATAGGTTGAGAGACACACGTTTGG
Organism: Rhingia rostrata; assembly: GCA_949824845.1. Taxonomy (NCBI): domain Eukaryota; kingdom Metazoa; phylum Arthropoda; class Insecta; order Diptera; family Syrphidae; genus Rhingia; species Rhingia rostrata. The sequence continues at coordinate 70,768,367 of OX463757.1, read as the reverse complement.
CCTTATGTTTTTGAGATCGTGTATAATTGGGGAATTCGGGAGCTGTATTGAAATTAGGAAGTAGTCCCATTTTAAATTGCCAATTTGAGTTTAAGTCAGGAGTATTTTTACCGTTGGGATGGGGTTGGATATAATTAGGTTTATAGTTCGTCTTAGAGCCGAGGTTATTTTTTTTAATTTTATGTTTATTTTTATCCGGCTTGCTGTTATATCTGTCTGTCCACTTGCAGATACGCATCTTTCACTCGGAAGGTGTCCATGTTGTTCCAAAATGTATGACGGGCTGGTGAACAGCTTCCGACTTTTGGATTGGAGAGACACGGTGAACAGTCTGCTTGTGACTGTGAAATGGGGCTGAGTCAACTTCAGTTTCAAGAATTTCGTCGAAAATTGATGTATTGTAGTTGACATTATGATTTTGTTGGATTATTATGGGTAGGTCGTCAATTTTGTTGCTGACCGTTCCGGTGAGATTTTCAATATCAAATACCTTGAACATGTCGATATCAATTCATCTCCAAAGCCATTGATTCTATTGAAAATTATTTCGAGCATGGGATCGGGCTGCTTGGCGGAAAGCTGTTTTTTTAAGTTGGACTGGAGAAAGACGTCGAAGTCTTCTCGTAAGGAGATGATCGAATAGAGAATCTGTTTGTTAGAGATCGTTTGCACGGAATAGCTTGGTTTTAGATATGTTATTGATGTATTTAATTGATTCAAGGTCGATTCGAGTTCCGTTGACCTAGTTATTGTTATCTCGTCTAAGCTGGATATTTGCTTGTCGATACTTTAAAATTTGGATTTTAAGAAGTCTCTTGTGGAAAGAACGGAGTTACTCAACACTTGTTAAACTATTTTTAAGTTTTGGAAATCTGTCCGTAATATTTTTAGTCAGACTTTGTTGACAGGATTCATTGGAATCACTATAGCACTTGATTGCAAGGAGCACATGGGAAAGTGTAATGTTCTGCATTCATCACAAAATTACAGTAGGTTGTCCGGATATTCTTTAATAAAAACACTGTTTCTTTTATTTAGCCCAACGCAGATGGCATGAAAACATTCGCTGCAAATTCCCTTACAAGTAACACAGTCGGCAATGCTATCAATGGTTTGGCAATTGGTTGTTGCGCAAGGCATGGTGAGTTAGTTGGAGGTTAATGAATAATACTGTAAACAAACCGGCAGAGGCGAAAGATGTAGGTCGAATAATTTGAAGGCGCGTCAGCGAAAAATGGGTAATTTTGTGTGAATTAATTGGATGGATCAGAAAGCGAAATATTAAATTGATTATTAGGCAAATAATTAATTTAAATAGTGCTTGGGCAGCGAAAAGAAAATGCAGCTGAAAACGTCGACGTACCAATGTAAGCCCATGATCATGAACAAAACTATACCACCATTGAGAAAGAACTTCTCGCAATTGTCTGGGCAACCAAACAATTTTGTCATTACCTTTAGAAGGAAAATTTAAAATCCTCACGTTTAACCTGGTTACAGAATGTGCGAGAGCCTAATTCCAAGCTCCAACGTTGGAAAATCAAACTCGAAGAGTACGAATTTCAAATTGAATATATCGCAGGAAAAGAGAACAAATTGGCTGATGGCCTTTCCAGAACTAAGCTAAATGAAATAAACGCTATAGAGTTATTTTCAACTCAACACTCAAACGAGTCAGATAGCTCCAATTTAATCCCAATTACAGAAAAACCACTAAATGTTTTTATCAGACAAATAATTGTAAAAGAAGGAGAACAACATGACGAAACCATCACATTTCCTTTCAATAAACGAAGGATACAAATTATTAGAAAAAATTCTTTAAACAATAAGGACTTTGACAAAATAATTTCGGAATCAGATATCAATCAAAGGAACGGCATTTTTATGAAAAATGACAAATCATTGCTTGAAATTTATTGGAAGACTAATAATAACAACCAAAATATAGTTAGAACTAAAACATTCTTAGAAGATATATATGAACTCCCAGACATGGAAGAAATCATATACAAAGTACACAATAAGTTTAGTCAAATACTTAAAAAGAAGATTTACCTTGAACTCAAAAGAAAGTATTTATATCCGAATTTAAGAACAATAATAACCAAGATAACAAACAATTGCGATCTATGTAACTTTAAAATAGAACGCAACCCCATCCAATTACCTTACGAAAAAACTGAGACCCAAAACGGTCCTCACATTCATTATCACATTGACATCTAGATTTACCCAATAATAACAAGTATCTCACCTGTATCGATAAATTTAGTAAATTTGCCTATGCAGGCAAAAATATTCATTTAAAAACCAAGAAAAAACCAATCGATTACACATAGGCAAGATAGATAATAAAATAGTATTCAGTAGATTGGAAAAAAAAATTAAAGTTTTAGAAAAACTTAATAAAAACAGAGTGGACACAGAAACGGATCCAAGCAAACCTTGCAAAAGGATCAGTTCCGAAAAAGGAAGAAACATACAAAATCCCACAATGAAGATAACAGTAGTGATTCTCTCTTTAATAACTTTGGTGAAATCTAATATCGAAATAACAAAGATAGATAGAGGATTCCTCCTTCTACAGGAAGAACAAGTAAGGCTAATCAATAATTATGAAATAATCTTACATTTAAAAAACCTGGCAAAATGTCAAATACTAATATGTCAACTAAAACACCAATACCAAGTATTACCCGAAAAAAATTATCAACAGAAACAAAAGCTAGATATCTTAGAAATTAAACTACAAACAATAGTTCCTTACCATCTTATATTAATTAATTAATAATATTAATAATATAAAAAAAATTAATAATGTTTTCATGGCTAGTAGGTACTTACACAAGACATACTGACTGTCTAAGAGATATTCGACTATGAAATAAATTTTGAAAAGCTTAAGGAATTGAAAAAAGCTTTGGAAACCTATAATGAGAATTTACTAATTATCCTAAGTATCGCTAACTTTAATGATAAATTATTCAATAAACTACACCTACAAACTTTCCCAGTAAAAGAAAGAATAATTAAAATACCTAATAACGAATTATTATAATCTAATAAAACCTTATATACTACGACCATTGAAAATCTATTAAAAGACAGTATAAATTTAGAATGCTAAGCGGAAATTTACAGAAGAAAATTCAATCATAGAAAAAGAAAAATATCTAATAATAAAGAACTTACAAACAGAAAAAGTAAAACAAAGTTGTAACAACCTAGATTATGTTCTAGTAGGATTATTTATTATATACTTAAACTAGCCAACTGTAAAAAAGGAATAAAAAAAAATAAAAAAAAATTGTACCAGCGTAATTATAAAATAATACCATTATTAAATTATAACTTCTCAGAATATTATAAAGATCTGAACTTTAAATCCATTAAAAACATTGAAACGTTAGAATCTAGAATACATAAAACAAATATAACCTTTAACATTGTATCGTTTGCAATTGTAATAACTATTATAGCTTTTGAAATTATATATTTGAAAATAAAATAAAAAAATAAAAAATCCATTACAAATGTATACCTTCCATCGGTCACTTTGAAACCGATACACTGCAGAAAAAGACAAACGTATATTTTAAGACTCTATGTTTTTAACATATGATATCATATTCATATTTCACCATAAACACTCACATGTTATCATAAGCCACATCCTATCTATCGGAGAAGTCATAAGAAGCAAAGAAATGCACGCTGACAGGAATCATAAGAAACAAATAAATGCATGTCGAAAGAAGCCTCCCGCGCAATCAATATAAGACGATAACCACATCCTATCTATCGGAGAAATCATAACAAATGAAGAAATGCACGCTGACAGAAATCATAAGAAACAAAACGAGTGGTGGGTGTACAACTGGGTCGTACGCAACTTTCTTTTTTCACAGCGAGTTAATTTAACGTTTGTAGCAATTTGGAGAAAATACACAATAATATTTATTTCGATTAATGATGCTAGAACGATATAAATAATGGCGAAATGAGATTATACCAACGTTTATTCCGTAATTGAAAGTGATCCGCTATATGGGTTTTCTCGAAAAAAAATCGGCTTGCAGTTTTGTTGGAACTAATATGCTTATAGCATATAAGAAGTTTAATCAAAATCGTTATATGATTTTTATATGGCAGGTACCAGTAATAACATGGCTAAAAGCAAAAAAAAAAAAACCTAGAGTTACGAGCAAACAAAACGCTGGGTACGAAGTTTGAAGAAAATCGGTCAAGTGGTTTATGCTGGAGAGACTTGTACGGATAAAAGGACCGACGGACGGAATTCCAAAAATAACTTGTTTGAGTTACGCTATCATCGTAATGTTAGAAGCGATCAAAATCTCAATATCGAAAATTTTCACGAAAACAATATCTTCCTCTTTATAAGAGAAAGTTAAAAATGCATGCCGATAGAAGCCACCCACGCAATTAATATAATATGATAAATACTGGTCGTCTGCGATGTTTCCAGTTAGATCTTATCTAGACAATAAAGAACTCCGGTTATTCAGAGCTTCGTCTCTAATAATTTTTTTTAAAAGTGCTTTTATTAAAAGCCATTTTAAATTTATATATATATATAAAGAGATGTTTACAGTAAGGTGAAAAAAGTTGAACCTATTTAGATAAGCGGCAGTGTATGTAAACAAAAAAGCAAAGTCTTACACGATTATTTTTCATGTGGGAATGATCAACCCTATTATCAAATATCAAAAATCAGTAGTATTAGTTATTTTTATTTAGTAAAGCAATATATATTCTAAATTGATTTTTATAATAATTTTTTTTTAATTTTTGACTTGACACAATTTGATAAATTAATGTTTTGAGAGGTACATTTCTTTTAATATCACAAATAAGTTATTTTTTAATTCTTTTTAAGTTAGTTTATGGGTTGGAAGTTCATTATGCAATCTTAAACTAGTATTAAAAATCGTTCTGTCGTCTGGAGTCCCTATACAATTTTATTAACGTAGTGCTTAAGACATTGCAAAAACCCGTTTGTAGATGTATGAAAGCTGCTTCTTTTTAATGCTTTCATTGCCTTGTGTTAAGGTATCTGTAGTCTGTTTGTTTCATAATTAGTTCCTACAAAGTAGTTGAGCAAAAATCTAAATGTGCTTTTATAATTGTAATCTATATGTTACCAGCACAAATTGCTGTTATGTGTTTCCTGGTTCCTTTGAGAAACCCGTTTTTTTTTTTAATTTTTCCTCAAGTGAATTGAATAAATACGACTTTTAAAATTTAGTTAATTGTCCAATATGGCATTTAAGTATTTTATTTCATTCACTTGTTCGATTTGATTGCTTATGTCATATCCCATAGAAGTATAATAGTTTTGACATTAAGTTTGAAATTGTTTCCCTAGATATGCCTCAAAGTATATGGATCGACTCAGAATCGCTAGCTGAGTCGATTTAGTCATTTCTGTCTGTCCGTCCGTCTGTGTGTCATCGATTTGTAGGCCTTAAATTATGAGCAAGAGTTTTGAAATTTGGTATACAGACTCTCTATCCGACGAAGCAGAATAAGTGTAAAACGTCATCAGTTGCTTCGACAGGCGCGGCCTCATTAACCGCGTTGTCAGAGGAGTCACATTTAGCAAATGTACAGCTCGGTTTGATGGAGAGAATAACACGTCAAAGATCAGCGATTTTATAGCAACAATAAGTGTGTGCAAAGACTCCGAAAACGTAACAGACGCTAGTGCTCTCACGGGTATTCCACTATTGCTGGAAGGTTTCGCAGTAACATGGTGGCAAGGCGTGAAAGGAGAAGCAAAGAGTTTTAATGATGCGATAAAACTACTCAAAGCTGTATTCGCACCCGCCAAACCCTCGTGGCGAATTTACGCAGAACTGTTTGAAGAGAAACAGAGAGCCAGTAAAAGAATCGACCATTTCATTTGTAGACATCGAACATTGCTTTCAGAATTATCAGGCGAGATATTTGAAAGTGTAATCTTGAATATGGTATATGGTCAAGTTCTGCCTAATTTTAGAGGAAAAGTCCCAAGAAATTCAATGAACTATTTTCAAGAACTCCTGGAACAAGCCAGAGAAATGGAAATGTTTGATAACGAAAACAAACCTTCTTTAAATCCTGCAGAGAGCAAGAAAGAGAAGCGTTGCACTTTTTGTAGGAAAAGAGGACACGTAGCTGACGCATGCTTTACAAGGGTTAAAGACAGTTCAAACAAAGAATGCGAAGCCTGCTTTAAATTGCTATGGTTGCCGAGCCGCTGGCTATTGCCGAACAAATTGTCCCACTTGCAGCATTAAAAATGCAAATAGTCCAAAAGTACTTGAATTTAATCTTATAGATTCCATAGTAATTGGAAGAAATGTTCCTACCGTTGATGTCAACATTAATGGCCTTCGCGGAGGAGCATATATAGACACAGCAGCTAGAACCATGGTAGCAGGAGCTAGTCTTTATCAACAGCTTTTGAAGAAAGGATGCGAATTCACGCCGGTAAATGCTGAGTTAACATTTGCTGATGGTATTCCACGAAGGGACGTCGTGTATGCTACTGTAGTCGACATCTGTATCGGAAAAAGATTCCGCGAAATTCGCTTTATTGCTTTACCCAAAGCTAAAGGAAATCGAACCTTGTTGGGAATAGATTTCTTAGAACAATGTGCTCAAAGATCATTTCATTTCATAGCTGACCCCACGAAAATATTTGAACTGGTTAATAATAGCGTTTTGAAACCAATTGACAATAAAGACCAACATTATTACCAACCACCAGATGTAAAAAAGTGAGTATGAAAACTCCAGATAGATCCAGTGATTTGTTTAGCGAACCACAGAAAGTTGAATCTTCAAACGCTGATGCATGGTTTGAGCTGAATAGCCTTGACATTAAACTGCATCCTGAAGAAGCTAAACACTCGGATTCCATGGAAAAAACACAGATTTGGAAGAGTTACTGGTATAACACTGTGAAATATTTGGTGAAATAGACACACCTATTCCATTGATAGAACATCGGATTAAAACTGGAGAAGCAGCTCCTTATGCTTTCGCTCCATATAAGATCTCACCGGCCAGGAAAATGCAGTTAAAGGCAGAAATCAACAGAATCTTGCAGAAAGGCATAATTGAAGAAAAGGCATCTACGTGGGCACTTCCTGTTGGCTTAGTTCCCAAGAGTGATGGTGGTATACGATTTTGCGTTGATTACAGAGCACTAAACGCCGTAACGCTTCCAGACCGCTATCCCTTAATACGCATTGACGACCTTCTCCACGAAGCTAAAAGTACTCTGTACATGTTAACGTTCGACTTACGCTCCGGATACTGGCAAATTATGGTAGCAGAAGAAGACCAGTTAAAGACCGTTTTTATTACATCATTCGGCACTTATGTATTTAAACGTATGCCGTTTGGATTACGAAATGCGCCAGCAAGCTTTCAGCGAATAATTGATAATTTTCAAGAAGTATAACAAGGCGTCCCCCGGATGAGTTCATTAATTACCGTAATCTCGATGTCCAATTACTGCAGAGGAGCATTGAGGAGCTCCGAGATCGACGAAGCTGTGTATAACTTTGAATTGGCTGTGCAAACATCGCTTGATCAGCAGAAGAGAACTAAATTTTCCTTCGACAAGTACAGTCACTTGCCACAGGCCATTCAAAATTTGTATCACCACAAGCAGCGGCTGAAGAAAAAGCTGAAAAGAATTCACCAACGGGAATGGAAAACAGTGAATATTGAGTATCAAGCTGTGCTGAGTGAACTAAAGTGCACATGCTCAATGTTCCGCAACATGTTGCAACATCACAATAAAATAATTCTGCAGAAGAAGCTACAAGAAATCAAGCATTGACCAGACACGTTCCGAAAAATAAACATGATTATCGGCAGAGGTAACAAAATGCCGGAAACAACCAAAATCAATGACGGAGAAGCTTCATCCCCAGAGGAAAAATCAGCGGCGTTCGCAGACTACTTCGAAGGAAGCTTTAAACCATCCCCACCAGATGACACTGAATTTCACGAAGAAGTGAATAGGACTATGGATAAAGTCACATCTTACAATAGGCACATTACCTATTTCAGCGATAACAACCTTTCACATGACCCAGCTAACAACGATGGACTCACCAACACCGAGGAAGTCGAAGAAATAATCATCTGGACTGGGCAAGATACCCTCACTTGTTCTAAAATTGCTGCCTGCGACTGCTTTTATGGTTCTGGCTATGATATTCGATAACTTTATCAACAACAGTTATTTCCCATCAAGATGAAAGACAGCCAAAATATTCGCAGTACCAAAAAAGGGAAAGAGAGACTGTGTCTCTGGATATGGGCCGATCTATGCAACGTCAGCAAAATCTTAGAAGAATTAATTTTAAGGAAGGCCAAGAAATACTGTCATGACAACAACATTATCCCGGAAAACCCAATTTTATTAAGAATGATATTGAGAAGGCATTATGGATACATGGTTTGGTCCACAAAATGAAGCTTTTTGGTTTCCCCATTAATCTTTTACAAATTATTTCGTTTTTTCTCAATTGCAGAAAATTCTTTGAAGAACAAAACAACAGCCAATCGACTACGAGCTGGATCAGAGCAGGAGCAGCTTAAGGATCGAAGCTTGGTCCACTCCTCTTCAACATATACACCTTACACCAGCCACATCAAGAACCCAACACCAAGTGCTGTCTTTACGCAGATGATTCCTTAACGTTTTCAAGCTCAATGTCCCCAATTATTGCAGCACTAAGGGTAGAAAGGAGCATAAAACAACTATGGATATATTATCAGAGATGGGCACCAAAGTGAATGCAGCAAAGACAGAGCTTATCTGTTTCCGAAGGCCGACCAAAACATCTAAATCTCGAGGCAGAACTGCAACCAAATGCCATAGCATCAAGATAAAACTCCCGGATGAAACCACTATCATTCCATCGGCAAGAACAAAATATCTAGGGATCCACTACCACGAGAGGCTACGATTCAACCCTCATGCTACAGCCGTCATCAAGAAAGCCAACTATGCCTGCCATAGAAAGCAGAACGGACTAAGCAACGGACAAAGCTACTCCTGTATAAGCAACTCCTGCGGCTGGTCTTAGGTCTTTTCCACTCTGGTACACTATATCCAAAACATACATGGAGAAACTTGGGATATTGGAAAGGAAAATCCAATAAAAAAAAACTTTCTATAGACGAAATATAGATATTTAGATTATCTAGATATGTTGTTCAGACACTTTTTCAAAATCTCTAACGGTTTGGACTAGAGCTATGTTTTCTAAAACAGGGCGTGGCAGTGGGTGGATTTAAAAAATGTTTACACTTGTTCTGCTGGGAGCAACAACAAACACGTGTACCAAATTTCATCATTCTAGCTCAAAGTTTAAGGCCCAAAAAGTGGTGAGGTACGGACGGGCGGACGGACAGAAATGGCTAAATCGACTCAGCTATCGATTCTGAGTCGATCCATATACTTTGAGCTATACCTAGCTCAATTATTTCTCTATGTTACAAACTATGTATCAAAACTAATATACCCCTGGAATAGGGTATAAAAACTGAGCGGGTAACCAAACCGGAATGGTGCTAACTCTGAATGTACATCAATTTAATCCCCCTTAGGGTTAGGGGTCAGAATATACCCGAGGTAAGGCATGCCTTTCGTAGAAGGCGACTAAAATCCACTCCCCTTATACCGAGTGTAAAGAGTAAACAGAAAAGTCAGCCCACGAAAAGCGAGATAAGAAAAATAAGAACAAGGCTTAACAACGACGAACTGCTCCGCGAAGAGCTTCGTAAAGAATTTCTCCATCTTAAGGACGAAAATATGACTCTAAAGAGTTCTTTCAAAACACCTAAGGAGCCAAAACTATGTGCGAACTGCCCCGTGAATTCCGAATACCATACGGATGAAGAAGAAGTACCCGTTGATGAGAAAGCAGAACGGACTAAGCAGAGGGACAAAGCTACTCCTGTATAAGTAACTGCTGCGGCCAGTCTTAGGATATGGTTTTCCACTCTGGTACACCATATCCAAAACATACATGGAGATTCTTGGGATATTGGAAAGGAAAATCCTGAGAATTTGCACAGGACAGCCATACAACCACATGACAAAGAAATATGTAAGAAATTCCGAGTTGTACAAATAGGCAAGGATAGAGCCTATAAACAAGTACCTAATAAGGCTTTCTCAGACTTTTCTACGCAATTCTCTGAACCATCCAAACTCACTCGTAAGGGACGTACTGGAATGCCCATACTTCCCGGAATTCAGATACCTGACAACGAACGCCCTACTTCAACACGAAAATTTCGAGCCAGGTGGTGACGGGGAAATATCCGGATTTTATGACGATATAACAACAAGCTGCTACCGAGGATAAATACCCTACCTGTGAGTAAAAACAGCAGACAACCGGAGTTGAACGCTCCAGTTTAAAAAGAGGGCAATGTTTATATTTATAACAGTCAATTATGTAATTATAGATAATTTTAAAATGTATGTCATTGTAGACCGTTGAGCTCCGAAAGAAGAGCCAACACAATTTATATTTCAGCTTATATATTTAAGTAACATTTAAGATAATTGTATATATAAAAGTTCAATAAACATAATGAATGAAATGAATGAATTTATGTGCAGTCAGTTAGCACTCGCTTAGCAGACAAGTAGAACAAGGAATTGTTCGCTTGGCACTGATCTGAATAGTTTTGCCCATACATTTTTTTCTGCTTTTAATTACAAAATAAAAAATAAATGATTTTTTCAAACAATTAGAAAATTAGGGATTTTGCTCATCGCTTCACTCCTTTATTTATTCTGCAGCATATTTTTCTTAATTCTTCAAATAAATGCGTTCTGTATGTTTGACATACTATTAAGATTGACTTTGCTACTATTTACAGGAATTTAATAAATTCTATTCCAAGGTGGTACTGAATTTAACTTTACTTGTTTGTTTTTTTTTAAACAATTTTTTTATCGTACTCCGCATAGATCTTAAGGAAGAAAATATGATTCTAAAGAGTTCATTCAAAACACCTAATGAGCCAAAACTATGTGCAAACTGTCCCTGGATTCCGAATACCATTCCGAATACCAATACGGATGAAGAAGAACTCAGTCGCGAAACCGACTGGATTCTTAAGAAAAGACCGGAAAAAAAAGAAAGCTGTCTCATCTCCTGAAATTTTAAACCGAGGCAAAGAGATTGTTAATAAATCGAAACAGCTAAAACAACGGCCCCCTCCGCCAATTAATGTGATCGGTATTGACGAACCGATAAAATAAATGGTATTCATTTGAAAATAAATCTGAAAGGCCTTTACGAGTTGTAGCTAGAGGGTTACATGTGTCGTGCTTAAAGGATGACATTATTAAGTTATATATGCAGTTAAGCCAAGCAAGAAAAACAGCAAAAAAAGAGTAGAAGCCAAGGATATAATCATACGCACACCTATTGTCAAAAAGAACCGAGGTGTACGAAATGTGCTGGAAATCATATGACAGTAGATTGTAGGTCAGATAAGAAAACTAAACTGTCAAGGCAATCGTCATGCAATTTATCACGGCCGCGAAGTAGCTAAGACGTTGCAAAAAAAAAACGTACCAAATTTGTGAGTATTAATTCACAGAAATTGAATGTAAAAAAGCAATTGCCTAAAACTCCGATTAAAATGTGTCGAAGATAAAGCAGCCTATAATTGAAAAACCCAAATTTTCATAAACTACGCGGCCATCAGAAATCTGCAACAAACGTACCCTACATTCGACATTAATAGATTTCTTAAAATTCCTACGTGGAATGCCAATGGCCTTTGGCTAAAACATGGAGAACTTGAATTGTATATGCAAGAAAAAGATATCGACATCTGTTAAATATCCGAAACTCACGCAAAGAGTAATTCGAAATTAAAGAAATTACCTCGGCTATCACGCTCTACATCAATCGAATAAGGCTAGAGGTGGAGCCTTACTATATATAAAAGAGTGCATCGAACATTCGATTGATCTTAAATTAGAAACCGAAACATTGCAAGTTAGCTCTTTACAAGTCAGAAGCAGACAATCCTTTCTGAAGATATATTCTGTTTACTGACCACCGCGATGCGAGATTAATAAAGTTGACTTTGAAAACTTGCTTGGACAGCGTTTCGTCATCGGAGGGGACTTTAATGCAAAACATATATTCCGGGGACCTAGATGCATATCACAGAAAAGTAGGATGCTTTCTGAAGTAGGTAGAAAGTACAATACCGATTTCATTGTACGGGTAAACCAACTTGCTGGCCAACAGATGTTACATAAATACCGGATTCGATCGATTTTTTCATAATAAAAGGTGTGCTCGAAAAAGATGGCACAAAACTCGTGCCCCGCAACATAAAACACATCTCAATCGGTTGAGTAACATGCTATCAAATTCGATTAAAAACTTTAAAAACCAGTAGAAGCTTATCTACAAAGCCTAACCGCTGGAAAAGCATCGAATTATTCACTTTGAAAAGCAATTCATGTCATAAAACGGCCAAAAAACGCTGTGTCACCAATTAAAGTAACTCAAGACGTTTGTGCAAAAGGCGATAAGGAAAAACCAGACGTTTTTGCCGCACATCTTAAGAAAACATTTAAACCATTTGATGGTCCAGAAAACATTAATTTATTCGAGACGACAACCGATAATAATATAGTAAGATATACAAGTATTGCAAGCTTTCGAAAAAGTTTGGCTTAGAGGCCTTTAATTCAAGACAAGTTCTGCTTGAAAAATTATATAAAATCCTCGTGTTGTATCTTGAGCATAGACTCTCCGTGTGAACCTTGAAAACGAATATTCGGAAGGAAGCGTCCTTGGACCACTCTTGTACCTCCAATTTACACGTGACATCCCACAAACAAACGATACAATAGTTGCCACGTTTGCTGAGGATACAGCTATACTAGCAGTTGGCACAACCATAGAGGAAATAAATATAAAATTGCAAAAACCTCTTAACGAGCCCTTTTACAAATGAAGCAACATATCTGGGAATGACACTCGATGCAAAATTCAAATGGAAGCCGCATGTAAGAAAGAAATGCGAAGAACTTAAAAATAAATACAAAGAACAGTACTGGTTACTCGGCAAATAACGGAAATTAATCCCTCCCAAAATCCATTCAACTTTTGTTTTAAAGAAATAAAACATATGAGAAGGCTACAATCCACTGTGTGGATCGTTTTATACCCAATCCCATCACATTACTAAAGTGTAAGCCTTATGGCAAAGAAATATTAGAATTGACATATTCACAACATATTGTTCAAACTATTTTATGGTTCGACAAAAAAACAACGTTTTCCGCCTGGTTATGCTATGAGGTAGTGTATACAGTGTAGTTAGTGTAAAGGTATCGTTTGTAGAAAAACGACTCCAAAAAGTAGGCGTGAGTTAAAATGGTATACGGACGAAATATTTATGTTATCATAACCAATGATATTTTTTTCCGTGGACTTGTGGAAATCTCAATAGAGACGATGAGCACGTGCCCAAAGTAGTGTGAGACTTTAACCCACTAAAACCCCCACCCTTTTTGAATTTGTATTGCAACTAAGTATGCGACTTATCTAGCAATTTTTTTTATCACGAGTAATGAATGTTTGGCAAGTAACTTTCCTTTGAAAGTTCCTGCCTTTTCCGAAATTTATAGCGCGGTTTGTTATTATCGGGACAAATCTAAGGGCTCAGTTCTTTGTAGACGCCGCGATAATTTTTGTTCATCAAGAATTTAGAGGACCGTTGTGTTAACGTGTCCCAATAAACGTTTTTTATGTTTGTGTGCAAAATTTTTCGTTTCATCTTGGTGGCGGATCAACCGAAAGGCCAACGGCAGCGCTTAATCCCCGTATCCTATGGGTATCTAATAAATTGGAACTGGCCCTCCAGGTTAGGGGTTGTGCTTTAGGTTAACTACCCAACCGCTTATCGACCCTGCCAAACATAAAAAGGACAATGACGTTAGTATCTGTACCTAGAATGTGAGAATATTAGACAGGCGAGGTGCAAGCGAACAACTAGCGGTAGCCCTAAACTGCTACAAAGCAGGCATTACTGCCATCCAGGAAACACGATGGGATGGGCCGTCAGCAGTTGCTCTCCAACTCCCGAAGTGGATAGACGACCGAGTTAGCGAAAATGATATTAAACTCCAAGAGTACAAACAGATAGGCTTTAGAGGCAAGATGGCCGTCATTAATTCGATAGTTACTTGGTGCAGTGCACAAGGAGATTGTTTCAAAGCAGTCAACTTGACTCAAGGGTGAAAGTCATTTGCTACATGGACCTCATATGGCCGATCATCGCTTACGGTTGTCCCGTGTGCTTCAATGTGGCACCAGCCTACATGGAAAAGATACGGCTGTTTGATAGGCGATGTCTCCGATCCTGCTTAGGATTGTACGGAACGCCGAACTCCGAGTACATAAAATATTATCGCAACGAGGTTCTATACAATTGACAATTTCCTGATTAAGGTGACGCGAAGGCACGCTGCAAGGGCGATGGCTAGCGACAACAGCCTGATCTTTGGGGCTTATTACCCCAATGATTTATACATGGAGAGCACGCTCATATCGGGCTTTATTCCACCAGAGACATTCATTTACATCGATTCGTTAGGGGTACAAGACAGGAACGGTATCCCGGTTTTATACCACCGCTATCGTGACGCGCGGGACAAACGGCTAATCCGCGACGGGTACGTCGACAATGCTCCGGAGCTCCTCCGCTTTAGCACGGCGGTATCGGATCGCGATAGGATCGATGCTGCAAAACAGCGCACTGAATTCTGGTGGCTATATGAGGAAGGTGATTCTGCACTTCCTCAGGACTTTGCGGACTTTTAGTCCAACTCCATAGATAAGATTTTAAAATTAGGAACAAGGTCTGGGGCTGGGCTTGTGCACCATATTGGCGTACAATATGGTTGAACGCAGGCTGCCGTGGGACCGAAAGACGCAATCAGGATGGCGACCCCTCGGGGCATGTGCAACGAAGGGTCTCTTTCTCTCTTCTCTTTTTTTGTTTTTGAACAAATATTTAAAATAAAGAAACAAGTGTTTTAGCAAGTGGTCCGTGGACGTACGCGTAGTGGCGTCAGACGGTCAAGCGAGAGGTGCGGCGTTCAAAGCCGTCCCCAGTAAAGAAATACTCGAAGCATTTTTCCACAACAGAGAAATTACAAATTTCATCGAGTGGGAGAATAGACAGATGGAAGCTAGAAAAGTAGCGGGGCTATCGAAAGATAGCCCAGCAGTTACGGTGAAGATGAAGAAGAAAAAATAGTTGAGGAGAAAATAAAAAAGTTAAAATCCCAACTTGAACCGCTAGTTCTAGCGTTGAAAAAGAAGCAAGCAGAGCGTCGCGAGCGAGAAAATAAAAGAGAGCCCGCGACGAAGAAACACAATGACAACAACAAACGGCAGTGGCAAAAACAAGTGGTAAAACGGGGACAATACCAAAAGCCCAACAACCACAGCCACTGCCAAAGGATCAACAAAAAGAAGTACAACAACAAAAAGAGCAACAGCTAACGACAACTCTGCCGCCAAAGCAACAAAAGCAACAGCAAACCCAGCAACAACGAAAACAGAAGCAGCAGCCACAACAACAACAGCGGAAGCAGCAGCAGCAACAACAGCAACAACAACATCAGCAGCAGATGGAGCAACAAGAGGAGCAGCGCAAGCAGCAGCAGCGGAGACACCAGCAGTAGCCACAGCCGCCTCAAAATAAGAAAGAAAAAGTGCCACCCATCAATACATACAAGATGGACCTAAACGAGACGATAGAAATATGTAAGTCGGCCATAGGCAACAATTTCAGTATTAAACGTTTAAGTCAAGACAGGCATACTATCCACTGCCTAACAGTGGAGCACTATAAAATGTAGACACCACAACGGAGTTCTTCACTCCGAAAGTAGAAAAGTGTCAGACGGTTGTCTTAAAGGGCATAGATTCCTCAACGGATCCACAGGCGCTGTTAAGTGAGCTCCTCCAAGCAGAGATGGAAGAGCTCGAAGTCGTAGGAGTAAAGCCATTCACCACAGTGAAGGCCATACGGGAGAATCGGAAACTACCGATCTTCCTAGTACAGCTATCGCCTCGAAGCAAAATGGAAAAGTTGAGGAGTATCTCAGTCCTCAACTTCCAGGTTGTACGTAGGGACAGCATGCTTCAATGCATGCGTTGCCAAAGGTTCGGCCACACCTCAGCCAACTGCGAAATGCAGTCACAATTTGTTAAGTGTGGAGAGAACCACAACATAGCAGAGTGTAGGTTAGGAAAGGAGCGGGTCGATGACATGACCCTGCTTGAATGTGCACTATGCGTTGGCGGCGGGCACCCCTCAAACTATCGGTGCTGTCCAAAGTTTCAGCAACTTAAAATTAATAAAAAAGCAAAGCAAACGGCAGTGGCGAATCAGCTAGCCGTTCGCCCTCCCTCAATGTCCGTAAACCCCCAAATTTCTTACGCTCAAAGGGCGTCAGGAAAACCGGTACAGCATCCACAAAAGGAAGCCATACAGCCCGTGCCTCAGGCTTCAGCAGTGGTTGCGGATTTGTTGACTGCGTTGCGGGCCATTCAAGGTCAGCTAACCGGTCTTCAAAACCAGTTACGGGAGCAGGCGTCAAGGGTAGACTATATCAACTCCTTGTTGCCGAGCGCGCTGTCAGAGAGACCCTTAAAGATCCTGGCTGTGAATGTAAATTCACTGATTAGGATCGAACGTAGAGCCTAGTTGCTAGTTCCAGTTGCTTACAGACCAAAGTCCCGATGTGCTTATGGCTAGCGAAACTAAGCTAAGCCAGAAGCAAAAAATTGACTAATATCAATTACAATATCGTAAGAAGGGACCGACCCAACTCCACTCAAGGAGGCGGGGTCGCTATCTTTATTCGAAAAGGCACCGGAAGCAACTCAGCCTACACTTTTTACAACAGAGCTCGGAAAACTTTTCGAATCTCTAAGACCCAGCAAGAATGGGGTTAGAATAGCCTTGAGGTAATGTATGCCTGTCGTAGGAGGCGACTAAAATCTAACGCCCGAGGGAGTAGCCTTTATGATGCTATGAGCTATGCTGTCGGGAGAGTATTCTCCTGGTAGGGCCACCCTAGGCAGACAGGTCATAGTTGAAGTTGAAGAGCAAATCCGACGGGAAACCAAAATCAAAGAGCGTCTGACCTATAGTAGGCGGCTCCTTGGTCTGCGTCTGATCCTAGAAGGACGGCAGCGTTAAAACCTGGCCGAAGGTATAAAATGCAAAAAGAAAAGATATGCAATGGATCAAACAAACGATTTCATTACCCCAGGTGGCAGACCAGTTATACTGGAAAATCCACCCTCTACGGAGGTCGGATTCTGGGGAGGACCAACTATTGCTACCCAACGACCCATTCAAAGGGGGGAAAAAAATGCTAAGATCACCACCGATAGCGTCAAGTGCAAGTCCAACAATATTGCCGACAAATGCCTTTGAAAAAAAGAACAAAGATATGTCGATCTCCATCTGGATCGTGTATCTCCGGGAAAAGAAGTCCGCCGGTTAATCAGGACTCAGTGAAAACAACGTGCTTCGTAATAGAAAATAACGAATTACGAGCAAAACTTATTAAAATGGAGCAACGTTTCCTTGAGCTTAAAAAGGAAGTAGATTCTCTGCGAAAAGAAAACGAGGATCTAAAAAACATTCGTGCACCGAAACATCTCGAGACAACACCGAACCGTCCAGTAAGTGAATATTTTACAAACGAGGAAGAACTTGATCGCGAAACGAATCCCGCCTCTAAGAAAAGGCCTAACAAAAAACGTAAGGCTGTCACCTCACCCGAATTGTTACAAAAGGAACCAAACGTACCCGACGTACCAAACAAGACCAAAATTCATGCGAAAACTGACCCTCCACCCGCAATAAATGTCATCGGGATAGAGGATTACGAAAAACTTCGTAATCTTCTCAAAAATACGCTGAGAACAAAGCACAATATAACCTCGCGCCTGAATAACGTGTGGAAAATCTACGTAGAGGACTCTGATCGAGCACTGTCTATAAGATTAAACGCAGAGAATATCCAATGGTTTACCTACGAAAATAAGTACGAAAAACCGATACGA
This sequence comes from Rhingia rostrata, assembly GCA_949824845.1. Lineage (NCBI taxonomy): Eukaryota > Metazoa > Arthropoda > Insecta > Diptera > Syrphidae > Rhingia > Rhingia rostrata. Next base: position 70,750,191 of record OX463757.1, on the reverse strand, counting down.
GTCTTCGCCAGGGGACTCCACCCGTCTTGCACAAAGGAAGACATTATCGAAGACGTACAAACCCAAGGTTTCAAAATTCTTGACGCCGTGAAAATTATCAAGATGGAAAAGCAATGTAGGCAAGGAGACAAAGACACCGTAGTCAAACGCGGACTTCCATTATTTATGCTATTCACGGACCGAAAATATGGACGACGTCTTCAAAATCAAGACCATTCTTAACATCAAGGTCAAAATCGAGCCAATGCGTAAGGAAAGGAAAACGGTACCTCAGTGCAAACGATGCCAAGGTTTTAACCACACGCAGGCATACTGCCAAAAAGAACCACGGTGCGTTAAATGTGCCGGTACACATCTCTCTGTAGAGTGCAACACAACCAAGCAGTCCCCAGCGGTCTGCGCCAATTGCACAAAAAAACACCCAGCGAATTATCGAGGTTGCGAAATCGCGAAAGAACTGCAAAAAAGACGCGACATTCTCAGGAAACCGCCACACCCAGACCCAAGCTTAGCAGATACCAAAGCTGATAAGCCAAATACAACTAAACCAGTTAAAAGGACGAAACCGATAAAAGAAAATAAAAAAAAAAATAAAACAGAACGTCGCTGATCCAAGCGCAAAGGAAAAATCGGCATTAGCTGGTGCGATATCATACGCGCAAGTTGCGACACAGGGAAATCAGACAAGATCAGATACAGCAGATCCGATCCGCCAACTACTGACTGTGATATACGAAAAACTTGATGAACAAACCAAGATCAATCAAGTTATATTTGACAAATTGAGCAAGCTCGAGTTCAAACCTCGAAAACCAAACAATAAGACATGAATATGACACAGCTTCTGAAGATACTAACATGGAACGCAAATGGTCTCACAAACAAGATTGACGAACTAGAAGTTTTTCTACGGAAAAACAATATTGATATATGCTTGATATCGGAAACCCACTTAAAAAGGGGTTCTGGACCCAAAATAAATGGGTACAGTGGTTATCACGCTCATCATCCTTCGGAAAATGCGATAGGAGGATCCTCTCTTTACATCAATGAATGTATGAAGGACTCTGAAAACATAAAAATAGAACTTGATTCTATGCAAATAATTTCAGTGTCTGTAAAAATAAACCATTGAGGTAGTCTCATCGGATCAAGTTACTTCCCCCCGGGATATAGACTGGTAGACGACGACTTCGATCGCCTCTTTGACTCAATAGAGTCTAATTTTATCATCGGTGGGGACTTTAATGCGAAACACACTTTCTGGGGTTCAAGATGCAATTCAACGAAAGGCAGACTACTATACAAAGCCTGTATGAAGCGTGGGGTGGACTTTTATTCGACAGGAAAGCCAACGTATTGGCCAACTGACAGAAATAAAATCCCTGACCTAGTCGACTTTTTTATCGCAAAAAGGCTAACTAAAAATCAGACGGAAGTCGAAGAATGCTATGATCTATGCTCAGACCACTCAGCAGTCACTCTGAAAATGGACGGAAGTCTAGCAAAAAAAGAAGGACCTCCTAGGTTAACTAATAAAAAAACTAACTGGGATCTTTTCAGAAAATACTGCAAGGAAAATGTGGTTTTAAATGTGCCACTAAACACACCGCTCGAAATAGAAGACGAAATTGACAAGCTCGTGGAACCCATTCAGAGCGCAGCGTGGAAAAACAATCCCTTCCGGAAGACAGCAACACGCAACAAAAAAGTCAACTACCAGCCGGACATCGAAGACCTCATACGAGAAAAGAGGAGAGCGCGCAAGAGATGGCAACAATCCGGCGCACCCCCTGATAAAACATATCTGAACTATCTCTGTAACAAACTCAAGAATGAGCTACAGGATTTAAGAAATCGCGAGACTTCTACATACCTCGAGGGGTTGACTGCTGACAAGACTTCAAACTACTCACTGAAGTCCATAAGGAAACCCAAAATACACTCGCCACCAGTTAGAAAAGCTAACGGCAAATGGGCAAAAGGAGACAAAGAGAAAGCGGATTTATTTGCCGAGCATCTAGAAGAAACGTTCAAGCCGTTCGATGGACAACCTTTGAACGAAGAACCGAATGCCAATACGGCAGCCGACAACTATAAAGTAAAAGCCGTATCCCTGTCCGAGCTTCGAATGACAATAAGCAAGTTGAAAAATAACAAAGCTCCAGGATATGATTTAATCACCGGCGAAATCCTGAAGGAGCTACCGAAAAAAACATTAGTTAAGTTGCTCTACATTATAAATGCTTCTCTGAGACTTTTATATGTACCAAGGCAATGGAAAGTCGCCGAAGTCATTATGGTTCCGAAACCGGGGAAAAGTCCAAACGATAAGAAATCGTAAAGACCCATTTCTCTCCTGCCGATAATATCTATGGTTTTCGAGAAAATGATGCTAAAACGATTACAACCAGTAATTGAAAATACTCTAGAATGGAAAAAGATTTGCTCTGCCGCTTTTCTCGACGTCTCACAAGCACGGTATGGCACGAAGGTCTAAGGTATAAATTAAGGACAACCCTACCGACAAAATTATACAAAATACTGAAATCCTACCATGAAAACAGACTGTTTCGTGTTAGACATGAGACTGAATACTCAGAATTCAAAGAAATCCACGCCGGTGTTCCGCAGGGAAGTGTTCTCGGACCAATCCTATTCATGCTCTACACAAGAGATATACCACAAGATGAAGGGACCATCGTAGCAACGTTCGCAGACGATACGGCTATCCTCGCAATGGATGAGTCAGTCGAATCATCAACGGGAAAACTCCAACGGGCTCTTAACAAAGTATGTGAGTGGACAAAAACCTGGCGAATTGCACTTAACGAGACCAAGTCAACGCATGTCAATTTTACGTACAAAAAGATAAACAACTTACCTGTTTTCATTAACTCTGCACAAATACCATACGCAAATGAGGCAAAATATCTAGGAATATCTAGGAAAATGAACTCAGTGGAGAACTTTTATCTTTAGTCCCCTGTTAATCTCAAAGGTGGAACTCCAGATCATCTTCGATTCCATAAAGAAAAAGAAGTCGGCGGGAGTCGATGGTATATTCAACATTGTACTGCGACACTTACCCTCTGAAGCTGTTGACATTTACGCCACGCTGTTTAACAACGCACTTATCCAGTGCGTTGGAAGAAAGCGGTGGTTCATCCTCTTCCGAAAAAGGGAAAGGACAACTCCAATCCTCAAAGTTTCCGGTCGATAAGTCTCCTTCCGAGTATCAGCAAGGTTTTCGAAAAGATTCTCAATCGAGCACCGTTCAAGTGGTCTGAGGACAATAATATTATACCGGAGAACCAGTTTGGTTTCAATGCCGGACATGACTGTATTCATGCCGCCTCCAAACTCGTCTCTGATATACAATGGAACAAAGCCAAAAAAACAGTGCACGGGTGCATGTCTGGTTAATTTAGAGAAGGCTTTTGACACCGTATGGTTAAAGGGGCCTTTATCTAAAGCTGACCAGACTTGGCATAAGTAAACCACTGCTATATATGCTTCATGACATGCTGACTGGTAGAACGTTTGTTGTCAAAAGTGGCAATGTAACTTCTACCACAGAATTTTTCATTAAGAATGGTCTGCAACAGGGAGCGGTAAACTCGCCGATTCCCTTCAGCATTTACACCAGTGATATGATAGGTAGTCTTACTCAGGCAATTGCGTATGCGGACGATCTTATCGCGTACAGAACAGTCCCTACTGTCGAAGTCATTCGAACTCTTTTGCAGGGGGACTTCGATAAGGTCCAGAGATGTTGTGATGACTGGAAGTTGAAATTAAACTTTCAGAAATCAGAAACTATCCTGTTTAGGACACCGTTGTCTAGGGCCTCTAGGGAAACGAGAAAGAACTGGCGAAAGCTGGATATTGTTGGACCAAACGGACAGCCACTGGCGAGTAAGAGTGTAGTAAAGTACCTTGGCATCTGGTTAGATCAGTATCTATATTTCGGAAGACATGTAGATGCTACTCTGGCGAGAGCTAGGGGAGCATTTACCCTGACTAGACGATTGTTTTATAGCAGTCGTCTTGAAAGCAGGGTGAAGGTGATTCGATAGGCCGATGATTGCCTATGGGTGCCCGGTGTGGTTCAACGTTGCCCCATCTCAAATGGAAAAGATACGGGTGTTTGAGAAGCAGTGTCTGAGAAGCTGCCTTGGACTTCACAGAACACCAGTATCTGACTACACAAAATACTATTCCAATCTGGTCATATAGAACGGGGCCAGCATAAACAGAATATACAATTTTCTAGTGAAACTAATTCGGTTTCACGCTGCAAGAGCGATGGCTTAGAACAATAGTCTCATCCTTGGGGCCTTCTACCCCAATGATGAATATTTTGAAAGCGGCTTTATTCCACCCGAAGCTTTCCTTTATTTGGATAGTCGAGGGCTGATACAGGATAGATCGGCGGTTCCGCTAATCTACCACGTCTTCCGACGAACTGTGGATAGGCGGCTCCTATACGACAGAGACGTCGTCGCTCAGGGCGGCGGAGAGCGCCTGCGGTTCAGCAGGAGTGTGTTCGATTGGGACCGTCGGAGTAGATTACAACAGGAGAACCTGTTGTGGTGGTTAAGTTAGGTAAAGATAGTTTTTATTCTTGAGGTTTAGGTGTATAACAGTCATGGTGGCACAACAACAAAAAAAATATATATATATAAAACAGAAAACGCTCGCTAGTTTTTAAGTTATTTTAGGTAGTTTTAATTAATTTTAAGTAGTTTAAGTTAGTCGATAAGTAGTTTTAATTAGCATGTAAGTTTAAATAAAATAAAAAAAAGCAAGACAAGGAACCAAGTTTTTCAAAGTTTTTTTGGTAAACATTGTGTTACTTTTAGATTTACATATCAGATAATAGGCCGAAAGGCATTAGAATTAAGTTATCGTGTAATTTAGGGCGCCCGCATAGGGCAAGTAAGTTAGTTAAGTAGTTGATAAGTAGGCTAGTTTTTTTCATGAATTTTTGTCTAGCATTTAAGATAGTTTTTAAGAAAAACAAAATAAAAATGAATTGAAAAAAAAATGGGATGGGCCGGACAAAAAGGGAATGTGACATCGTTTGTAGAAAAACGACGCCAAAAAGTATACGTGAGTTAAAATGGTATACGGACGAAATATTTATGTTATCATAACCAATGATAATTTTTTCCGTGGACTGATGGAAATCTCAATAGACACGATGAGCACGTGACCAAAGTAGTGTGAGACTTTAACCCACTAAAACCCCTACCCTTTTTGAATTTGTATTGCAATTAAGTATGCGACTTTTCTAGCTTTTTTTTATCACGAGTAATGAATGTTTGGCAAGTAACGTTCCTTTGAAAGTTCCTGCCTTTTCCGTAATTTATAGCGCGGTTTGTTATTATCGGGCCAAATCTAGGGGCTCAGTACCTTGTAGACGCCACGATAAATTTGTTTCGTCAAGAATTTGGAGGATCCTTGTGTTAACGTGTCCTAATAAACGTTGTTTATGTTTGCGTGCAAAATTTTTCGTTTCATCTTGGTGGCGGATCAACCGAAAGGCTAACGGCAGCGCTTAATCCCGTAGTGAATACTGATGGCCCCGTATCCTATGGGTATCTTATAATTTGGAACTGGCCCTCCAGGTTAAGGGTTGTGCTTTAGGTTAACTACCCAACCGCTTATCGACCCTACCAAACAAAAAAAGGACAACGACGCACGTTAGTATCTGTAACTAGAATGTGAGAGTATTAAACAGGAGAGGTGCAAGCGAACAACCAGCGGAAGCCCTAAGCTGCTGCAAAGCAGACATTACTGCCATCCATGAAATACGATGGGATGGGCCGGGCAAAAAGAGGATGAAAAACTGTGACATTTAACTGATTTGTTAAAAGTGCCAGGCTTAGGCAAGAAGTCCTATGTTTCCAAGACATTACCGAACGCATTGTAACAATCCGCAACAAGGCCAAATTCGACAACATAAGCCTTACATGCGCTCACGCCCCAGCGGAGGAAAAAGATGATATAGCTAAGGACTGCTTCTATAAGCTCCTTGACAAAACCTATGAGCGATTACGGAAGTACGGTTTTAAAATCGTGCTGGGAGATTTTAACGCTAAGGTAGGAAGAGAAGACGTCTTTAGCAGTATTTTCGGAAAACATAGCCTACACGACAATGCGTCTGGTAACGGACTTAGGCTAATTGACTTCGCTACGGAACGAAATGCCACTATAGCCAGCACACGGTTTCCTCACCTCGACATCCATAAGGGCACATGGCGGTCTCCAACATGAACAAACGGTCAACCAAATTGATCACATTGCGATAGGCCTCTAGTTTATCGCAATGTAACATCGACTCGGACCACAACCTTGATGCAGCCAAGGTAAGAATATCCATTACGCCACAACAATCCAGAAATACTGTGAAAAATTTTAAAGTCGAAAGACTGCAATAGCAAGAGACCACGACTCAATCGGTTGACTAACATGCTATCAAATTCGATTAAAACTTTAAAAACCATGCAGTAGAAGCTTATCTACAAAGCCTAACAGCTGGAAAAGAATCGAATTATTCACTTTGGAAAGCAATTAATGTCATAAAACGGCCAAAAAACAATGTGCCACCAATTAGAACAACTCTAGACGTTTGGGCAAAAGGCGATTAGGAAAAACCAGACGTTTTTGCCGCACATCTTGAGGAAACATTTAAACCATTTGATGGTCCAGAAAACATTAATTTATTCGAGCCGACAACCGATAATAATATAGTTAGATATGCAAGTATTTCCGAGCTTAAAATGGAAATACAGAAATTAAAGTCCAAAAAAGCTCCGGGCTATGACATGATTACTGGAGAACTTATTTGAATGTTGCCTCGGAAAGCATCAACTAAACTCCTCTACATTGTAAATGCAGCAATTGGATTAGAATACCTACCAAGACAGTGGAAAGTCGCGGAAGTGATTATGGTTCTCAAACCAGGAAAATCACCGAATGAAATAAAATCTTACAGACCTATTTCACTTCTTCCAATAACTTCAAAAGTTTTTGAAAGGATATTATTCGGTCGCTTGCACCCCATTATTGATCAGAAACGCATTTTACTTGAACTTCAATCTGTAGACCAAGTTCATTGAATTACTGATGTAATTGAGAAAGCTTTCGAAGAAAAGAAAATTTGCTCATCCGTATTTCTTGACGTGTCGCAAGCTTTTGACAAAGTTTGGCTTTGAGGCCTTTAATACAAGACAAGTTCTGCTTGAAAAATTATATAAAATCCTTGTGTTGTGTCTTGAGCATAGACGTTCAATTTACACGTGACATCCCACAATTAAACGATATAATAGTTGCCACGTTTGCTGAGGATACAGCTATACTAGCAGTTGGCTAGGACATGTAGAAGGAATGGACACCAATACTACGGGTCGCTGAGTCTTTGATTTCTAGCCAGATGTCGGACGCAGTAGAGGAAGACCTCGCACAAGTAGAAACCGACCTCAACCCGTAAGTAAGTAAGTTGACTGTTGAGTTTCAGCCAAACTCAGCGTTTTAGAATGTGAAATTGTATGACGGAATGTATAGCATTTCGGCTGAAATTACGAATTTTGCTGAAATGCCGCATTTCGACTCGGTGGAAACGTGTTATAAGTATCCAATAGAAATATGATAAGATAGATGATTTGTAGCGTAATAAAAGTTAGTCTTATTTAGACCAAAGCAGAAGACGCTTCGTGTTTACATTACACAAATTCTGCAACTCACAGTCTTCGATTCCCTGCCAGATACATTCCGAACTGTAGCGTCACTTAAGTAAGTACATAAGTAATAATAATGGTTTAATATTACATTATTCAAATAAATATTTTTTGAATACTAAAATCAAAACAAGAATAGTTTGTTTTGTCACAAATCTTGTTGTTTTTCCTCTTTTTATTAATGAAGACACTGCGCAGAAATATTTTTTTTTTCGCTATTTGGAATAATATATGTATGTCCAAAAGTTTTGCTTTATCATAATACTTCTAAAATGTATATAAATGCAAAATGGTGCCAAATAAACTTCAACTAAACTAAATTAACATTTTATACTCCTGAGTATGAATAGTTTTCATGACCATTTATTTTTTTAAATTATGATATCGTCATGATCTTATTATTAAAGGACATCGTTGGAATCGATCCAGAATTCTTATGCGGCTAATCCAATCGCATCAAAGCTCTCTTAATTTCATGTGTTAAATTCACACATCTGTCATTTCTATCGCATATAAAATTATAAATTAAATGTAAATAATGTACATGTATATACAATTATAAATTAAATGTTTAATTGGTTTAAGCAATTAAATGAATAAATTGTTATTTACAAAGTTGCCTTGGGATTGAACATTTATATGATTAAAATATAAATATAAAAAATCGCAGTTTTTGCTTAAAATTCGCTCAGGAGCTTGGAAAATTAATTAAGCATACATAAACACATTTTGTAAAGTACAAAGTACATTTTACTTTAAGCTAAGTCAAATCCGTTTGTTTCGTCACGTCACAAAGAGGGGATGGAATAAGTGCACGCACAATCTACAGGAGACTTCAAAACTTCAACCTCCCAGAAAGAATCGCCAGAAAAGTTCAACTACTAAGAGGTACGAAAAGAATTTGATATAAGTTATAGAATTTGGAACGGACCTGAAGTGAAAGAAATGAAAGAATGCCGGAATATTCTGTGGAGTGACGTTTGTTCTCCTCAGATTGTGGGCGTAACGTGAGGTGAACCAAAAAGAAAAGATTACCATCTTCGCTATTCACTGAAACCGTTAAACATGGTGGATTCAATATTATGTCAATAACATCATGATCAAATATGGATATAGGGACATCTTGGAAAATGTCATGCTTCCATTCTAAGAGGAAATCATGCCCCTCCGATGGCATTTCCAAAAGGCCAACGATCAAAAACATACGGCCGGTATTGTAAAAGATTGGTTTCGTGACCAAAAAATCTCTGTAGTTTTATGGATAAGTCAATCTCCAGATATCAATCCTATTAAAACGTGTGGTATGAACAGAAAGTTAAATGAAGGGGTCAGTTCTTTACAAATGAGAATCAACTCTGATAATCAGTGCAAGAGGAATTGTATTCCATTCCTCGCGAAACTTGCCAGAAATTGGTAGGATCAATGTCCTACCTAGTCCTCTCCAAAAAGTTTTTTTTGAAGGATACTCAGGTTATTAAAGTAAGTTAAAAAAACACAAAAATATTAATTTCTATAATAAAGTTTATATAGAAACACACATATTTTTTGGTTCAAGCGAAAAACAGAACTCCAAAAGTGCTTGTTTTTTTTTGGAATTATTCGAAAATAAACAGACAAATGTTTTCCATATTGCTTACATAATGTAAACCTTAATAGTATAATTGTAAAAACAAAAAACAAATTGAAAAATCATGATAAAGTATATATTAAAATATATAATACCTACTTGTTGTGGTCATTTACACCGCGAGCTTTTCCTCCAGGATGCAATTCATGAGTAACTATTTTTCCCATCACATCTTGATCTACTGAAAATGTTAGATTTAAGTCGGAAACATCTTGTTTGTAGTGCTTTATAAATGTTAAGCTTCTATAAAGCTCATTATCTAAAGATGGCAATTCGTCCATGCAAGAATATAATGCTTGCTGTGTTTGTCCCAATAACTGGGAGAGGAAAAACGAGGCAAACGGGACATCTACTACTATTCCTTCGTAAACTGCTTTGCCCAGCATTCTTCCGACGAATTCGAAAAGTTGTAGATGATTATCTTGAACATACGATATGGGAGAAGGATACAGACGTTGATCGGATGTTGTTTTAAATAAATTCAACGATGGATCAAATACTCGTTTAATAGTTTCCTCTAGAAATTCCTTAAATACACCATCCTGATCGATTCCAGCTTCGTGAAGACCTTGTTGATTTATAAATCTGACACGGATAACACCTTTTAGAGCATGAGCACGTAGTGCTGCAAGTTGTCGGTATCCGTCTTCAACAATTCTCTCTCGATGGATAACAATTAATGCTGACCTAGGTGATGCGCATGCGGACTCTGTAAGGCCAAGTACAGCCTTTTCATTTTGCACATATCTACGAAATAACTTTACCCGATCTTCATGAGGTATTATATGTGGCATTTTCTGTAACAGTATTTGTGTGTGTTTTTTCCCCTTTTCCAAGTCTGCCAGGAAATTTGAAGGTTTAATTTCAGAGATGAGCCAATGATTTGGGGAGGCAAAAGATCTGCGACAATCTCGGCGATAAAGACAGAGTAGAAGTGTGTGTAATGATACAAATAACGGAAGTGATGTTACATTTTTGCGGCCTATAGATAATATTAAATTCTATTACAAATTAACAAAATAACTATCAAGTATTACCTAATATATTATCTTGTATAATTCTATACAGAAAGTTGTTCAAAAAATGCGATAAGCCCACGAAGTCATTTAATAAAAACGGTTTTTGCTCTGTATACATTTCATACTCATCCAAAATTCTGAAATTAAAAATTGATGTTAATCGAAAGTCTCAAAAAATCAAGAACATTTATATAATATGAGTTTTTAAATTTAAAACCTATATTTAAAATAATTGAAATTAACTTACGTTACATAGTGTGTCATGCAGTCAGAAAACAACATAAGCATATAAATCTGCGGTTGTGTGGCACTAGGATCCGATTTTAACAACTCAATATATTCTTTGATTCCACAGTATTGACCAGCAGATGTTACAAGTTGCCAAATATCATACAAAATTGAATCATTGTAACATATTCCTAAGGAGGAAACATATAAATCAGTAGTTTTATGACAAATCGCTACTTAATCATTACCTGATAAAATATCTAATTTCAACTGAGATAGTGTTGTTAGTGCAGCAAAGAACATTGAACACACTTTTGATACATTTAAAAACTCTGGCGAGTCCAATTTTCTCCATTGTTTTCCACTTTTGGTCAAGTTTCCTTTGGTTGAACTTCTTTCAAGTGCGCGACGCAATAAACTGCTCCCAGTATTCTGAGGAGGAGGTTGGAATTCTACTCGTTCAAAGTTTGTATTTACATCCTTGAGGACATCTCCAAGAAGCAATTTAATGCACTTGTGACCCCATAGCATATGATATTGTTTTTTAATTAAAGGTACACTTTGATTTTGGGCAGAGTCCTGTGATGGAGTATACCAGCCAAGTAGATCGTGCCATTGGGAAAACACACCTTTTGTACCAACGCTTTCTGGAATTTTTTCTAATATAATTGTCGTTATATCCTAAAATTTAAACAAACTAGACACGTTTTCTCTTAAACAACTATTCTATAAGTTACCGTCATTAAGGGATATGCCAACATTTTAGCGTCATTAGTGTTTTCAATGTTAAAAAGGTTTATGAGATTACCCAAGAATGCCAATGACTTTGTACCCTACATAACAAGAATTTATTACTGAACGTACTGAATTAAATAAATATGTACTTACTGAAACCGTTTTAACAAATTCATTGTACCAATCTCCATATTCCGACATTTGTAGAGCTCGTTTCAGAATTTTCATTGATTGCAGCTGTATGACACATTGTGGGGCGTTTGCTTCCAAATGTAGTATTAATGCGGGGATAGATAAAATATCTGTTAAAAATTTTGTAAGTAAAGCTTGACTGAATTCTCCGTCGATCAGAGGACGGGTGCATAAGGTAATAATGGCTTTTAATGATACTGGTTTTAGTGAAAGTTCTTCACGCACACAACCTTTTAACATTATACACTAGAAAAACAAATTAAATAATTAGATACGTTCAACAAATATTATTATATTTTATTTATTAAAAATAATACCCTCATTGTATAAAAAAATCCATTTTGTACCAAAAAGCCTTGAATATTACAGCAAATTTTCTGCAGCATTGGTTGAATTTTCTCCATATTCTTGTTTTGTAATAGCGACCAAGATCTTGGCGATGTAAATACGATCAACGTATGCAAGTATAATGTTAATGAAATGCTGTCCGTGTGGTTTTCTATAAATAACCAAAAAACATATTATATAGTTAGTTATTTAGTATATAAGACCCCTAAGCACCGATGGGGGGAAATCTAATGACTACGTTCTAAATAACCTTTGAATCACATCGTGCATTTATGTTCTTCTCTTGAATACAACAATATTGCCTACTTCACAATTAATATAATACTTAAATTACCGGTACATAGTCACATTACAAAAAAATATTTAATGCAAAGTTAGCAATTATGGTGACAACATTTATTATGCTGACTTTGCTGGGAACAAAAATTGAAATATAAAAATAAAAGAATTAAAGTGAAATAAGCTTAAACTGTCTGGTGTTATAACGATGACAATTTATCATTTTTAATATTAAAAGAGCGGAACATATAAATGTTAAAATTCGCTAAAGTTTTAGGCGATTGTATGAAAACTCCAACTCTCAGCTTTCACATGCCGACCATTGACTGCCTTGTACATATGTGTGTTTGAATCCGTTTGTAAAGACTAAGAGGCAACATATAAATTAGATCCCAAAATGGAGTCATGACCTGATCCGATATGTGGAGTATTAAATACGTTAAATTTAAATGTCCAGGTTCGCTGTGCCGTCAGGTTAACTCTCTTACCTCGTGAACAAAATTTTAGTTACCAGAGAGACAATAACGACTACGGACAACGGCATCAAGCAGAAAATATATTGTGCGTAACTTAAAAACAATTTAAAACAATTTGAGCTTTGAACGATTAACTGCAAGTCAATTGTTCGACAATAGTGCGCGTGTTCAATCAAGTATATTTGAGCAAAACAATAATCGAATTTGTGCAAAACAGTTGATTGACAATTGTGAAATAAAAAGTGTGTGTTTGCAAACAATTTCTTCAAAGAAAATAAAAACAATTGGAATCAGAGCAAGAGATTAAAGTATTTTGTGCCATAGTACTGCGTGTGCGTGCAATCATTTCTCTTCCGTGCGACATTTAATACACATAAACATCCAAAGTGCAAAACCGTGCAAACGCTTTAAAATAATTATTGCTGATTCCATACGCAATTGCAGTCACTTCCGAAGGGTTGACCTGGGTTTCTGCAAGAGCGTACGGTCTTACGCCGTAAAGCAAAATTTTAGAGCTTTCTTAGAGAAGAGAGCGAGTGCGATGGACTCAGCGTTTTTCGACCAAACGCTGCAGGGCTTCGGAAAACCCAAGGAGCAAATCAGCAAAAGTGCAGCTGGAACGAGCAGACCATGGACACCGCTTAAGTGTCCTTTATGCAGAGCGTCACATCCACTCTATCGTTGTGCAGATTTCATGGCGCTTTCGATTCCGAGCAGGAACACAGCAGTCCTAAAATGGAAATTGTGCACGAATTGCCTCAAGGCTGGGCACGTGGCGCAGAATTGTCCACAAGGTACCTGTCGTAGGTGCAACCAAAAGCACAATAGCGTTTTATGTGCAGAGCAGTACACTCCGTGTGCAAACACCGTGGCAGTGGCGGTCCCAGAGCAGCAGAAACCAACCATATCGAAAGCCAAAGAGCAAGCTAAAGTTTAGCAATCAGCGCACGCCCTAGGCTCCAACACGGTAGTAGGTCATGTTATACCATCAATGGGCGATGGCAGTATTGCACTTACTCCACAGAGCAGAGACAATCGGAGCAATATGGAGGAGCAGAGCAGCGCAGAGCACAACAGTGCGTTACTGGCAACCGCACTTATTAAGGCAAGCGTGGGAGCAGGGCCAGCAATGCAAACTAGAGCATTACTTGATAGTGCGAGTAAATCAAGACCAATGGAATTTACAGAGAATCTTCTGGAGGGAAAACCCAACTGATAAGCTTCACGAGTTTTGGCTCACAGTGGTCACTTACGGCGTTACATCGAGCAGTTTCAACGCCATTAGAGCAATGAACCAATGTGCTGAGGATCAGAAAGACAAATATCCACAAGCGTATAAAGCAATAACGCAAAACTTTTACGTTGACGATATGTTGTCTGAAGCAGACGACGAAGAGCAAGCAGTTTCCTTGGGCAAGGAGATAATCTCGGCCCTTAGAGCAGGTGGCTTCGAGCTGTCAAAATTTATGTCATCGAACAAGAGAGCGCTATCAGAGCTGTGCAGTGACAAGAGCGACAAGATGGAACGCATCATCTCTGAGGATACTTGGATTGGTATGGAATTCATCAAGTGACGAGATCGAATTCAAAGTGTGTCTCGATGAGGGCAGTCGGAAATCGACCAAACGAGCGGTCGTGAGCGAGATCGCAAGGCTGTATGATCCAAACGGATACCTTGCGCCTGTGATTATACATGCTAAGATCTTCATTCAAGATTTGTGGCGCACAGGAGTGCAATGGGATGAGCAGATACCAGCAGCCATGGTTCCGGAGTGGCAATCATTCCGTGGGCTACTACCACACTTGGCGCAGATCCGAGTACCCCGGTGGTTAGGCATAGAGCAAAGCAGCAGAGTAGAGCTTCATGGTTTTGCTGACGCATCTTCCAGAGCGTATGCCGCAGTAGTATACCTGCGATCAATCTGCAGCGACGGCGAGCCAAGATGCATTCTGGTAGCTTCAAAGACCAGGGTGCCACCCTTGAAGACAATTTCCATACCGAGGCTGGAATTGTGTGCAGCAGAACTTTTGTGCAAGTTGATGGAGCGAGTGAGCAGCGCGTGCAGATTTCAAAATGTGCCAAAAACGTTCTGGAGCGATTCAATGATTGTGCTACATTGGATCAACAAATTTCCGTTTGAACTGAAGACTTATGAAGCAAACAGAGTTAGTACAATACAAGAGCTTGCTGGAAGTTACCCCTGGAAACACGTGTCATCAGGCGATTACCCAGCAGACCTAGCATCGAGAGGAATTTCAGCAGTGCAGCTGAAAGACGCTACTATATGGTGGGAAGGGCCGTCTTGGTTAAAGCGTGCAGAACAAGAGTGGCCAAACGTGCAGCCATCGTTAACGACAAAACAGAGAGCAGGAGCAAGCGCAGCATTTAAGTCAGTCATCGTTGGCAGACTAATAATAAAGAGACCTCCCGAGTTAAGCATCAATGGCACTAGTTTATTACTGCGCAGATCTAAGTTGCAAAGCTTGTTAGGAGTGACGTCCCTCGTTTTCCGTTTTGGACGAAAGAGCAACGGGCCAAAACCAAAGGGACCAAGTACACTTGAGGAGCGCGAAGATGCCATGACTTTCTGGGTGAAAGTCACCCAGCACCAAGCTTACATCGAAGAGATGCAGCAGTTGATGAGAGACAAGCCAGTCAGCAAATCAAGCAGCCTGGTAACACTAGTTCCATTCGTGGATGGCGATGGAGTTATAAGAGTAGGCGGGCGGTTGAAAGAATCAGAACTGCCTTATTCCAACATTCATCCAGTCATCCTTCCAGCAAAGAGCAAGTTGAGCAGTCTTATCATCAGAGAAGCGCATGAGAAGACACTACATGGCGGGACTCAATTATGCATGCAGTACATCAGACAGCGATTCTGGATTCCAATATTGAGACAAGCATTAAAAACACACATCAAGAAAAACAAGCAGCTAATGGGCAGTCTACCAAAAGAGCGAGTGCGGCCGGCTAGAGCATTTAAACATAGCGGCCTGGACTATGCTGGACCAGTGCATATCAAGGCCAGGTCTGGCAGGTCCAAAATTATTGAAAAGGGCTACGTAGCAGTTTTTGTCTGCATGGTGAGCAGAGCTATACACCTGGAGCTTGTGAGCGATCAGACCACGGATGCATTCCTCGCCGCCTTTAACCGTTTTACGGGGCGAAGAGGTGCATGTGCCGTGCTTTGGAGCGATAACGCGACGACGTTCGTTGGTGCAGACCGATCACTTCGGCGAAGTGCAGAGCAATGGGGACACAGGCTTCCGTTAGAGCACATACGAGCAATGGGAACCCAGTGGAAGTTCATCGTGCCAGCCGCACCACATACAGGTGGCATTTGGGAAGCCGGTGTGAAGTCCTTAAAACATTATTTGCGCAGAGTTATGGGAAAGCAGATTTTTACTTTCGAGGCCTTGACCACACTACTTGTAAAAATTGAGGCATGCCTCAATTCGAGACCGTTGAGCGCATTATCCGACGATGCAGCAGATTCGAGCGCGCTTACCCCCGGTCATTTCCTGATCGGAGAGCCTATTGTGCAACCACTTACGGCAGACGTCGGCGATATTCCACAGAATAGACTTAGGCTGTGGGCCATGATCAATCAAATGCAACAGCATTTTTGGAAAAGATGGAGCGACGAGTACATCCACACTCTGCAGCAGCGATTTAAGTGGAAAGAGCAACGTCCCAACATAGCGATTGGCGATTTGGTGCTAGTGAAGCAGGAGAACACACCCCCTACAGTTTGGCCTATGGGGCGAGTGATTGCGGCTCATCAGGGCAGGGATAGACTTGTGCGGAGTGCAGACGTCAAGATGGAGCACACGACCTTGGCGCGTCCAGTGCAGAAGCTGTGCGTTCTTCCCAAGAGTGATTCTACGACCGAAAATTAATTAAAGACCAGTCTTTAATTGGAAGCGGAATGTCTAGAATCACACATGCAAAGTACAGAGCATACAAATACAGAGCATAAAAAAAACATCGTTACCAACGGTACTTGCAGACCAAATTTAGCAAGTATCGTCGCAACAAAGTGTCGACCACCAGCTGCATTTGCGCCAGAGAAATTACAACAAATACATCATTTGTGCACCGGTACTTTATGGACCGAGAAATAGAAAATCAATGTCGACCACTAGCTGTATTTGCGCCCGAGAAATTACAACAAATACAGGAGCGACCCTTCGTACACAAGTCGATCTACGGTGACTGCGGCGCGAAGAAGCAGAAGAGCAAAGAAGAACAGCCGATAACTTTCGACTGTCTGGAGCCAATCAGCAGCGGCACACAATATAGCGTGTGTGTATATGGCCATCGAGCGGCCTTCCTGCTAGGATGGAAATCATCGCCAGTTCACTTGCAGTTAATTGTTCATCAAAGAAGGAGCTTCTCAAGAGAAAAATACGATACAGTCCACTTTTCATTTAAATTTAAATAAAGTTAAAATAGTTTTGAAATCGTGCGTTTCATTTATAGGAGTTATTGAACAAAGCGTAAGCTGTTACCTCACCTGAAGTGTTACAAAAAGGATAAAAGTCCACCGTACCTGCAATAAATGTCATGGGGATAGAGAACTCCGGAAAAATTCGTAATCTCCTGAAAAATATGCTGACGACAAAGCACAATAAAACCTCGCACCGAACTAACGTGTGAAACATCACCATAGATGACTCTGATTCTTACCGTGCACCGTCTCTATAATTAAACGCAGAGAATATTCAATGGTTTACTTACTTACTTACTTACTTACTAACCTGGGCCTCAACCAACATGCCTCTCCAATTAGCTCGGTCCTTAGCTAACTGCCCCCAGTTGCGCACTCCAAGTTGGTTGAGGTCGGTTTCTACTTGTGCGCGCCACTTAAGGCGAGGTCTTCTTCTACTGCATCCGAACCCTGGCTGGAAATCGAAGACTCTGCGAGCCCGAGTATTGGTGTCCATACGTTCTATATGTCCGACCTTAAACGTCCAATATGGTTGAAATTTCGTCTCCATAGCCCGTCAACCAAAACGGGACCGAAGAATTTTCCTCTCGAATCTACCAAGGATTTTCTTCATCCGCTTTTGAGACGGTATATGCTTCAGCGCCGTAGAGCAGGACTGGGATGATCAGGGTCTTGTATAGGATGGTGGGTATCGATTTTGACTTCTTGGATTTTTTGCAGGATCTGCCGCAGTGTGAAAATTTGATCGGTTGTGGAATTTAGTGGCCACACTGATCAGGTTGTTGGTAAACGGTTTCAGGAGTTCACATATTACGGCAGATAGGATCTTGTAGGAGATGTTTAGGAGACTTATGCCTGTGTAGTTGGCGCAGTTTAGAGGCTCTCTTTTTTTGTGGATCGAGCAAACGAAGCTGAGGTTCCATTCTTCAGGCATACTTTCTTCCGGATGTTACTTATCAAGTCATATCCGCCGGCTTTCAATGGTTAACTTATGTATAAGTAAGAAAAACGGATTCGAGTCTTCGTTAGGGGACCCCACCTGTCTTGCGTAAAAGAAGACATTATGGAAGATGTGCAAGCCCAAGGCTTCAAAATTCTTTACGCCGTGAATAACATCAAGGATGAAATGCAATGTACGGAAGAAGAAAAAGATACTGTAGTCAAACGCGGCCTTCCACTTTTTGTGCTCACATTTGATAGGACCGAGAATATGGATGGCATCCTAAACATAAAGGTCAAAATCGAGCAGTTAATGGTTAAGGGAAGGAGAACGGTACAAACGATGGCAAAGTTTTAATCACACCCAGACATACTGCCAGAAAGAACCACGATGCGTAAAATGTGCAGGTATACATCTCCCGGAAGAGAGCAGCAAAACCAAGCAAGCAATCGTGATCTGCGCAAAATGGACGAAATTATTTAGGTTGCGAGATCATGAGAGAACTTCAAAAAAGATGCGACATTCTCAAGAAATTGGTACATCCGGACCCAAGCATAAAAGATCATAAAACCGATAAGACAGTTAAGCCAGGAAGATACCGATTGAGAAAAATAACAACAAAAATGCCCAAAAGAACATTACTGGCCCAAGTGCAAATGAAAAACCGGCATTTGTTGGTGCGAGATCATAGGCACAAGATGCGACACATGGAATCATCATCCTTCGGAAAATGCGAGAGGCGGATTCTCTCTTTACATCAGAAATTGTATTAAGCACTCCGAAAACATTAAAATATAACTCGATTCTGAAATTAACTATTTAGACCACCTCATCGGATCTACTTACTTCCCGTCGGAATATAGATTGGTAGGCGACGACCTTGATCGATTCTTTGACTCAATCGAGTCTAATTTTATCATCGGTGGGGTCTTTTAAGCGAAACACACTTTCTGGGGTTCAAGATGCAATTCAACAAAAGGCAGACTACTGTACAAAGCCTGTATGAAGCATGAGCTGGACTTTTACGTATTGGCCAACTGACAGAAATAAAATCTCTGACCTGGTCGACTTCTTTATCGCAAAAGGACTAACTCAAAATCTGACGCAAGTCGAAGAATGCTATGTTATATGCTCAGACCACTCAACAGTCACTTTGGAAATGGATGGAAATCTAGCAAAAAAAAAAACTACTTTAACTAGTAACAAAACCAACTGGGACATTTTCAGAAAAGACTGCAAAGAAAATGTTGCTTTTTACCATCTTTGAAACAATCTCAAGAAATTAAATCAGGACCTACAGATTTAAGAAATTGCGATACTTCTACATACCTCGAAGGCTTGACTGCAGAGAAGAGTTCAATCTTTTGACTATGGAAAGCATTGAAGTCCACAAGGAGACCTAAAATAAACTCTCCACCAATAAGAAATGCTAACGGCGACTAGGCAAAATGAGACAAAGAAAAAGCGGATTTATTTGCGGATCACCTAGAAGAAACATTCTAGCCGTTCAATGCACAACCTTTAAACGAGGAACTGAATGCTAATACAGCACCCAACAACTAAAAATTAAAAGCTGTATCTAATGAACAAGCTAAGGACAATCCTTCCGAACAAAATTTACCCAATACTGAAATCCTATCTTGAACACAGAAAATTGGGTCAGACATGAGACTTAATACTCAGAATACTCAACTACCACAAGATGAAGAGACCATCGTAGCAACGTTTGCAGACGATACGGCTTTCCTCGCATATACAGGACAGTTGTTCTGTCTTGTATATGCAAGTACTAAAACCTTCTTGTACGTAAGGTATACAGCTTTGGGGTTGTACCAAACCATTGCAAACGTTCCAAAAAAAAAACGCTAAGAGCATCGTAAATGCTCCATGGTATAGAAGTGATATTCACAGAGATACAGGAATCGTATTCATGATCATTGCAATAATGAAATAATTCGTACTCTGGATGAGACAAACCTTGAGCGCCGAATACGAAGAACAAGACCGTTCATCCTAGCGCCATAAGGAAAAACCACATATAATGACGGCATTAGTAGGTGCGTTCGCTAGATAGCTACTACCAAACGCGATTAACGCTACAAAAGCGTACACTACTTGTTAAGATAACTTAGTCGTAGTCACCACAAAAAAAATCAAGAGAAAGAGGAATGCATTTTATACTACCATGAGCGCTGCGCCAGCCTATCTGAGAGGTGAGATTTAGCACGTAGGTATAAATTGACCGATACTAATGATATCGTCAGGTACGAAAATATATAAATCCGGCATAAGAAATGGTACGGACCATTGGTATCGTTTGAAGACTCCTCACCTCCAGGCGCAACCGAAAAAATAAAAAAATATGTGTTTGGTTTCAAATTTCTTAAAAAAATTGACCGAAAATAAAACGCCACAAAAAGTGGGCGTGTCAACAAAAACTTTTTATGTACAGTAAAATGTTTTAAAATGGGCGTAACAGTGGACGGATTTTGAAATAATTGTTTTGCAAAGTCGGACAATGTCCTAATAAAAATAGGTGACACACAGACGGACGGGCGGATACTAATACTTCTACGCCCGAAGAAGCATTGGTGAACTAAAGTAAGTTCATTGAAAATGTGGCAACGTAACTTCACATGAAGTATCTCAAAATAAAAACGGTTTACAACAGGGGGAACTCTCCGATATTGTTAACCATTTACACAAGTGATCTTGTAGGTTCTCTCAGACACGTTAAAGCGTACGCAGATGATCTTCTGACATACAGATCAGGTCCAACAATCGAGATCGTTAGCATACTCTTCAGCGTGAATTAAATTGGAAATGAATTCAAATCGTTTAATACCCTATCCCGCCCCGTTAAAATTAATATCCAATAAATGTGGGATTAATGGCAAAAAAATGAAATTGGCATTGTCAGAACATATTGTTCAAAATCTTTGAGGCTCGACTAAAAACAACGTATTTCTACTGCATATGGTATGGCGTAGGGTTTGCAATGGTTTTTGTATGAAAACAGTATGTTTATATTTTCATAGCAAATGATTTTGCATCAAAAATGTTTTCGAATATTTTAAAATTTTACCAAAAAACTTTTTTTTTACTGAAAACGCCCCCAAAAAGTGGGAGCGCCAAAAAACCTTAAATAGACGAAATATAGACATTAGGAGTGCCTAGATATGTTGTCCAGACACTTTTTCATAATAAAGGGTGGTTAAATTTTAAGGGCCGATGTTGATTTTGAATAAAACACAAATTATTTAGGAAATTATTTTATTTTTTCTATTACGATAATATTGATATGGTTTTATGTATGGAACAAAATATCGGCCAAATGGCCGCCGCGACCTCGGCGGCACACCTCCATCCGATGATCCACATTTTCGATGACGCTGAGGGATAATTGAGGTTCCATGCCGTTAGCTCTTGAATTGTTACTGGCTTATCGACGTACACATTTTCTTTCAAATTACCCCAAAGAAAGAAGTCCAACGGTATCAAATCACATGATCTTGGCGGCCAATTGACATCGCCACCACGTGAGATAACACGGCCATTGAATTTTTCGCGCAAAAGAGCCGTTGTTTCGTAAGCTATTTGGCAAGTGGCACCGTCCTGCTGAAACCACATATAGTCAAAATCCATAGTTTCCAATTCGGGCCATAAAAAATTCGTTCCCACGACAGCGAACACAATTCACAGTAACTGCCTGACCGGTCTCATTTTAGAAAAAAATACACACCAAACAGTCACTTTTTGTGGGTGCATTGGTTTTTCGACAACCACTCTTGGATTATCATTAGCCCAAATGCGACAATGCTGCTTATTGTGCCTCATCACTGAAGATGATTTTCTTCGAAAATTGATCATCCACTGCTGCCATTTCTTGCCACCATTCTGACCATTGATGACGCTTGAAATGGTCAAGAGGCTTTAGTTCTTGAGTTAATTGCACCTTGTAAGCGTGTTGATGCAATTCTTTATGCATAATGTTCATCAACGACGAGTGTGAGATGTGCAATTGTTGGGCACGACGACGAGTTGACATGGACGGCTCTTCAGCCACACTATCGCGAACAGCAGCAATATTTTCTGCAATATTTTCTGACAAAAAAATGATATGCATTTAGATTTGAACGCCCATTTTCTGAATGACTTTAACGCGTTACTCGATTGTGTATCTTTTCATGGTTCAGTTCATGGTTGAGTTAGTCTGAATTTGAGAAATGTCAAATGAAATGCCGATTTTTTTTGACGATTAGGTGTGGTTCACATTCAACATCGGCCATTAAAATTAACCACCCGTTATCTAACGGGTTACTTTAAAGAACATATAGCTAAATTATTTCCCTATGTTACAAACTATGTACTAAAACTAATATAATATGCATAAAAGCAATGTTCCCATTGCTTAGGGTTCTAGAGATACAAAAAAAAAAATGCTGGAAAAAAATTGGCCGTCATTGGACAGCATGGACAAGGTGACTGTTTCAAATCAGTCAACTTGATTCGAGAGGCAAAGTCATATGCTACAAGATCATCTTAAGGCCAATCATCGCTTAGGCTGCCCGTGTGGATCAATGTAGCGCCATCCTACATGGAAAATATACGGCTGTTTGAGAGGCGGTATCTTCGATGCTGTCTAGGATTGTACTGAACGCCAGATTCCGAGTATATGAAATACTATCCCAAGAAGGTCCTATATGATGGGTCTCGTTGAATAAAATTGGCAATTTCCTTCAGTTGATTCGAAAGCAAGTTGCAGTACTTACATGGAAAGAACTCATATGTCGAGATTTATTCCACATTAATAAAAGGGATGGTATCCCGGTATTAAACCACCGTCAAGCAGCTTATCCGCTACGGTTACGGTTAGCGATATAGGATAACGACAATATCGACACCAAAAGAGAGTATACCGTATTTTTGTGGCGCTTTCCCAGGTCTTTTCGGAATTGTAGTCTCCATCTTAGCTTTAAGATTAATTGTCCAGAGTTGCCTGATGCTCAAGCATCGGACAAATCTAGGCATCATGATGGAATTCATAATGGCTGGCCGAGTTCCCAAATGCGATTGGGTGGTGGCCACTCGGGACATTTGACAAGGAGTGCTTGCCACCCTTATTATATTACACACTTTTTGGAGCCGTTTTCATACAAAAACCATTTGTATACCTTATCCCATAGCATAACCGGGCGAAAAAGCCATATTTTTTTGTAGTACCATAAAAGATTTTGATAAGCTGGCTGAACAATATTTTGTGAAAATGCCATTTTCTTTATTTCATTGCAGTAAAGCCCACATTTTGGGGATATTAGTTTTTAGCCTTTTCATATGTTTTATAGGTTGGTTTGGCATTTTAACATGAATAGACTGACGTCTGACGTCTTGATGGTTTGGGTGTTGTAGAACGAGGGTAGACTCTGATTGGCTTTAACTGGGAAATGTCCAGTGGTTATAACTCTGACTACACATCAAGTGCTTATTTTTAACCTCCAAGTGGTAACCGTAGGGTACTGGTCTCATCCAACCGGATTTGACTTGCTAAACAATAAGCGCGATTGTTGATAACACAACGAAAAACAGCAACACTATAAACAGCCAGGTAAGAATGTCACGGAATGAATACCCGGCCTTCTGTCCCAGGCGAACCTAGACAAGCTGCTTCGACATATTCGGACAACGTCTCGGAATTTCAAGGGTTATTCAGGCCCCTTGAACAGATATGGTGGCAGATGAACCGAAAGGCCAAAGGCAGCTCTCAATCCAGTAGTGGATACTGATGGCCCCGTGTCCTAGGTGTATATAATAAATTTGAACTGGCCCTCCAGGTTGGGGGTTGTGCTTTCGGTTAACTACCCAACCACGGAAAAAACTCTATGTTACGAAGCAACCAATAGCCTCGGAAAGGATTGATTTTATTGTTGACGAATCTGCTAAACGATAAAGGGACAAAGACGTTCGTATCTGCACATAGAATGTGAGAACATTAAACAGGAGAGATGCAAGCGAACAACTAGCGGGAGCCCTAAACCGCTACAAAGAAGACATTACTGTCATCCATGAAATACGATGGGATGAGCCGGGCAAAAAGAGGATGAAAAACTGAGACATCTACTTCGGACCGTTTCATAGTGAGCAGAAACAGCGACTATTCGGATGCGGATTTTGAACGGAGGAAAAAGCTGATATAGCTAAGGACTGCTTCTATGAGCTCCTTGACAAAAAATATGAGCGACTACGGAAGTACAATGTTAAAATCGTGCTGGGAATTTTAACGCAAATGTAGGAAGAGAATACATCTTTAGCAGTATTGTCGAAAAACATAGCCTACACGACAACACGTCTGGTAACGGACTTAGGCTAATTGACTTCGCTACGGAACGGAATGCCACTATAGGCAGCACATAGTTTCCTCACCTCGATATCCATAAGGGGACATGGCGGTCTCTAGATCAACGAACGTTCAACCAAATTGATCATATTGCGATAGACAAGAGGCACGCATCCGTATGCCGGAATGCCGACAGATGCTCAAGCTTATAACTAGGCTGTGGGAAATGACGGCCTTCCCGCCGAGCTTTATAAAGCCGGCGGAGATGACTAAGTAAGAAACATACACCAACTCATAAGCCAAATCTGGTCGGAAGAAAATATGCCTGAAGAATGGAACCTCAGCATCGTTTGTCCGATCCACAAAAAAGGAGACCCTCTATGCTGCGCCAACTACAGATGCATAAGACACCTTAACATCACCTACAAGATCCTATCTGCCGTAATATGTGAACGCCTGAAACCTTTTACCAACAACCTGATCGGCCCTTATAAGTGTGGTTTTAGGCCAGGAAAGTCCACAACCGATCAAATTTTCACACTTCGGTAGATCCTGGAAAAAAAAACCAAGATGTCCATACCCACCACCTATTCATCGATTTCAAAGCCGCATGCGACAGCATTTATAGAGATGAACTATACAGGGCCATGTCTAGTTTTGGAACACCGCCCAAACTCGTCCGTTTGTGTAGAATGAAGTATTCTCGCTGCTCCATCAGGGTCGGAAACGACCTCACTGACACATTCGATACCAAAAAAGATTTAGGCAAGGCGATGCGCTACCATGTGACTTCTTTAAATTGATTCTTGAGAGGATTGTGCAAAACGCACGATCCAACACCAGAGGCACAATGTTCCCAAAATCGGTAAAACTCTAGCGTACGACGACGATATTGACATCATTGGTCGGAGCCAACGTGATGTCATAGCCACGTTTGCTAGTATAGAGAAGGGAGCGCAAAAATGGGTTTAGCAGTAAATGAGGGTAAGACAAATTATATGCTGTCAACACGAAAGGACACACAACATCGACGAATTGGACAGAACGTCACCATTGACGTACTACCATTGAGGTAGTACGGGACTTTGTCTATCTCGGCTCCTCTATTAACTCTGGCAACACCATCAGAATTGAAAATCAGAAATTAAACGAAGAATTGCTCTTGCCAACCGCTGTTTCTTCGGGCTAAGAAGGCAATTTAGTAGTAAAGCCCTCACTCGAACTACTTAGGCGATCCTTTATAAGACTCTAATCATCCCAGTCCTGCTCTACGGCGCTGAAGCATGGGCCTTCTCAAAAGCGGATGAAGAAATCCTTGGTCGATTTTAGAGGAAAATTCTTCGAAAAATCTTCGGTGCTGTTTTCGTTGACGGGCTATGGAGACGAAGATTAAACCAAGAACTATACGAGCTGTACAATGACATGCCCCTGGTCGAAAAACTCCGCATTTTACGTTTAAGATGGCTAGGACATGTAGAACGAATGGACACCAATACTCCGGAGCGCAGTCTTCGATTCCCAGCCAGACGTCGGACGCAGTAGAGGAAGACCTCGCAACTGGAGGCAGTTAGCTAAGGACCGGGCTAATTGAAGAGGCATGTTGGTTGAGGCCCAGGTTCATTCCGGACTGTAGCGCCATTAGGGTAAGTAGAATGACGTCAGAGCAACGCATCCAAATTGTGCAATTTAAGTTTGAAAAGCATGGTTCGGTCAACATAATCGTCCATCAGAGCACCTAATTCGATTTAGTATGGCACGTTTTCGCACCACGTTTACTCTAAATGATAATACGCATCCACAGGGACGTCAAACAGGGTGTAGCGTACGGATAAAGTTACTGCTGCTGTAAAGCGTAGAGGAAGACCGGAATCAGTCTATCCGCCATCGTGCACAGGAATTGGATTTGTGGCCATCTACTTTATGGAAGATTTTGCGGAAAGATTTTGATTTGCATGCTTACAAAATCCAACTCCTGAAAGAATTGAAGCCACAGGATCACCTAGCAAGGCGAAGATTCGGTGAATGAGCAGAAAACAAATTGCCATTGATCCCAATTTTCAAAAGCCAATTTTGTTAGCGATGAAGCTCACTTGTTGTTAAATGAATACGTCAATAAACAAAACTGCCCTATTTCCTACCACAATTAATTTGTTGAAGGAAACGTTCGGGGAGAGCATAATTTCGCGTTTTGGTCCTGTGAATTAGCTTCCAAGATGCCTTGAGTTAACGCCGCTTGAAATAATCTGTGGGGATATGTGAAGTCGGTTGTCCACCCCAAAAGGATTTACCTTTTTTTAAATTAAGATTTCTTTGGTTTTATTCCATTTCAAAGTTCTATACCTCTAAAAAAAAACATCCTTTAGAATTAATATAAAAAAACGTGAGTTTTTAATCAAATATCAAACCAAGTTCATGAACAATTTTTAAATTATCATTGTCTAAGGAGTGCGATGGATCAATGTTATGCAAAGAATGGTTATAAGGCTGAGTTTTAAACCACTCAGTTTTTGCCAGTTAACAACCGAATTAAGATCGTTTTGTACAAGGCGGCGCAAAAATAACCTTCCGATGTTTTTTGGCTGTAATTTAAAAAAAAATGAAAAACTTTGATTCTTCCTGTGGATTATTTTTATTTGGTCTTTTAATTTTTTTTACATCAAGTCGAGAATATGATGTCATGTAATTGGCCGCCGCCACAGTTGATTGTCATTTGAGCCCTTTTTATGGCATTTTCCATCACTTTGGCCAAAACTAATGTGAAGGATAGGTCCTCACATTCTTGACGGATATTGTCTTTAAGAGCTGCAAGAGTCTGAGACTTGTTGACATAAACCCGCGACTTCAAAAAGCCCCACAAAAAGAAGTCTGGAGCGGTCAAATCAGGCGATCTTGCTGGCCAGTGCAAATCGCCAAAACGGGAGATTAGGCGCCCGGGAAATGCATCCTTCAGCATATCGGTTGTGGCACGTGCAGTGTGTGCCGTTGCACCGTCCTGTTGGAACCACATGTTTTCCAATCCCAATTCATCAAGTTGCGGCAAAAAGAACTCGTTGATCATTGCTCTGTAGCGCTCACCATTCACAGTAACCGTTTGGCCCGCGACGTCTTCGAAGAAAAAAGGTCCGATGACTCCTCCAGCGAAAACAGCCACACCATACAGTGACTTTGAGCGGGTGTAATGGCTCTTCGTGGGTTACACGCGGATTTTCGTTGCCCCAGAAGCGTAAATTTTGCTTATTTACGTACCCGCTAAGATGGAAATGGGCCTCATCACTCATGATTATTTTTGATGAAAAATCATCTTCCTCTTGGTGGAGATTAGGGATGGCTTGAGCGTATGTTAGATGCGATTGGCGGTCAGCAGCTAACAGCTGATGCACCGTCTGGACTTTATACGGAAACATCTTCAAATCATGTACCAAAATTCGCTGTAAAGACCGTCGACTGATACCCATTTGCGTGGCACGTCGTCTAGTCGATGTCGACGGCGCTTCCATGGCATCTTCGGCTACAGCAGAAATATTCTCTGCAGAACGGCTACCCCGGGGTCTGCCACGCCTGGCAGCATCTCGTGTTGTGCCAGTCTCTTCGAGGCGAGCCGCTAAACGTCGCACTGTTTCACCAGTAGGCGTTGGACGGCTAGGAAATCTGCGACGAAATTCACGTTGTGCTAAAGTCACCGACCGATTATTGCTCAAATAAATAGTCACCAATATTCCGCGTTCTGGATCAGTGTAGCGTAAAATTGTTTATTAACGTGTATTTCGCATGTGTTTACTACATAAATGTCATAACAGAACTGACATTAGGGGCCAATCGCAAAATTTATATCATTTTCTGATAGGAGGATTACTTTTGCGCCACCTTGTATAACGAATGTAAAATGACTGCAAAGATCTTGATATCATCTGCAAATATGAGACATTTGCAAAAATGCAACAATGCAGTTATATGAAGTAAGAGAATAGGGGGTTCCAGATGACTCCCTTTACGAAATCCTGATGTAACAAATATTTCCTCAAATATTTATTTCATCTATAATTAACTTTTGCTTCCGGCCTAACCAACCCAATAAAGGGTCAAAAATTCCAAAGCACTCATATTTTTTTAAGAAGAATTTATATATATATATATATATATAATCTGCTGAATTCCTTTGCAAAATCAGAATAAGCTACATGAATTTAATTATTTTTCTCGAAAGCATTTATTAAAAATTCGCGAAGTCAACCAGATTTGATACCTTTCCAAAAAAATGTTAAAAATTACTTACGTTTTTACTTAAAATCCAAGATTAATAATTTTGATATTGACTTATAGTTCGCAATATTGTCTTTTTTCATGATTTAAAAATGTATTTATAATTTAAATTTTCAAGCCATCAGGGGCAGAGACTGCATCAGCACAGGGCTTTAAAACAATCCCAATATATAAGTTCATTCAGTAACTTAAGTACATCATCAATCGTTACTTTAAAATTACACGAATTAAAAACAGAAAGAAAATATTCGAAATCATCTTCATTCAAAGATAGTAGTCGAAGAGTTAAAAATACATAGTTTGAAATTAGTCAGCAAACATATTTGAAATTTCTTCCGGGTCAAAAGCAGGGATACCGAAGTGAGTACTTAGGGAGTATTCGTACTATCCAAGCATTCACTGTACTCCCCTCAACTTAATTGTACCCCAATCGAAAATATCAAAAACTTTTTTTAAAAATTCTGTAATAATTGTCTCAGCAAAAAAAAATTAAGTGACATGACAATGATCTCATCAGATTTGTCCAAGGCTTAAATGCTCAGTTGCATAATTAAAATAAAAATTTCTGTGCACAAAGCGTTAGATGATTTAAAACAGAAAAGTAGGCTCAAAAATAATACAAATAAACTTTTCTCAAACTTTATCAAACAAATCTCATTTCCATATATAAAGGTATTTTATTAAATATAAAAGGAACTCTCCTGCTACGCTTCCTTCAGTGGAAAATTCACGTGCATCACCAACGCCGGCTTTGTCTGCTTCTGCAAGAAAATGTCTTCCAGCACCATCTTCTGTTGACGAATTTGCGACACCATTATCATCATCAGCAGAGATATCTACGATCGAGGAAACATTATCACAATCTTCAGCAAATGAAAGCTCATCGAATAAGAGGAGAAAAGCGAAAAAGAAGCGACGACAACGACATCATGTCGAAAGAAGAGGCAAAAAATTTTCCGAAAGTTATGGTTAGATACCTTTGACTGGATGGAAATGCTAAACACTACAAAAGGGGTTGAAAGACCCTTTTGTAAATGGTGTAGTAAAGTACTGACAAATAACTTAAAACATATTGAACGATATGAAAGTTCTGACTATATTTTTAATTTAATCTATTGCTGAAGATTCAGAAATAGTGAAAAGTTTAAAATGTGGGAAAGCAAAAGCTACTCAAACAACGAATACAGTTATTTTGGTTGAAGGCCAAAAATCAATAGCAAGTATTTTAAAAAGTCAAAAGTTTTCATTAATTATTGACGAAACAACAGACACTAGCTGCAAAAAATGCCTCGTTATTGTTGTCAGGAACTTTGATATATACGGCGAAAGGTCACTGATCCTATTTGGTTTGCTGCTGATAACGCATCCGTGATGATGGGTCACAAAAGTGGGGTAAAAGCCCTGTTTCAAAGTATAGTACCACACATTTACGTCATTGGTTGTACTTGCCATTCGTTGCATTTATGCTCAAGTTCTGCTGCCAAAAAGTTTCCGCAAGAAATAGAGGTCCTTGCGAGGAATATTTATTATTTAAGAGTTTCAAGAGTCTTTAAATGTTAATATTCACAAGCTTTTGAAAACCCCTTCAACCAGATGGCTTTCATTAGAGCAAGTTGTAAATAGAATATTAGAGCAATGGAATGCCTTGTTTCATTATTTTATCATACGAATTAGACGAAAATGCAAGCATGGCCCATAAGATTTTTTTGGATATGAATGAACAAAATAAAATTTGTTTTCATTTTCTTTCATACATTTTTAAAATAATTAATAACATGAATCTGGAGTTTCTATCCGAAGAGTCATGAATACATGTTCTACTTCCTACAATCAAAATGTACGATGGTTTTAACAAATTTTATAAAGTCTTTTTGTATTGATAACGAAGAACTTAATAATCTTGATTTTTCAAATAATGATATTTTTCTTGATAAAGTATACATAGGTGCTAAGGCGAGTCTTTTGCTGTCATACGAGCTGAAAGCCGCTCGTATGACAGCAAAAGACTCGCCTAGGTATTGATGACATTCAAGATATTCTTGACCAGCCGTGCATACTCTGTATGGAAATTAGCTCAAGAATACGTTTTGACGATCAAGTTTTAAAAGCACTTCACATTATCGACCAAAAATGTAGAAGTCCTTCTTTAGTACCGCTTATAAAAATATTAGCCAATGTTTGGCACACTGAAAACATTTATTGGTTCATTGATTTCTTTACCTCACAGTAGTGCCAATGCTGAACGCATCTTCTCTCAATAATTTTAATAAAGACCAACAACAGAAACTGTCTGTCTATTTCCACAGTCAATGCCATTTAAATGGCAAAGTCAATGCTTCGAAATCGCATGCATCACAATGGGTGCCTCCAAGAGATCTCTTACGCAATTATTACAAATAATATAATGTATAGAAAAGTCTGAGAAATAATAATAATAAAAAATAAAACAATGCAACAATTTTGATAAGAAAAAAAAACTGTATTCTCAAACAATAAAAAAGTGGACCGTAAGCCATAGCTTGAAATGCTTATACGCAATATTTTTTGCGTTCTTTACTTTCTTTAGTCTGCTATTGAAACACTTTGAACTTGAGTTTAACTGCCTGCGAATTAAAGGAACAGTGTTATGTCATAAGTTACAATGAGGCGCTGAATCGTACTTCTAAAAAACATTAAGCGCTCCGAATGCATTCAATTTGAACGCACTCCGTATGAATATGAACTCCTGAATGCATTCGCTCGTCAATGTGACATTCATTTTCAACGCCAGTAAAAATTCATAACCACACCAGAAGTTCGATCCACCGCCGCAGAATCAAATAGCATTGTAAGTAATTAAATTATATGTATTACCTTAAATAATGTTTTCAATACAGGAAATAAAACGCGCGTAAGCATAAAGAATTGCTACGGTGTTTCTATTTGAATGATTCCGGACGGACATCTGGTGCAGTAATAAATTTTATTTCAATGCTTAGAAGAATTTGCGACGTATAGCAAATCTTTTAAGCAGCCGCCATTTTGAATGAGGAAGAGTAATCGATTGATTGCTCAAAAGCTTCCCATAGCAGATTCTGCTCGGGAAATTGCCGAAGAACCATCAGACTCTGAGTCGGAAAGCGACTCCGAAATCAACAACACCATAATGCAAGGAGAAAAAGAAGAGCCATAGATGGAAGAACTTAGGAAGGAGATGCAACGGCTACGTTCAGAATTAGCCGCCGCCGTGGCAAATGCCGCAACTGAAAAAGATGAACGCATGCGTGTGCAGGAACAGCTCAGCCGCCAGCAGCAACAGAACAAAAGTTATTCCATCGACGAGCCCGTACACATAACCTCATCTTTACCCGCCGATAATTTTGGAGCAGCCACCTCATCAGCATTCGTTCTACATACCACATCAGGTATCATGACAACAGCCACACCACCCGTACTGTGCACTAGTGCCGCAGTCAACCAGTACCCGTCGTATTACTGGCCATCGTCAATGTACCAACAGCCAGTGCCAGTACAAACGTCGGCGAATGCAGTTCAACCAGCCTGTTCGTATACTTCCACATATGTTCCAAGGGTCGCAAGTTACCTCCCACCATTAAATACTACTCAATCGTTTGTACAGCCAGCACATATGCCACTGCCGGCATTTACAACGTCGCCACCTTTGAGTCAGAGTCCAAATGGTGTAGGCAATTATGCGACCCCACGAAAATTGCAACATTTGCCAGATTTCAATGGAAGGCCAGAAGAGTGGCCAATGTTTTGTACTGCCTTTCACGAGTCAACGGCAATGTTCAGATACACCAATGCTGAAAATAATTTTCGTTTGCAGAGGTGCATTAAGGGTGATGCGAAACAAGCCGTCGAGTCATTGTTGATTCACCCTAATAATGTAGATCGAGTTATGGCCGCATTGGAATTCCGCTACGGTCGCCCAGAGTGCTTGCTACGAAGCCAACTGATGAAGGTGAGAGAGATACCACCAATTCCAGAGGGAAAGCTGGAGTTAATAATACAGTTTGCGACAAAGGTGCAGAATCTCTCAACGTTCTTGGAAGCAAGTGGGTTACATCAACACATGGCCAATCCAACACTCATCGAGGAACTCGTCAATAAACTTCCGATGAGTAAGCGAATGGAATGGGCCCAGTGTAGTGTTAACATACAGCCATATGCTACGATCAAGCATTTCGACGGATGGTTGACTTCAATAGCCAGACTTGTTTGTCTTATCACACCGATTTGTTTAACACCACCAGACCAGCCGAAGTCAAAGCCAAGGAATGTGCTTCACGCAACAACACAGTCAACTTCCGCTGCTAGCAATAACAAATGCCGCTATTGCAAAGGAAAAATACATCCAGTGACTGAGTGTAGTATGTACAGCGATTTGAGCACCAAGAACAAGTGGGAATTCGTGAAAAGAATAGATTATGTTTCAGTTGTCTACGATTCAGACACAACGTGCACTTGTGCAAGACTCGAAAGACATGTGGGATCGACAGCTGTTCCAAGTTCCATCATAAATCGTTGCACGAAGCTCAGCAACCGAAGCCGTCGACAAGTGAGGAGGCCAGACAAGAACAAGCAGTCACAAATTCATTGCTCAGTTGTGGTACCGAAGAGAGTCCAAAAATTCTCTTTCGAGTAGTGCCAGTCAGGTTGTACGGTGCTGGGGGAGTGGTTGTAAGAACCCATGCTCTTCTCGATGAAGGTTCGTCGGTTACAATCATGAGTGCAGAGTTGGCAAAGAAGATGCTCTTAAGTGGTCGCTCGAATAATCTGATGCTGAAATGGTTTGGTAAAAAGACGGTAATTGAGGAATCGTTGGTGGTTAGCCTTAAAATTAGTGCCGACAAGCAGGATGCAGACCAATATTCCATGAATGGTGTACAGACAGTTAATGATTTGAGCCTGCCGACTCAGTCAATATCTGAAAAGAACTTGGAGCCACTGTATCGACGATCAGGTGAAGTCACACTACCGTCGTATGATAACGTCAGACCGGAGATTCTCATTGGACTCGACAACTGTCATCTGGGCCAATGCGAATTATTGAGGTCGACGAGTTTGGACCCATTGCTGCCGAGACCAAGCTTGGGTGGATGGTCTATGGCAGAACATCAGGAGAACATCCTAGTAGTGCAGTTGTTTTGCATAGCAGCAAAATAGAAGAAGATGAAGATACGCGCCTGAGTAAGCTCGTCGACGATTTCTTCAGTTTGGATTCATTTGGAGTGAAGAAACCGATAGAGCCATTAGTTTCCCCTGCCGAGAAAAGGGCGCTTCATATTCTGTCTAGTACTACGATAAGAATCAACGATAGATATCAGACTGGTCTGCTGTGGAAAGATGATGACTTCGAGATGCCATCGAGCTTTGACATGGCAAAGCGAAGACTATGGAGCTTGAAGAACAAGTTTCAAAAGGATACAGAGTTCGCCGCAGCTTACAAAGGTATCATCGAAAGCTACTTGGTGAAGGGCTACGCTAGGAAGTTGTCGCATTCCGAAGCAAGCATAGCCACAAGAAGGACATGGTATCTCCCGCATTTCGGTGTCAAAAATCCCAACAAATTAACGAAGATCCGCCTTGTGTTCGATGCTGCAGCAAAAGTAAATAATGTGTCAATGAACTCATTTTTATTAAAAGGACCTGATGATCACAAGCCATTGGTGGCCATTTTATTTAATTTTCGTCTGCGAGCCGTCGCAATTACTGGCGACATAAAGGAAATGTTCCACCAGGTGGTGATAAGGCCTGAAGATCAGATGTCGCAATGTTTTCTCTGGAGGGAGAACAAAAATGATCCTGTCGAAGTGTTCGTCATGCAGTCGATGATATTTGGAGCCAGCTGTTCGCCATGTTCAGCGAACTACGCCAAAAACGTCAATGGACGGTAAAAAAACAACTGGTGGACATGAACGCTGATGCCGCGATTGAGAAGGTGCTGGGGATGTGTTAGGATCCGGCCGATGATGCCTTCGTGTTCAAGATAAAATTTCACCGAGTGAGCCAAGATGTTATCGTAGCCAATAGATGTCCGACAAAGAGAGAGTTTTTGAGTATTGCAATGTCAATATTTGACCCTTATGGCATGATTGCAAACTTCATCATTTATATTAAATTGCTGTTACGGTCTATATGGAGGTATGGGGTAGAATGGGACCAGCCAATTCCCAATGAGATCTATGGTAAATGGCAGCTTTGGAAAGATGAGCTTCTGATGTTGAACCAGTGTCGTGTGCCGAGATGTCATAACACATACCTGTCTTCAGCTGACAAAATAGTTCTTCACACTTACGTCGATGCCAGTGAAGAGGCGTTCAGTGCTGTCTCCCATATCAGGATTGAAGTTGGAGGCAGAGTTGCAGTTTCATTCGTATGCGGAAAGACGAAGTGCGCTCCTAAGAAGTTATTGTCAATTCCGAGACTCGAGTTGTCAGCTGCAGTTTTGGGAGTCAGACTCTGCAATTCAATTGTAGAACATCACGATTTGCGGTTCGGAGACAGGATCTTTTGGAGCGATTCGAAAACTGTTATAAACTGGCTCCGGTCGGAGCCAGTTTATCTCTCTCAGCTGCGGAGATCGATGATGCTGAGCGACTTATATGTGGTGAAGCGCAATACGAAGCATTTGAAGATGAGATTATCCAGCTCAGCAGCAAACAGCAAGTCGTCAAATCAAGTAGCTTGTATAAATTAACACCTTGCGTGGATGATAATAGTCTGTTACGAATCTACGGACGAATAGATGCTGCTACTACAATTCCATATGATACAAAGCGCCCAATAATTTTGCCGAAGCAACATCGACTCACGAAATTGATAGTGGACCACTATCATCGCCGCCTGCATCACCAAAATGATGACACCATAGCCAACGAAATTCGACAGAAATTTTGGGTGCCAAGTCTACGCACTACCGTGCGGAAGGCTAAAACGAGCTGTCCATTTTGTAAAATTCGAGCCGCCTTGCCATTGCCGCCATTGATGGGCCAACTACCAGTGGACCGTGTCACTCCATTTGTAAGGCCATTCACCTACACAGGCTTGGATTATTTTGGACCAGTTCGTATTAAAGTGGGCGCAGACAAGAAAAAAGGTGGGTTGCACTATTTACGTGCATGAGTGTACGAGCCGTGCACTTAGAAATCGCCGCTGACCTGTCAACGGATGCATGCATTTTGTGTATTCGCAATTTTGTGAATCGACGTGGGATTCCAAAGCGCATAAGGAGTGACAATGGCACAAATTTTCTTGGTGCGAGAAACGAGTTGCTGACGGCAAAAATATTCGACACTGAGGCTATGAAAGCGGAACTCTCTTCAAGAAACATAGAATGGGTATTCAATTGCCCGCTTAACCCACACGCTGGAGGATGCTGGGAAAGGCTTGTGAGGTCCGTGAAACGTGTTTTATCATATTCTCTTCGCGAGTTAGCACCCCGACCAGAAACACTTTATAGCGCCTTGACAGAAGCGGAGAATATAATAAACAGCCGCCCACTCACACACCTGCCTGTGTCAACTGAAGATGAGGATCCATTGACACCAAATCATTTCCTTCTCGGTTGTCCCAACTCAACGCAAACTCCAGGTCCATTGAATCCAAAATTACTCTGCCTTCGAAAACAGTGGGGAGTGAGTCAACAAATAAAGAATAAATTCTGGAAGAAATGGGTCCAGGAGTATCTGCCAATGCTCACAAGGAGATGTAAGTGGTTTCCGCCTCTGGAAGTAGGGGACCTGGTTCTCATTTGTGACGCCAATGTACCAAGATCAGAGTGGAGGAAAGGGAGAGTCGTCAAAGTATTCCCGGGACCAGATGAGCAGATTCGATCAGCCGAATTAAAGACTGCATTAGGGGTTTTTCGAAGACCAGCGGTGAGGTTGGCCAAATTGGATGTTGGTGAGGCTTCTGATGAGAACAGGGCGACTCACGGGGGTGGGATGTTATGTCATAAGTTACAATGCGGCGCTGAATCGAACTTCTAAAAAAACATTAAGCGCTCCGAATGCATTCAATTTGAACGCAATCCGTATGAATATGAACTCCTGAATTCATTCGCTCGTCAATGTGACATTCATTTTCAACGCCAGTAAAAATTCATAACCACACCAGAAGTTCGATCCACCGCCGCAGAATCAAATAGCATTGTAAGTAATTAAATTATATGTATTACCTTAAATAATGTTTTCAATACAGGAAACAAAACGCGCGTAAGCATAAAGAATTGCTACGGTGTTTCTATTTGAATGATGTAATAAACAGCATAATTTAAAGCTTCACTAACAAAATGTTTAAATTTAAAAAAAGTTAGTAGGAAAATAATAATTTTTGAATTCTCATTTCCAATTGAAAGTATTAAGCTGAGATTTAATTAAATTAAAATTATTTGTACTAAATTTACGATGAAATAACTGTGAGTTGTTGAATTAACTGTAATGATGATAATTATATATATATATTTGAATATTTATATTCAAATCATTAGAAACAAAAACTAAATCTAAAACCCAATGAATATTTTATTTATATTTAAAGAAAAGAGTGAATCACAAAACATAACTTCAGTTTCACATTTTATTAATACTGGCAATAATTTGTTTTCATCTACCTTAGTCCAGTTTAAGTTTGGCATATTAATATCACCAAGTACACACAAATCATCATTTACGTTTTATGGAAAGTTGGACACCCTTTCAATGTTTTCTAATCGAGAGATAATGCAATTATTGAGTAGCGCATTGCAATCATTACTCCATATAGATCTCGATCCACGCGATCGAGACGAAATAAATACATAGAAACTCGACAAATCGATGAGTTCCTCTTTCATAATTTGTCATGCAGCCAAGTCTCGGTTAATGCATATATATTAAAATCAGAGAGTCAGAGATCTCTTAGCTAACATGGAAATCCTCCCATATTTTGATAATACACATAAATAATTTTTGTGCGGGAACGGGATGGTGGCAGATGTAAAAAAGATGAAGAAAATGGTAGTTTTGATGGTGATGTTGATAATATCGGGGTTTTCAACAGGGGCGCTACAAAAGTTGAGCGACAGGGACAGCAAACGACGCCGTATTTCTTGCCGCTCTTTTGACATTTCTCTTCGGTAAGGTTTGCCATTTCATGATGGAAAGATATACGATCTAACAACGAGTCGAAATTATTAAAATTTACAACCGAAATTCGGAGTCAGTTACCTCAACGCTAAGAGCGCTACGTCCAATTTATGGTCGTCATAATCGTCCTAGCAGATCAACAATTGAGCGTCTAGTGGAAAATTTTGAATCCACAGGCACAGTACAAAATGTTCCCGTGCCAGTGAGACAAATAAGTGCCCGTAGTGTCGAGAATATTGTTGCCGCTGAGGCTTCAGTTGAAGAAAGCCCAAATGTGTCTCTCACACGTCGTTCTCAAGCGTTGGGCATCTCTGTGACGTCGTTGTGGCGAATTTTGCGAAAAGATCTTGGCCTACATCCTTACAAGATTAAATTGACGCAAGAACTGAAGCCGCTTGACCACCAGAAGCATCGTATGTTCGTGAATTGGGCTAAGCAACAACTTGAAAATGATTCGGATTTTCATCGAAAAATCATCTTCAGCGATGAGGCTCATTTCTGACTGAATGGCTTCGTCAATAAACAAAATATGCGGTATTGGTCAGGCAGCAATCCACACGTACTCCATGAGTCATCATTGCATCCGGAAAAAATTACGGTTTGGTGTGGTTTATGGGCCGGCGGCGTCATTGGGCCGTACTTCTTTCGTGATGATCAAGACCGGCACGTTACTGTGAATGGGAATCGCTACCGCTCAATGATAACCGAATATTTTTGGTCCCAATTGGATGATATGGACATGTGGTTCCAACAGGACGGCGCCACAAGCCACACAGCGAATGCCACAATCAATTTATTGGAAACCAAGTTTGGAGAACGTGTTATCTCACGAAATGGTCCAATCGCTTGGCCGTTAGACTATTTCCTGTACGGCTACGTTAAGTCTATAATCTATGTCAACAATCCAGCGACGATTGATGAACTTCGTACGAATATCGAACGTGAAATTGCAGCAGTATCGGCCGATTTATGCTTGAAAACCGTCGAAAATTGGGTTCAGCGTCTGGACTTCTGCAAGCGTGCCCGTGGTGGCCATGCAAAAGAAGTCGAGTTCCATACATAATGGCATCGAACGTACTTTTACAGGAATAAAGAATTTCATTGATATCCAAAACCGTTTTTGTTTTATTTAAAAAAAAAAACTTTTGTAGCGCTCTTATTGAAAAACCCTTTACTTGTGATGGTGGTAATGATGACGATGCGATGGTGACGATGATGGTGGTGATGACGAGAGAAAATGTTACACAATGGTGATATTTATTTGAGTTTTCCTGTATAGGTGTAAGAGCATTTGCTCAGAGCTCACATCAACAGAGAATTTTCATCATTAAGCAAGAAATTGGATGGACATGCAGACGGAAGAGGTAAGGGGTGATCACTTCTTTAAGATAGTGTAAGTCAATTATGTCTACTTGCACTTTTTAACTTTATCTTATAAAGAGAAAGGTACTGTTTGGAACCCGTCCGTCGGTCCGTCTCTCCATAATGGTCTCCCCAGCCTTAACTGCTTGACCGTTTTTCTTCAAACTGAGTATCCAGTTTTTTTCGGTCATAATTCTAGGCCATTTTTTTAGTTTTTAGCCATTATATTAACGGTACCTGCCATATAAAATACATAAACCTACATTTTACTGAAAACAAAACAAGCATATTAGTTCTAACAAAACTGCATTTCGGATTTTTTGCATTTAGGACA
Source organism: Rhingia rostrata (assembly GCA_949824845.1). Lineage (NCBI taxonomy): Eukaryota > Metazoa > Arthropoda > Insecta > Diptera > Syrphidae > Rhingia > Rhingia rostrata. The sequence goes on along the minus strand of OX463757.1, from coordinate 70,710,730 downwards.
TATAAAAAATTGTCTATTTCTCGCAAACTATTTTGTCAAATTGAATGAAATTCAGTTGATTTACTAATCATTATTACTGTTGACAACAATTCCACATAATTAGTTTTGGCCCAACTATCTCTTAACTGAATTTTCAGTTTCGACCAATAACGGCAAATCATTATTATTCACATAGACACCGATTGCTTGAAATTCCGTTCGTATAATCATATTTCGACATTATTTATATCATTTTTAGCATCAATAATCAAATGTATATTATTGTGTATTTTGGCCAAATTATAAAAATCGTCAAATTCTCTCATGCTTGCGATTTGATCTAACGCCCAACTCGCTGTGACTTGTTTCATTTGTATTCAGTATCGATGCACTTTCAGAGTTTAATTTTTCATACACACTGTTATTTTTTATTATTTTTTTTATCAGAGCAGTATGTTAGTGTTCACTTAAGTTGGAATTAAGAATAAGCAAATCAGTTTTCATAAAAAAAAGACTTTTTAATCTTTTAAACTGAACTCTGTAAATCAGCAAGAATCTGTGGTTGTGTTAGGTAGTAGTGCAATGTTTTTACAGTTTTAATAAGTTCAATCACTTTGCACACTAAGCCGAGGACTGCCACATTAGCACAAGCATAACATTTCCCTAACAAACATTTTCTGAGAAAACCAAACACAATTTCCATTAAACGTTTAATCACGAATTCTACGACATAAAACAAAGTCCGCAGTAATGTTTGCAGACGTGTTTTAATTGTGCTCTCTAAGTTAACTTACTTATAAACAAATGCAATGTCCGAAAAGTGTACTAAGTGCGATAAAATCATAAGCAAAGACTTTATAGTATGCGGCGGTATTTGCGGTTTAAAATTTCATGATTCATGTGTAAATTTATCAGAAAGTGCCTTGAATTCCTTGAAGTCAAGCATAAACTATTCATGAAAGTGCAATGCTTGTGCTGGTGTCCCAGTGCTTGGTTTAGTATGTAAAGTGGCCGAATTATGCAAAACTGTTCACATCTTGCATGAGGAAATTAAAACCTTAAAAGAAAGTACAGTGAAAATCAGTCCATCTGACCGAACACCTAAATCTAACAACGACAAAAATAAATTGCAAAAAAACAAAAACAAGACACAAGTGCAAAGTAAACACTGCGGTGATCAACACCAATACTGCTTGTGAGAAGCCCACGGTCAGTTTTATCAATGTCACTGACCTACCATCTAACGCTTATTCTCAAGAGTTAACTGAACCAGTAAATCTGCAATGGAATACAGCACAAAAAAGGAAAAGGAACAACAATAAAATTCAGTCAAAGATCATCGGTAAAGACTCCACACACACAGAAGTTGAAGTAATAACTGCTAAGAAATGGCTTCATCTCTCTCGTTTTTCTACAACCACAAAATCGGATTCGATTCTAGCGTATGCGTCAAAGAAGCTTAGTATTCCTGTAAATCTTCTCTCCTGCTTTCCCCTTTACAAAAGAGATGCTGATCTGTCGTTACTAAAATTCGTCAATTTTCGCCTTGGTGTTCCTGCTTGTATTATTAACGATGCATTGAATGCTGATAACTGGCCTTTAAATGTGCATGTGAGAAATTTTCGTTTCATTCCAAAAAACGAGAGCGCAGACATCGTGCAAATATAAACAATGAAGTAAATCTTTCTCATTCCTCTTTATTGTTCTCTTCGTCAACTAATGTAATTACTGTTTATTATCAAAATGCTGGTGGAATGAGAACCAAGACCAGCGATGTTTTTCTTGCTGTTTTTCTACATGAATACGACATTATTGTCTTCACAGAAACATGGTTGAATGACAACTTCTCAACTGCTGAAATCATTGATAACTACTACACTGTTCATCGTCTTGACCGAACATCAATGAATGGTTGTCAACGTGGCGGGGGAGTACTTATTGCTGTGCGCTCAACTCTCACAACTTGTGCTGTTACTCTACCTCATGATGATTTTAAGACAGAACAGCTATGCGTTTCTGTTGGTATTGATGACGGCAGCGAGGCAACTGGACGACAAAAATTGTTCTTCATTGTGAGCTACATACCTCCAAAAAGCCCGCTATGTGTGTACGAATGTCATCTAGCGAACATCGATTTCATTGCAACAGCTGCTTGAACATCAACATCTTATTGTTTTGGGCGATTTTAATCTTGGTGATATTAAATGGTCATTTTCAAATGAAGATAAATGTTTAATTCCATATAACTTGAAAACGGAATGTGAGTTCAAGTTTATTGATACTATGTTTACTTTTAATGTATATCGACAAAATTATTGTCATAATTCATTAAATAGAATTCTTGATCTTATGTTTGTGGATAATAACTTAAATTGTACAGTCAGAGAAGTTGTATGTCCATTAATTAGAAATTATATTTAGTATGCAGTTTTCCGTCATCACTAAAATCTAATTTAAATAATCATGAAATAATTTATAATTTTTCAAAATCAAATTAAAATGCCTTAAATAATTACTTGGGCTCGATTGATTGGTCGATCGTTCTTTCTGGTCTTCAACTTAAAGAAGTCTATGATACATTTTTAAGTATATTAGACTATGGATTTTCTCAGTTCGTTCCACTGACTAAGAAAAAACAATATTTTAAGCTACCATGGCATAATCAAAGGTTGATCAAATTAAAGAACGCTAAAAACAAAGTATATAAATTATTAAGAAAGTCAAAATCTGATTTGGAGAAAAAACGTTTTTGCCAATTCCGTCGCGAATATGAATTTTTGAATAAGTTCTTGTGTAAACAGTATGTTATGAACACTGAATCTTATGTTTCAACGAATCCTAAAGCATTCTGGACATTTTTAAACAACAAAAGAAAGCAGAATGGTGTTCTGCAAAATATTGAATTCGAAGGTACTGTCTCCTGTAGCATTGACTCAACCTGTGAGCTCTTTGCTAAGTTTTTTGAGTCAGTTTATGTCGATCACTCAAATCATTATGTCTCCTCCGATACTAATATAAATCCATGTAATGGCAATATAAGTTTAGGATCACTTAATATTTCGATTGATGATATTTTGCAAGGCATAACTTATTTGAATACTAGCCAAAGTGTAGGTCCAGACCGTATTCCATTTCATGTGCTTAAGCAATGCAATTTATCCTTGTGCCTTACATTAAAATTAATTTTCAATTTATCCTTAGAGTCTGGTATGTTTTAAGATGAATGGAAATTTCCATTCATAACTCCCATATTTAAAGCTGGATCTCGACAAAAAGTTGAAAATTATCGTGGAATTTCTAAACTTTCAGCTGTTCCGAAATTGTTTGAGTCTATTGTTACAAAAAAAACTTTACTTTTCAATAAAGGAACAAATATCACCGCAACAACATGGATTTGTTTCTGGTAGGTCCACATCAACCAACTTGACACTCTTTACAAAATATCTCTTTGACTCTGTGGAGTCAGGATATCAAGTGGATGTTATTTTCACCGACTGTACAAAAGCTTTTGACACAATATGTCATAATATCCTCATTACAAAATTAAAATCGTTTGGCATACACTCGATGCTTCTTAAATGGATTTCGAGTTATCTTTCCAATAGGAAGCAGTACGTAAAAATTGGTTGTTCTCAATCTAGGCTCATTGAGGTCTTATCTGGTGTCCCCCAAGGCAGCCATTTAGTGCCTATGCTCTTCAATGTTTTTATTAATGAAATCCCCTCATTGCTTAGTCATGTTAACTGCCTAATGTATGCCGATGACCTTAAGATCTTTTTGCGTGTTAAAAGTATGTATGATTGTGAACGTCTTCAAAATGATTTAAACAAACTTGTTTATTGGTGTGATCTTAATCACCTGACCTTAAACATAAATAAATGTCATTCTTTTTCTGTGTATCGTATATTAGTCCCTATGATTTATGACTACACAATATCCAGAACCTGCATATCTCGTAAAACTGAAATAAAAGATCTTGGTGTGATCTTTGACATGAAAGAAAGGCTGCCGGAATTGACGGCCTTCCCACCGGCGGAGATGACTTATTAAGTAACATCCACCAACTCATAAGCCGAATCTGGTCGGAAGAAAGTATGCCTGAAGAATGGAACCTCAGCACCGTTTGCCCGATCCCCAAAAAAGGAGACCCTCTAAACTGCGCCAACTACAGAGGCATGAGTCTCCTCAACATCGCCTACAAAATTCTATCTGCCGTAATATGTGAACGCCTGAAACCGTTTACCAACAACCTGATCGGCCCTTATCAGTGTGGTTTTAGGCCAGGAAAGTACACAACCGATCAAATCTTCACACTTCGGCAGATCCTAGAAAAAACCCAAGAAGTATAATTCGATACCCACCACCTATTCATCGATTTCAAAGCCGCATACCGCATTTATAGAGACGAACTATACAGAGCCATGTCTAGTTTTGGTATACCGCCCAAACTCGTCCGTTTGTGTAGGATGAAGATGGAGAATTCTCGCTGCTCCATCAGGGTCGGAAACGACCTCACTGGCACATTCGATACCAAAAAAGGATTTAGGCAAGGCGATGCGCTGTCATGTGACTTCTTCAATCTGATTCTTAAGAGGATTGTGCAAAACTCACGAGCCAACACCAGAGGCACAATTTTCCAAAAATCTGTACAACTACTAGCATACGCAGACGATATTGACATCATTGGTAGGACCCAACGTGATGTCATAGCCACGTTTGCTAGTATAGAGAAGGAAGCGGCAAAAATGGGCAAAAATGAGGGCAAGACGAAGTATATGCTGTCACACGCAACATCGACGAATTGGACAGAACGTCACCATTGACAGATATAACTTTGTGGTAGTACGGGACTTTATCTATCTCGGCTCCGCTATTAACTCTGACAACAACATCTCGTCAGAAGGTAAACGAAGAATTACTCTTGCCAACCGCTGTTTCTTCGGACTAAGAAGGCAATTCAGTAATAAAGCCCTCACTCGAACTAATAAGGAGATCTTATATAAGACCCTGATCATCCCAGTCCTGCTCTACGGCGCTGAAGCACGGACCGTCTCAAAAGCGGATAGAGAAATCCTTGGTCGATTTGAGAGGAAAATTCTTCAAAAAATCTTCGGTCCCGTTTGCGCTGACGGGCTATGGAGACGAAGATTCAACCAAGAACTATACGAGCTGTACAGCGACAAGCTCCGCATTGGACGTTTAAGATGGCTAGGACATGTAGAACGAATGGACACCAATACTCCGGCTCGCAGAGTCTTCGATTCCCAGCCAGACTTCGGTCGGACGCAGTAGAGGAAGACCTCGACTTAAGTGGCGCGCACAAGTAGAAACCGACCTCAACCAACTTGGAGTGCGCAACTGGAGGCAGTTAGCTAAGGACCGGGCTAATTGGAGGGGCTTGTTGGTTGAGGCCCAGGTTCATTCCGGACTGTAGCGCCACTTAAGTAAGTATGTAAGTGAACCATATGTCCAAACCGATTTTATCACATGCTTGTATAATAGCAGGACAATCTTCGAATTTTTTTCGAGCAACCAGTACAGTTCTCTGTATTTACTTTTAAGTTCTTCGCATGTCTTTCTTACATGTGACATCCATTTGAATTTTGCATCGAGTGTCAAACAGGGCTCGAACCGTATTAACAAATACAGGCCAATGGTTTGTCCGTTTATACGAAAAATCTCTGGTATAATTTACTCTCGTTAAGTGTAATCCGCCAGGACGTCGTTGAGAACGTTTTGTAAATCAATATTTGTTTACTTTTCTGTTCTGCAAACAGCAAGTATAACAAGTATTGTCAGCAAACGTGGCAGTTATTGTATTGTTTGTTTGTGGGATATTACAATGGCGGTACAGCTGCCATTATTTTTTTGAATTCTGAATATTAATATCGAAGTTTCATACGGAATAGTTTTAATAATTAAATTTTATTTTATATGAAGACGTTTTTAGATGTGCCGATTAAGGGTCAAAACATTGTGCTATAATTTATATCACGATTCAGTGATTCAGTTCAAGTTTGCAGTACTTGACAGGCTCAGTGATGCGATTGTAAGTGCACGATCTGGCGCCTACGTTTCGACTCCTAGCCGAAACAACATCTAGAATATATTTTTACTGGCCCTCCTCTCCCGATAATTAGACAAATCTTCTGAGTAGTATCAACCAAAGTTTACTTCAAGTCAGTCGTTACAAAAAAATGTCAAATAGGTAATGGTATTTATTCTACAATATATCGACGAGATGTATTATCTTACTTACCAGGTTTTAGTGTTTCTATTATCAAGCAACAGTTCCTCAAAAGCTTCTTTATATGAACGATCCAATGTAAACTAAATATAAACTTAAATAATTAAAATTATTCTAAAAATAAATATTCAAAATTGGTCATACCTTAATGTTTTTTGTAAACACAGACTTGCATAGTTTGTTTTTAGGGACTCTGACTCAACAGATTTATTAACATATCTACAAAGATGGTCAAACCTCTCTCGAAGTTCAAAATCGTTGTGCCGAAATTGTGTAAGGAAACGATTAGCCACATAATAGACATTTGTAGCAAGGCCCAGAACAAAATTGCCCTCATTGGATTGAATATTTACAACAGCTTTATCAAAGTCATCCCTTATGAAAAAAAACGATGTAACAATAATAATATATCTAATAATAATAATATACGCGTAACTTACAAAATCCTTGTTTTATATTTTTTGCGAGCTAAAAACCCCTTTATACATGATTGAATGCAAATTGCAGCATTTTCTCTTTTCTTTTCTAATGCCCTTTCTTCGCGAGCAAATTTAGTTTGCTCAAGAAAGGAATCTTTCTGGGACTCACTTAATCCAAACATATTTTCTCATAAATCACAGCTCGTTCGTTTTGTACTAAACAGTTGACATGTTCGAAAAAAACTGAATAATTTGTTTACAATGGATTAACTAGGTAATTTATATGAATTGGAAATGAAAACATTAATTCATTTTATTAAACGCTTAACATAAGAAGTTGATTGTCAAAAACATATGTATGTATGTGTAATACAACTACAGACCTATGATACAACTGCTACTGAAGTTATCTTGATAATATGACAGAAGCCCACATTTGAGTTGGTAAATCTATTTAACAATAGATGCCACTGTCCACAAGAAATATTATCATAAGGTAGTAGTTTATTAGTATTAACTTATTACTAATAAATAGCACTGCTGACGAACGGTGGTTCCAAAATATTTTTTAATTTTACATACCAGAATATATCTGTTTAGGCCGTGTTACAATTGGGTTAAAATTGTATGGGATAATATATCATATTATTTACAATAATTTCCCAAAAGAATTGGAACAAAATTCCTTTAATAATAATTTATTGTAATAAAAGAAATACTGAATAGATTTCAGAGAGATGATTGAAAATTTCTAAATTATTTATGATTATCAGTAAAAAATATTGTTGTATGATTTTTGTTCAAGTTAACCATATAAAATATAACAAAACGGATGAAGTTATAAGATATTTTTAACCATGCTTTAAAAAAACAGTTTTGGTTTATTTAAAAATAAAATAAATGTGGCGTTTTTATTCAATCTTTGGCGAGTTGGTGTCAAAACAAAGCTAATAAGTTTTAGAATATGATTATCTAAAAATATCTTAATTTCCATTTATGGTTTTCGCCGGAAATCCCTTCGTATTTTTCACTGATCAAGATTTATTTTATTACCATTCCACCGAACTGAAACGGAATTTTCCAATAATTCCTACACGAATCTATGGAGATAAAATTCCAGTTCCATCATGTTTTGCGTTCCAATGAAGTCGTTCAATGATAGTCATAACGGGCCCAGTTAACACAACATATGATAGAATTGAACTGTCACCCCATAGCTTGTTATAGGAATTATTGGAAAATATCGTTTCAGTTCGGTGGAATGGCAATCATTATACTTCACTAAAATAAATCTTGATATCTGATAAATCGGACTACAAAGGAAATCTTATATAAGACCCTGATCATCCCAGTCCTGCTCTACGGCGCTGAAGCATGGACCGTCTCAAAAGCGGATAAAGAAATCCTTAGTCGATTTGAGAGGAAAATTCTTCAAAAAATCTTCGGTCCCGTTTGCGTTGATGGGCTATGGAGACGAAGATTCAACCAAGAACTATACGAGCTGTTCAGCTACATGCCCCTGTTCAAAAAACTCCGCATTGGACGTTTAAGATGGCTAGGACATGTAGAACGAATGGACACCAATACTCCGGCTCGCAGAATCTTCGATTCCCTGCCGAACTCGATTATTGGAAAACTTCGTTTCCGTTCGGTGGAATGTCAATCATTAATTCACTCAAATTAATCTTGATCAGTTGAAAATTATTTTATTATTTTATTTTGTGCAAGAAGCAAAATAAAATTTCCAATGATAGCTAGAACTGGGCCCATACATCATAAAAACATATGTTGATCAGTGAAAAATAAAAAGTGATGATTTTCTGCGAAAACTATAATTAGAAAATTTAATTTTTTGGATAATCATGTTCTAAAGCTCATAAGCTTTGTTTTGACCCCCACTCTCCAATGATTGAATTTATAAAAAAAGCCGCAAGAAGTAAAACAAAATTTTAAATAAGGTTTTTGATAGCTGTAACTGGGCTCTTAATAATATTATTGTATTATTCGGAAAAGAACAGACCAAAACTATTCGCAATAAGAACAGCCTAGAATTGTACTAGTGCATAGAGTTGTGCAAACATACAAAATAAAAGTTATATTAATTTGAACTACATCCTGCTTCACTCGATTCGCTGACAATTGGGAAAATATTTTGACAACTCCTTCTTAACTTCTTCAATCTTTTTAAAGAAAATTTGATGTATTCATATATTCTTACTAAAAATGTGTAATGTAATCGTCTAAATTGTTTAGTAATAGCGAGAAGAGAAATCAATTGTTACATTCAGTCTAAAAAGATGTATTGGAACTTGATTGAACATTGGATATAAAGAATATGTGCGTTTGATACTTGTAAATGTTCACAAATGGAAAATATATGAAATAAACGGACCTAAAAACGGTAAATTTCAGAAGAAAAAACTGTTTTTTGTTGAAAGGGCGCCGAAAAACTTCATTTCCTGCAAAAATAATGGTGGTCTTGTAAGCGTGCACATAATTAAAGCTTAATTATTTTGCTTTGATTGGTTGGTTAAAAGTGAAACCTATTTTTCTAATTTGCGACTTCGATATGAACATTTTATATTGATATTTTTTTATGCAAATATCTACCGTGATTCAAAGTTTGCATGTAAGTACATACAATAATTATAGTATAGTTAATATCAAATAGCGCTATCGTAAAATGAATAATTGCAAAGAATGAATAATTTCGAGACGTTAATAATTCATTATTGAATACTCTCACTAAACACATTTCGAATGGTCTGTTATAAAATTTTGTAATATAGACATAGCCAAAGTGAAATTCATTGTAACGGTATCTAAAAAAGTGAAACGTTAATTGTTCTTATTCTTAAACACAAAATTAATTTCGACCAATTTTTATAATGATAAACAAAATGATAAAGATAACATTTAGTATAAACTGTTCATATTAAAAATTGTACAATTCAATTATATATTTGCGATCGTATATCGCCTGGTCTAAGCATTTTATGATAATAATGTTAAGCAATCAATGCGAAAGAAACGGTGTCTTCACAATGTAGTTATACAGCAGTAAGCCTGACAACCTCAAGAAGTTTTTTTCATTTTGTCTAATCATCTGTTACGCAGTTCTTTTAAACTTTTCTATATTGTGAATAATATATTTTTGTATTTTTTATTAAAGGATCTTAAACAACATCATGAAATACTCGAACGGAAACTCTTCAACTCTTTTCTGTGAGCAAGTTAGTACTGTAACTTCATTATTTGAAAAATGGAACGATTGCGAAAGAACAGTTGTAATATATGCGCTATTAAAACGATTGCGTTATCCTAGCTTAAAGTTTCTTCAGTATTCAATCGATAACAACTTGGCCCAAAATGTAGGATTGCAAAACCATATGACGTCGATTGACATAAATGCCAACAGCCCACTACATCTACAAAATTTAGTAAGTGCATACAAGTCATTTCCAGGTACTGATATGACGGATATTGCAGACAAGGAAGCCATCTATTTTGGCTCTGATTTATTCTTGAAGAGTGACGGAAAATCATACAGTAAGAAAGAAGATATACTTAACGAAGTACTGGAAATGTTACCACTTCTAAGACCGACAAATGATGAAGCAAAGCTCATTTATTTATCCCTTATTCCAATCGCCGTAGAAGACACTGTACGGCAAATAGTTTCAACTGAACTTGTACAGCAAATATTTTCATATTTGCTTATCCATCCTGCGATTTCTAATGAAGATAGAAGGTAACATATATTTTTACTAAAACTATTTAATCTTATATGCGCTTATTTGTTTTAATTATTTTGTGTTAAAAATCAATTAAATTTAGAACGGTATAAATTACAATTTTAATATTATGCACACAAATGTACTTATTGCACTAAGGCTAGCATGATAAAAGGTAAATCATTTTCTATCCTTAGTCGCGGGGTTGTGATCTTGACATAATATGATTTCCCCCATACCTACCGTTTGGTCTGTCGAGTTAATAATTGTAAGTGATTTCAGCGTTTGACACGGTTGTTTTGGTTTTTGTCAAATCCACCATCCTTTTATTTTAAACTAATTATTTTATTGTTTATTTTTTTTAGTCCGCAAACTATCAGTGTTATATGTTATATGCTAAACAAAATTACACATACAATTTAAAAAAATTAGTGTACCATTGCACAAGAGCTTTTACTGCAGACTTATCTGATGTCAAACGTTTTTTTTTCAACCAGTAGGCGTGTTTGTACAGTGGTACATTCTGCGTTATTGTATATTTTCTAGCTTTCAGTGTATCGCCGGGGTAGGATATTTGAATTATAATAACAGGTAATTTTATGACAGCAATTAAAACCTCCTCCCACCATTTGAAGCTGCACAGACGCTCACAAAACTAACAGCATAATAAAAGTTATAATTTTCATACTGCTCAGTATAAACCCGCTTTAGAGAAAATCGACAATTTTACTGGTTTCACAATGTAGCAGTTCTGCTAATAATACTTCAGAACCGACGAAATTGTTGTTCTTCAGTTTTTTCTTATGGCTGGACTAACTTCTGCAAAGCTGGGAGCGAGCGTTACCTCTTCGTTGGCTGGAGGTAGGCCGGATTCTTGTCCTATCACTCTCTCGACATTATACCCAGAAAGCAGCTGCTGGAAATGCTGATTGAATACATATACAATTGCTTGCGCGACTAACAAAAAGTTTCTATTTTTTCAACATTTGATCGGGCTTTGGAAATGGTCAGAGTAGACGTTTGTCCCCCTTAAAGTGTATATTTATAGATGCGTGCCTTTTATCACAATAGTACACCCTGCTGCGAAGTCTCTTGATCGTTAACAGTTTTCCTTACCAATTCTCTTATTGAAGTCCCCAAACACGATTTTCACTTCGTATTTGGAACAGGCTTCGTAGGCTCGGTCCTGGAGGTCGTTTAATTCCTCCTTGATAGAGTCTTCAGGTTCTTCGGTAGGGGCGTGTTCACATTTATTGCTGGTATTGCAAAACGTTGTTCTGATGTAGATCATATCAAACCAATCATTTATGTCTTTTATAAATGATGTTTACCGAAAATTCGCAATTAGATTTTTATATCAAAAATTAAAAAATTAAGTCAAGAATATTTACAGTTGTCGATCTACTCGTTATCAAAACTCTTCAATCAATCAGCTCGCGAGTAAGAGCTCTCATTTACAGAAACAGTAACATATAAATATTAGGACTGTTCATTTTCATACTCGTCAATCTAAACACCGGATTAATGAATTATTAATTAAGCAATGTGTCATAAGTTTAAGTCAATATATTCTGTAATTGAATTGCTATGAGTAAGCCTAGGCTACTTCCTGGAAATCGAAGAGTTTGTGAGCCGGAGTATTGGTGTCCATTAGCTCTACATCTCCTAGGAATATTTTTACCAGCGGTGGAATAGCACAAGGTGATTGTTGATAGTTAAAAAAATCATTTTGCTTCACGTAAAGTTTTCTTGACTGTAAATTGTTGTATTAAATTCAAATAACAGCAATGGAGGTGTCATTTCCATACATTTACTTTTCATAAGATGTCTTGTATGGTTCACTTCAACTCCGTAAGAAAATAAATTTTAATAATCAATAAGAAAGTGTACGTTACTATACTGAAAGTTTGGTTTATAAAGTGCATAAGTTGAATAAGTAAATCTTCTTGAAGCGCCAGTATGCTTAACACTTTAAATAGAGCAAAGAATAGTATGCATTAAGAAACGTCAATCAAAAATGTCACATCAACTATTTCCATACGTCTATGTCGCTATAAGCTCTTACATTTTAGGGTTGAATCGTCGCCTCCACAACCCGCAAACGATAACGGTACTGAAGAATTTTTCGCTCAATACTATCAAGGGTTTATCTCCGCTTTTCCGCTTTCCGCATGCTTCGTCGCCGTAGCAGTACTCGTTTGATAAGGGCTTATATGTATATGATATCCCAAGTATTTCGAGGTCGGCTTTATTACTAAAAACGTATAGAAAGTCCCTTATTATCTAAATACTACCAACGAGTATAGAACTACATAGAGTGCGCATTTCATACAACAAAAATTTTCTATGTGGGGTACTGATATTGATACTCCAGTGTTCACATTGCTACCCCAGCATCAAACAACATCATAGCCGTCGCATTCGATCGACGAAATGTCCCCTTATACACAATACAGGTCGTGTGGCTCTTGTCTATCTCAATGTGATGGAGATTGCTGTTCCCCCTTATGAATATCGTATTCAAAAAACCGTGTTACTCTGTAGCAATAGGTAGAAAAATCTCTTCCTTGCATACAAGTTAAGTGCACGACACTACTCGTGAGGAGTCGGAACAGATTAACAGAATAGTAGAACAGACATTATGCATTTTGACTACTCAGAAAAATATATTAAAAACATATGTGAAGTCTACATTTCGCTGTTCAAATCTTCGAATTAACTATCCCATTCCATCCTTAAATTAAACATCCCCAAATGGGAGTGACGAATGGAATTTTTTTCAGAACGTTTATCTTAATCTCTTTTGGTTTGGGGCAACATAAGTCGTTTTTCTATGGGATAGATTACAATTTTTTTTTATGAAAACGTCTGAATAATTGGGCGTGAGCCGTTTGGCCAAAAACAACGTTTAACTGAAAAGTGGGTGTGGCAGTGGGCGGGTTTTAAAATGTTTACACTTGTTCTGCTTCGTCGGACAGAGAGTCTTTATACTGAATTCCATCACACTAATTAAAAATTTAGGCATTTTTGTATTTTTTTGCTCAAAATTCAAGAGTCAAAAATCGGTGACATGCAGACGGATGGACGGACCGACAGATTCAGTAAACGATTCTGTGTCGATCCATATACTTTGAATGATATCTATCAAAATAATTTCTCTATGTTACAAACTAATGTCAAAACTAATATACCCTTATTGAATAAAGAATAAAAAAGTTTTTTTTTATTATTGAGATTTCCCACATTACCTTTTAATACTCAACAGTATTGAGTCAAATATAGCCTTCTTTTATGTTTCCAATAATGATGTTTTGATCCAATATGTATCTCAAAACGAAATAATATCGCTTTTAAATGTTCGCTCCGTTAAGGTGACATTTGTGGAGTTAATGAATAGAGCTTCGTCTCAGATATCTTTCTAAATCTGCGGTTAAAGGGATCATCCACCACTGTGATGTCCACCGGTTTGGCCATAAAACCTACTAATTTAATAAAACTACTCACTAAGGCCGTGGGTCAATTGCTTTAAAATTTTAGCTAGTGGATAAATTTGGACATTAGTATGGTGACTAGAGACTTCAAAATTTTAACCTGCTCAACAGCTCGCTAAAATTTTCCAGTGGCTAATTTTTGACATTTGATATTCCAATTGAGGGGTGACAGAGATGGAAAACAACCGTAGAAATGTCAAAAATTAGCCAGTGGATAAAGTTTAACCCCCATTTTAACCCAATTGACAAACTGCCTAAAAACAATTAAGAAATTTATTGATGCCTTTGTTTATAAAATTAAATAGAATATGTTAAAAGGTTTTGTTCTAAATTCCAAAAAATATTTATTTTTTTATTTTAGGTCTCTTAGCCACTGGTTGCGACACTTAGAAGATCACATTCAATCGTCATTTTCCACGGCTGGTCAACAAAGCTTTTATGTACTTTCCAATAATACAGAAGCATGTTCATCTAATTCGTCTACATCCAAGTCGTCATCTGTGGGAAGTATCGCATCTCGAAATGCTTGGCAAGCAATAGCTCCACCACAACAATCAGTACACAAAAACCAACAACAATCACAACCACCAATTTCAGTTATTCCTGATAAAACTGAATGGAATGTCCCGATACCGAGCATTTCCGACAACCTCTGTGATAATTTGAATGGTATTAAGATAAACGAATTAGGTTCTAGTCAAAATAGTTTAGGGCTGAATTACAATACGGCAGCGAGCGCTGTCGGAAATTGTTCATTTGGATCATGTAGTCAAATAGATATTAATAGTTCTAATACAGAAGATCATCATACGTCATTTTCCAAAAATGGTACCGAAATCATTGATTTTGACACAAATGCGTGTGATAACTGTAACTGCACTCAAATTGGCTTTCCCTCATTACTTAACACCTGTGATCACTTTAGTGGAAACCGTTGGAGTTTAGATGGTAAAATTGACAGTATGAAAACGAGACGGTCAAATAGCTTAACTACCGCTATATCATCGTTAACATCTTCACATGCTTCGGTGACAGCAGTTAATGATAATTGCTCTAACTCATCCGAAAATTTAGCACAGTATACTCAAAAGCCTCGCAGCTATTCGCTTTCCATCGAAAATCCTAGAACTTCATTGATATCGACTGGCTCAGATACAAGGTTGGATGACATTAAGCCAAATTATTTAAAATTTTCGACGCATAATAGTGGAATGTCAAATATAGGACAATGGTTGAAAAGCTTAAGACTTCACAAGTATATTGATTTGTTCAAGAATATAACATATGAAGCAATGCTTGAAATAACTGAGGAATATTTACAAGATTTGGGAGTAACAAAGGGTGCCAGTCATAAACTATCACTTTGTATAGAAAAACTCAATGAAAGAGGAAACAACTTAACAAAAATTGAACAAGATTTAAAAAGCGGTCATATGAAATTACACCTTGCGATCGAAGAGCTTGCTAGTATGGTTTTAACACCAATGAAGCCTGTAGACTCGGTTTCTGAAAATGTGGCATTCAAGTTTATTAAAGTATTGGATCAAAGTATGTTTGAAATGTTTTCAGTTTTCAATATTTACAAATCTCTAATTTCATTAAATTTTTAGTCACGTGCTTAATAGTTCAAAAGGAGACATTTTGCTCACAGGATGAGGAAAATATTTCATTATTGCTTTGGATATTGGAACGAACAATTCACGGTGAAGCTTTTGCCGGACATACAACTCAATTGAAGGAGATGAAGTTCAAGCTTTCAAAAATAAAACTAGCTTTTGCTCCTAAAGTGCATCATCCAAAAACGGGTATCAGCAGTAATTTAAATAAACCAAGGTATTTGATGTTTTAATTGATTATTTTTATTAAAATGATTCAATTTAATTTGATTTCATATCTATTTAACTAAATTATAGATGGAACTGCAAAACACGTAAAGCAGATCAGAAAACTGGAAGTAACGATAGAATAAATCGAAAAAACTCGAATGATATGCTCAACTTTCCAGTGAGCTGTTCACAACAACAAAATGTGGCTACATCGGTAAAAATAACATTTCTTTTTAAGTTTTTTACTTATCGCTATTTTGATTTCACTTATAGCAGCAAAGAACTGCCTTAATCAAAGGTAATGGTAATAATACAGGAAGCTGTTCGCAACATAAGAGTTCTTCGTATCCTAATTTTATAAGTGGAGGTGCAGTTCCAGGACAAACATTTCACTCGGCTAAACCTCAAGTAAATCAACACTCGATGTTTGTACCTCAGAAACATTTCCCAACGACGTCTACTCACCAGCAGGGTAACTACCAGCAGCATAGGCGATCCTTAAATAATTTAATTGTAGTATCACCAGGTCAAGGAAGTGTGCCCACTTCCAATTCAAACGTGTGTTCAAGCAGTAATCCCATGTCTCCGAAAAAAATACCAGTAATGAATGATGGGAAGAATAGGAGGCAAAGCATTGGTCAAACAACATCTCTTAGAAACCAACAAACTGTTGAATTGCAACCAAAACAAGCATCATCAAGCGCTGTTGCTAAAAAACCACTTGAGAAGACTATGGCTGCAGTTGTTTTGGTTAGTAACTCAAATAATAGAGAATTGAACGATCTCCTCAGTATCGAGAGTAATAATAATGCCAAAATAAGCAAAGAAAGTAAAATATGTAGAGTTGATTTGTGTACGGCATCACATTCGTGTTCGTCTAATTTGACTAACAACATTTGTTCAGCCATAACTGGCAATTTTTATATATCTCCCACTTCTCGAGTATTGTTGGGCAAAGAAAAACATCTTCAAAACAATAATATTAATGATATAAAGAGCCTTGAGCAATTAGAGTTTTTATGTTTGCAAATGACGGAACAGGCAATTAACTAGAATATACTAACATTATATATACTGATACGTGAATGTTCCCCATATAAACCCTATCATGTCCTGTATTCCCATATATATATTTTTTTGATTTCTTAAATCATTAGTTTCTATCGTCTAATATCATCGAACGAAATGTCAGCTTTTAGGGATACTTATATTCATGTGAATTAAGGGTTATTGCTGAGTAGTCATGAAGCTGCATCTGTGTAAGATACTTATTTTTGAGGTACTTCTATTGCCCGGAAGTAAAAATAGGATCTGATGAAAGTTATTGTATAAACAAAGGTAGTGTTTACACACATCGTCGATTTGGCAGGTTGCAATCGATGAAAATTATTATTTCGGTCATGGTGTTAGTTTTGTGAGTTTATGTGCAACTTTCAAGTTCTAAATGCGAGCATGAAATTACCTGCTTTTACAATTTAAATTTAAATCTCCGGCAGTAATTCACTGAAAAGTAAAAGTAAACAACATTCAGGTCGCCAGTAAAAACTAGGGTACAGGTACGATAAAACATAAATATTAGAAAATATAATTGTCATACTTGCCAATCTAAACCACAGGTCGGTACTTCGCTTGACGTTTTGTCTTATTTATTTCTTCAAAGAAAAAATGCATTTAGTTAAAACGTACCAAATTTAAAATGCGTTCTTGTGTTTTTTTTCCGTGCTATCACGTTTTTGACGGGGAAATAATCCTTAATCGTAAAGTGTGGTCTGACCACATAGTCTCGGTAAATACATTATTATTTTAATATTAAATTCCTTGAAATAAATAACATTTTTAGCAAGAAATAAGCGAAATCAAAATCTAAAACGTAACTTAGGTGTGTCTATACAAGTGAACTGGACTTTGTATCTGTTAAGTAACAATATATTTGCAACATCTCGGACAAACTGAAAATCGTCAAATTCTCGGATGCTAGTATTTGTTCTTACCATTACCTATGAGTAAAAGAGAAAGTTACGTACGACCCGGTCTTCCAGGTTTGCAGCAAATAAGTGTGGCTGCAAGCGGATTTTAAAAATTCGCATACATGTACCACATTTCAAAATCCTAACTTCATCTTTGGATATGTCCTCAGTGCGAATCAAAAATGATTATCCAAAAAGTTGGCGTGGGGAAAAACGGTATGCATAAAATATAGAAAATTACATTGCTAAATATCTTGTTCGGTCACATTTTTAAAATGTTAATTAAACATAGAGCTTATATACTAACCCCGTATTAATAAACGCCATGTAGATATTCAGTAACTAACTTGACATTTGCGCGAGTATTTTTTTATGGGAAAAGCTGTCATTTTAGTCATTGATTAGCTAATCAGCGTTTGTTAATACGAAGTTAATGTCAATATCAAAGCTCAAAGTGTTTTCACTGATTAACATATGGTATTAACATAGGGTATTAAAAGTGTTCTTTTAGGAAAACGCCCGAAAAAAAAGGAAAAAAAACGGCATCAACTTCTATACTATACAAATATAACACTGTCGGTACCCTATAGGTATACCTTCAAAATCATTCACTTAACGATAAATTGTGCTTTTTGTGAGACATCCTTGCCCTTTGCAAACACAATAAAAGATTGCGCGATCGTTTCACAACAACAAATCGTTCTATGGATACATCCTAGGACCAGGATTCAACGGTTGTGTGGATACCACATAAAGGACCAAATGAAAGGCAAAATTTTATTTTTAATTTTCATGTAAAAGATAAAAGTATTGATGTTATACACATTTTTTGAATTGATGAGATTTTCATTAATTTTAATGTTACTATTTTATCAGAACTTAAAAAAATGGTGTCCACAATTTCATCTGTCCTTGTTTTGTCCGAATAGTTGTCATTCCTCCTGTGCATTACATTTTTTATCAACATTCTAGACCACGTTTAACTATCTCATGCAGAGAAATTTATGATGATCATGAACATTTTTAAATACGTGGTTTTGATTACTTTTAAAATTAAGATTATGATGGTTGGTGAAAATTTAAAGTCATAGCATAGTTTAAAATGTCTTACACATTTGTTGTGAAATTGTTTCTTAAAAAAATATTGCTCGCATGTATGTATAATTTGTTTATTATCTCCCTAGTCAATGCAATTTTGAATCCATTCCCTTTTGTTTAATATTTGTATTGCAACTGCGTTTTCTAATTCCATTTAACTTCTTAGAGTTGTTGTTTTATTTTTATTTTTTAATTTTTAGCTGTTTATTCATTTTAGAGGGCATTTCGTGAATGTTGCGATTAATTTATTAGGGCCTAGTTGTGCTATCATGAAAACTAAAAAATCGATTTTATAAGATTGTAACAAATGGAAAAGTGATCATTGAAGAACTAGTTTGCATGGAATAAGTGTAAATCGTTTGTTTTCATTTGCAATTAGAATATGTTTTAACTATTTTAGACAAAAAACGCAGTTAAATATAAATTCGTGTTCCTGTCTGTAGTAAAATTAATAAAATAATTAATTAATAATTAATTAATCAGCTATTTAATTTGAAATAATATGTATTTTTTGATTTGATTAGGAAAATTTGGCGAAATTAGATCAACATTTTAAGAAGTAGGCTTACGACGTTCGGAACACAAAAATATGCTAGTATTTTAAAAATATTTGCTGAACATTAAATTATTAAAACTGTTCTGATAAACAAATATAATAGTGCATCGTGACAATGAGACTGACTAAGATTCTATTTCTAAATCTGCCACACAGAAACCCCCTGTGGCATGTATTTAAGGAATTTAATTGCTGAAAGAAATATAAAACAAGTAGCGAGTTTTTTATTTCTACTTATGTAATCTGTTTTAGAATTAAGACTATAAGTACTGTTTATACATTTTTAAAGTAATCGTTTTTGTTAGCTGTTTTTTTGTTAATTATTTTCCTGGAATCTTTTTGAAAAGACAACAGCAGTGTTTTATAGTAACTTATTCCGATATATTTTTTTGTATGTTTGTTAGGCTAATATATTTTGCTTTAATCATTAAACATGTACATTTTAATTGGAATATTACGTTCTTGTATTTTTATACATAGAAACTTTATAGAAATATTTCTTATATCTAGATACAATAATTTATTATATACTGTTATAGTGTTACTAAAATTGATATGTAGATCATTACAATAATTACAAAAAAATCTTAAAAATTTCACGAGTGTCATCAATGAAAGACAAAAAAGGTATTTAAGTTATTTAAGTTATACAAACAAATATAATCATACAATTTAATGAAATTAAACTATACTGTGTTTATGTAAACGTGGTAATATTAACTAAGACTTGAGCTGTAAAGTTAAACATAATGTTCAAATATTTAAAATCAATTTACATTGTAAACATAGACACAGTTAAAACAACATTTTATGTAAAAAAACGAATTGTTATGGTCGTACTAAATAAATAATAAAATATTTGAATTACTCAAGCAAAAGTAAATTATATTATACATTATCGTCGAATACAGAGTTTAAAATTTTACCTGCATAACTTGCATTGTTGTCATTTGACAACACGGGTTTTCATTAATACGTACACAGTGGGTATACGTTCAAGTGATGCATATTTAGACTTATACAGAATTTATAATTTTACCTGCATAGTTTGCATTGTTATCATTTGTAAATACGGGTTTTCATTAATACGTACACAGTGGATATACGTTCAAGCGGTGCATATTTGGCATTACTATTTGCATTGGATTGTTATTTTACTGTGTGTGCAAAGAGAATTTATATCGACCGAAAGTGTAAATTTGGCTAGAACAAATGCTATGATCATATTCAGTGAAATTGTATATTTAAATTAGATTAACAAAATATTTTATTTATACATTTAAGATTTAAAACAATGAAATACAACAAATATCATTAAAATGAACCATTAGTTATGTTACTTTGAAGAATTATTTATGGTCGTAACATCCTTTCTTGTAGAATTTGACGATTAAAGTTATTGGGTTGAATACTACTTGGAAATACTGCATAGCTTTTTCATAAATTGTGGTCAAATTATGAGTCGTGGTGATATATTAAGTTTTTAAAACTCCTTCCTTCATTGATGTATTGAAGCTATAGTTATAAATATTGAATAGTTCGTTCTGCTTGACAGCAGGAGATTGATTGTCATAGCCATTCTTCCATATTCTCAGCATCGATATTTAAAGTATTCTGTTCGGACCTTGAATCCCTACATCATACATACATCATACTTCGGCTCCAAAGTTTTGCCCAGGAGTACATAAAAACAATCCTTCGCAATGTCATATTTTCCCACCGTTGAAGGATAATGTTTGCGAATTCGTCCTTTATGCTGGAAAGTCCATATCCGAATTGTCACTGTAGATTTCACAGTTTTTCATCCTCTTTACTCAGCCCATCCTATCATAATTTCTATGTGGCAATAATGTCAGATTTGAGCAGCTTAGGGCCTCTGCTAGTTGTTCGGCTGCACATTCAAGTTCTTTTTCCATTTAGCATGGTCTTAGTAGATGACTGTAATCCATAACCCGTCAAAGCAAACGGAACCGAACATTTTTCTAAAGACATTTGTCTTAAAACGAACAAGGAATTCTTCATCCACTTTTGATACGTTTCAGGCTTCAGCGCCATAAAACAGGACTGGGATGATAAGGGTGTGAGGATTTTAGTACTAAATTGCCTTCTTAGTCCGAAAAAACAGTGGTTGGCCAGCTCACGAGGTGTTATTCTCGGAGTTTTTTTTGTTTATTTTTTCCTGGAGCTTCGCTGGAAGAAAAAATTATCGAAAGACATCGCATAGGTTTTATCTGAGGGAACCTTCTGCAATAGCGACGGACTTTAACCCGATCTAAAAAAAAACCTCCCAAAGACAGACTTTTGCATGTCTTCAAGGAATCGCACCTAGTTGTTACACTTATCAGCAATTTATTTTTCATTTGTGTTATATTTGAAAAAAAAAATTATTAGAGATGAAAACCCACCCAGACCAACAAACGGAAAAACTAACTGAGAAGGCTTCAAAAACGATATTGAAAATAATATTCGACTGGGTGTATCGCTTAGATCCCCATTAGAACTCGAAGTCGTGGTTGACTCCTTTATCGATACCGTTCATGGAATAACAATCTTCAACAACGCAAAAAAAGAGCTATAGTAATATCAAGTACCCATGGGAAATAAAAGATTTGGTTACACAAAAAAGAAGGCACCAAACTCGTGCCCCGCAAGATAAAACAACATCTCAATCGGTCGAGTAACATATTATCAAATTCGATTAAAAACTTTAAAAACCATGCAGTTGAAACTTGTCTGCAAAGCCTAACCGCTGGAAAAGAATCGAATTATTCACTTTAGAAAGCAATTAAAGTCATAAAACGGCAAAAAAAAACGCTATGCCATTAATTGGAGTAACTCAAGACTTTTGGCCAAAAAGCGATAAGGAAATATTTTATCTATTTGATAGTAATCTAGTTAGATATGCAAGTATGGCCGATCTTAAACGGGAAATACAGAAATTAAAGTCTAAAAAAGCTCCGGGTTATGACCTGATTACAGGAGAACTTCTTAAAATGTTGCCTCAAAAAGCATCAACTAAACTCCTCTACATTGTAAATGCATCAATTAGATTAGAATACATTCCAAGACAGTGGAAAGTCGCGGAAGTGATTATGGTTCTCAAACCAGGAAAATCACCGAATGAAAAAAAATATTACAGACCTATTTCCCTTCTTCCAATAATTTCAAATGTTTTTGAAACTCGGTCGCTTACACCCCATTATTGATCAGAAACGCCTTTACCTAACCATCAATTTGGGTTTAGAAGTAAACATTCGGCTGTGGACCAAGTTCATCGAATTAGAAGAAAAGAAAATTTGCACAGCCGTATTTCTTGATGTGTCGCAAGCTTTTGACATAGTTTCGCAGGCCTTCAATGCAAGCTAAGACAAGTTCCGTGTGAAACTAGGAAACAAATTTTTGGATTGCAAAGAAATATTGGCAGTAGTGCCCCAAGGAAGCGTCCTTGGACCACTCTTGTACCTCCTATTTACATGTGATATTCCACAAACAAACGATACAGTAGTTGCCACGTTTACTGACTATACAGCTATACTAGCAGTTGGCAAAACAATTGAGGAAACAAATATAAAATTAAAAAACGCTCTTAACAATGTTAATGAATGGATTGCACTTTACTTAAGGTTCTGGAAAGAAATGTGATTGGCTTATCCTCTTGTGAAAGAACTGCGCCAATGGCGTAGTCAGAAGCGTCGGTTGTTTGCTGAAAGCTTTTGTCAAAGTCTGGGTATTAATTACTTCTTGAGAAACAAGAGAGTTTTTTAATTTATTGAATGCTTCGATTGCTTTTGACATATTTTTGGACACGTGTCCGTCTTCCCCTCTTAGAAGGGATGTCAGAGGTTTCGCCAGCTTTGAGTAATCTCTTATAAAGCGGCGATAATATCCAGACATTCCGAGAAAGGATCGAAGCTCTTTGAAGTTTTCGGGAATAGGCCGATCAACTATAGCCTGCAGTTTTTTTGGGCTAGTTTTTATTCCAGATCTGGCGATAATAAATCCTAAAAATTCAACTTCCTTCTGAAAAAATTCACACTTATCTAGTTGAATTTTCATGTTCGCGGCTTCTAATGTATGAAATACTTTTTCTAGATTCAAAAAATGTTCGGTTTCGTCTTTCCCGAAGATGACAATATCATCGATATAGACGTAGTAACATTTTCCAATGAGATCTCTTAGAATGTCATTAAGGGCTCTCCGAAAAATGGAAGGAGCGTTTTTTAAGCCCAAATGGCAGGCGAGTAAACTCGAACTTACCGTTATTTACCGAAAAGGAAGTTTTTTCTATATCAGATTCCTTAAGTGGGATCTGATGAAACCCACTTCTTAAGTCTACAATGGAAAACCATTGATCTTTACTGAGATTTGCAAGGATTTCGTATATTTCTGGAATTGGATACCTGTAGGAAATGGTCACAGCGTTTAGCTTACGGTAGTCGATTACCATTCGAAATTTTTTTTTCCCGAAGCATCCATTTTTTTGGGGACAACCCAAACAGGAGAATTGTAAGGAGATTTTGATGGTCTTATGATTCCAGCTTGTAGTAAGTTTTGTATTTCTTTGTCGACTTCATTTTTAAGAGCCATGGGAAAGGGGTATGATTTTGAATACACGGGATCTCGGGTTGTAGTTCGGATTTCTCCTTTAACTGTGGTGGTGTACGTCAATTTTTCGTTTGGTTCCGAAAAAACATTGGGACATTTATGAATGATTTTCAGCCTTATCGGGGACTCCGACTGAAAAGAAATTCCCTCCGAACAATTTAATTCCCGGGAACAAAATTCTCCAATCGCGAATTTCCATAGGAATCAATTTTCCCTGGAATCAGTTGAACCAACACCAAAGTGTGAAAAACTTCATTCGAAACTCATTTTCGAATGTTTTGACATTACATACTAATATTCAACCACCCCATGAATTCCGTTCCGATTAATCGCAATTTTAATTGAAATTTAAAAATAAAACATAAAAATGCAAAGAATAGCTCATATATTAATTGCTGAAGAACAACAGCAAATAGAGAGAAATGAATTGAGGTCTATCAGACGAAATTTGAGGGATAAATCTAACCCCCTAGAGTTACCAGAACCATTGTAAGTTGAAACTAAATAATTTAAAGAGCAGCTTATTCCACTCAAGTTGTTTTTTTTTTAGTTTCATCATTAGCCGATGTTCAAATACCTGCTGGATTTGCTATCAGATTCCTTACCACAAACCAAAAAATCATTCGCAGTTTCTCCCATTGTTAAGCTAAGCTCATGCTTGCGCTTCTTTGCCGAAGGTGGCTTTCAAACAGGAGTGGGAAAAGATCACGAGATTGGACTTGCGCAATCATCTTTTTCAGAAGTCCTTTCCAGTGTGTTGAAAATATTTGAGGCAAAACTGTGTCCAATTTGGGTAAACATGCAGATGACGGCGGAAGAAAGGAGGAAAACAACTTTAAATTTCTACGAAAAATACAGCATACCAGGAGTAATAGGCTGTATAGATGGAACGCACATCAGAATCATCTCTCCGCCAACGTCCAAACATTTATACTACAACAGAAAGGGGTTCTATAGTTTAAATGTTTTACTGGTGACTTGAGGTTTGCATTTACATTTTACGTTCATGAGTCCATATGTATATTTCGCAGGTATGTGATGATGAAATGCGAATTCGTTTCGTAGACGCTACACACCCTGGAGCATGCCACGATGCATTTGTGTGGAAGGTTAGTGAATTAAGATCATGGATGGAACAAAAATATTTGAATGGTGACAGAAATTCGTGGTTGTTAGGTAAGTCAGTTTATAATGATCTTAGTTCATAATATGATTCAAATGCACTTTCAAATAGGTGACGCTGGGTATCCTTTAGAGCCATTGTTATTGACCCCCCACAGGACCAATGAAGAGGAAACGCATGAAAGAAAATTCAACGAAGCCGATACGCGCTGCCGAAATACTATTGAACGAACTAACGGGGTGCTGAAAGCAAGATGGAGATGTTTGCTCGGTGCACGAGAGCTGTATTATATTCCAAAAAAAGCGATCCAAATTGTAAATGCTTGCTGTGCATTACATAACATTTGCATACATTTCAAAAGCGATTTCACCATCGATCTGCCAACCCCTGATTTGCTCATAGATGACGACTCCAATAATCTAGTTGGAAACGAGATTACTGCTACAAGCGATTCAGAGTATACCACTGCAGCTCAGCGCATAAGAAGAGATATAGGAAATGCTCTTTAAAATTCACTTTTTAATTTAAAACTATTTACATAAATAAACAAAAAAAATTCAATATACTTAATTGTAGCAACATGAAGAAAACTTATTTTCAATCATAAATTAATGATTGCAATCAAGTTTTTCGAGTTTGGCTTCTTCTATTTCTAGAAGACGTTGTTGGAAATCGAATTTAGCTTTGATTTCTTGTGTTCTTAGCCTTTCCATTTCTAAGTTGTGGCGCTTGGTTTCTTGAAAAACTATTTTGTGCTGATCATATAGTCTATCAATGGAGCGGTATATTTTTTTTAACACTTGCTTCCATTTCGTCGTGATGACTTTTAGTACATAAAATAGCTTTTCGAATTTTATCGAACAATTCTCGTTGCAGGTGTATTTCCTTTTCTAAGGTTTCCTGTGAAGTCATCTTTTTTTCTGTCGCTCTGTCGAAAATCTAGGGATAGGATCATTTTTTGAAATGTTGGAATCCACCAGCGGCTCCGGATCCCTTTGTTGGTTGCACTCCACTGGCGAGTCTAACAACTTATCAAGTAAATCAGTGTCATCAAGTGTTGGGGACTTTTCAATACCGGCACAGTTTTTTGGATATGGTGATGATGTACTTGCATTTTCCTTTTCTGGTCCATCAGAATTTTGTAATTTTCGTTTTTTATTGCAAGAAGGCAATCCAAATTTCGCAGCACATGGGTAGCCTTCAACAGATTCATGCATTACACACATATTCTGTATAGCTTCTTCCATAGCGGTAAATTTGTATTCCCTGAATGGGCCACCTCCAGTAGCATTTTTGTGTTTCAGGTTTTCTGACATTTTTTTTCTCACGTACTTTTTGTTATCAAGTCGTACCTAAAACGAATTAGTTTGAAATATTTAAAAGAATGATGAATATCAACAAAATATTACCTTCTTCCATTCAAATAATGACTTCACTGGCGGCCCAATACTGTTCAATTCCTTTCCTATCAGTTTCCAAAACTTCTTTGTTTCTTCTTTCCCCCGTTGTGTGGTAAATCCATTTGCTATGTCCCGACTTTCTTCCCTAAAATTACTAGCACCTCCAGTTGTCTTTGATTTGTGGCGTTAGACCTATTTCACAAAATTTTTAAACAAATTTTAATAATTTCATCAAAAATTCCTTACATTGTTGTTCTTCGTTTGAGGTTCCCTAACAAAATAACAGAGGAATAATTTCGAGGGTAATTGCATGAAAATTCCCTGGAAATTCTATTCACGATAGCTATATTTTCCGAGGGTTTTTTTTCCCATATTCGAAATTAATTCACGATAGCTATTTGTCGAACATGGGAAATATTTCCAGGGAAATATTATTCACGATAACCCCCAATAAGTTTGAAATGTTGCTCTTTAGTCATGTTTAGCCAGGGTGGATAGACTTTTGATTTTTACTCGTATGGATAATTGCATTTAATTGTTTTAGGGTATCATGTCCTATGATCCCATCAAATGAAATGAGACTGGGGAGAAAAAACATTTTTATTTTGTCTGTTTGAGGACTGAAAAGTTGAATTAGTGCATGATGTGTTATTTTAATGCTTCGTCCAACAGAATGAGCGTAAAAGGGTTTATCATTCAGTAAAGGTTTCTTAATAGGACGTGGTTGGACGTAATTTTTGTTTGAGCCGGTGTCGATGAGGAATTTTAGGGTCTCTCCACTTCTAGAAATATGTTCGAAAAAAGGAAGTGAAGAGGATGCTAGTCTAAAAAATAAATGTCGTCGAGTTCTTCAGGTTGGTCGAAGTCAAGCTGATCTTGAGAGTCAATGTAATTCGTCAATGTCTGTTCATGGTTTTCGTCTTCTTGTTCTATTTCGTTTTCGTATTCTTCCGATGTCATCTCGTCCGGTTCGTGCCATTCAGTGTGGTAGACTCTCTGTAATTCCTGTGGATGATGGAACTGTTGTGAATATTGGCGTTTCTGTGGAACTAACTGTTGGTTGTGGGGTCTGGTAGTTCACATTTTGGGATCTGACGGAATAGTCAACATCCATTGGCTTCGGAGGAAGCGGGCGTTGATTTGCTGGTGGTCGGAGTTGTGGATATTAGTATTTCGGCTGATTCCTATAAAACTGTGGTGGTTGAGCATTCCGTGGGTTAAGAAGTAACTCGGGATGATATTCTCGTCTCGGAGCGGCAATTGGCGCTGGTCCTGAACGTGAAAAATGGTTTCTTCTAGGAGGAGCTGGAGGCGATGTTTGTTGAAATGTTTTCCGGGTGCTAGCTTGCGAATTGTTTGTATGTTGGGTTCGAAAATCGATATTTTGCAGTTTTAAGCAAAGGTGTAAAGCCTGGGGTAGGTCAGCAGGCTCACGGATACTGAGTAACCTAGGCAAGTCGCCTCTCAATCCTCTGGTATCAAGGGCTTTGTCCCGGTAACACTGAGTCATATTATTCATGGACTCCTGACTCATATCCATTGATCCTAGCTTATTTAAGATAAGCGACAAGTGGTGGTAGACGGCCTGATAGAACTCAGGAATCGTACTACTGCCTTGTACCAAAGTTGTCATTTGGTATTCGAGGGTTCCTAAATCCCTCTTATCCGCATATCGGAGGGTAAGACATTTTGATAGTGGGGTATTGTACGACTCTAGGGCGACGTCTGCGTAGCCCGTAATTTTGTTTCTGATGACCGATAAAATCCCATAGTACTTGGGGGTACCCCTTAGATGTTCATAGATTTTGAGTATCCTATCGACGCTCTTTCTCCATGAGTTAAATTCGTGTGATTGGCCTGAAAATTCTATTAGGCTTTTCACTGCGTCGGGTATTTTGTCCATTTCGGAAAAATTCCTATCGTTATCCAGATTTATTGGCTGGTCAATATCATTATTAATGTCGGACGCAGGGTTCATGATGGAATTAAAAAGTTGTTGCCCCTGTATTGTAAGGGTTCGAGTTACTAATTGTAAGATTATCTGAATCATGTCGTCGTTAATTGCATTAGGAATAGGGTGAGGAATGGGAGCAGGAGGTTGAGGAGCTGCAGCATTATATGCAGGGACTTCTAGTCTAACCAGTCGTATTAGATTATTAGGGTTTGACATCTTTCGAAATATATATTTTTTTAATTAAATGAGAGAATCAACTATATCACGAGTTCGAGTAAATAAAAGGGATGTTTTAATTTAGTAAAACCAATTAATTTTATAATTAATTCTTTAAGTAATATTGAACAATTATTAGGGTATTAGGTTTTGTGGGTTCTGGGCTGCTTCCTGCTGGTTAGGGCGGCTGTCAGTGTTTACTGACTCCTTTTTGTTCCTTTGGTTGGTAGAACTACTCGGGGGCCTTCGTTTTCCCTATCACTACACTGTTATCGTGATGGTTTAGTTGCCACTCTTTTGGTTACTTTACTAAGCTTGGTTGTTCACTGTTTATTTATTTTACCGTTTTTATTTTTTTTTTAATGTGGCTTGGTTGTCCACATTTTATTGATTTCACTGTTATGTTGGTGGCTTGGTTGTCCACTTTTTATTCACAAACACTTTTCACTGGCTTAAGGCTTGGTTATTGCCTGAGTTCAGTTGAGCGTTATGTTGGCGGCTTGGTTGTCCACTTTTTATTCACAAACACTTTTCACTGGTTTTAGGCTTGGTTATTGCCTGAGTTTAGTCGAGCGTTATGTTGACAGTAATTTTACAGTGTTGCAGAATGCAGCCCCACGTTGGGCGCCAGTTAAAAAAAGTCCGCAGAAGAACTTAAAAAAAATATTTTCAGAGCAGATTACATGTTCAACTTAATTACCAAAGCTTGCATTTTAATTCTGAATTCATTGCAATATCAATTTCCCATAGCTTGCATTTCGATTTACCATATGAATTTCCCTGGAAATTTGTTTCATTGCCCCAGACGCTTGTTCAGCATTTCCTTTGCGCGTGCAAGTAGTCTGTCGGTGTTAAGCTATATAAGGAATGAAGATCTACGCAGAGATCTGGGTATTCAAGCAATTTTGTTATCACGAGTAATGAATGTTTGGCTGGCAACTTTCCTGTTAGAGTTCCTGCTCTCTTCGCAATTTATACCGCGGTTTGTTATTATCGGGCCAAATCTAAGGTCTGATTTGTTTAAAGACGCCGCAATAAATTCGTTTCGTCAAGAATTCGGAGGACCGTTGTGTTAACGTGAGCCAATAAACGTTTTTTATGTATTTTTCGTTTCATCTTTAACCGCAGGAATACCCAGATCTCTGCGTAGACCTTCATTCCTTATATACCACGGCGCATTGACGAATGATCTTAACATTTTGCTTTCAAAAGTTTGTAAAATATTCAGGTTCGTTTAAATGGTACAAGTACAACCCCATAGTTGTATACCATATGTCCAGACCGGCTTTAGCAATTGCTTTTATAATAACAGCTTGTTATCAAGGTAAAGCTTCAAATATTTTTCGAGTAACCAGTACAATTCTCTGTGTTTATTTTTTAGTTCTTCACATTTCTTTTTTACATGCGACTTCCATTTTAATTTTGCAACGAGTGTCATTCAGAGATATTTTGCTTCATTTGGAAATGGGACTTGAACCGTATTGAGAAATACTGGCAAATTGTTTGTCCGCTTATACGAATAATTTAAATGAATCGATTTGCTCCCGTTAAGTGCAATCCGCCAGGATTTTGTAAATTCATTAACCTCGTTAAGTGCGTTTTGTAATGTGTGGAATCACCTCGTCCTAATCGATGGTCGACTTCCATTCCTCTTGGAGTAATACCTTCAACTTTAAGAGATAGAACGATAGAAAACCCAAGGGGTCATAGACCGACATCAGCCCTCTTAAAAACTCACGCTTCGTATTCATTCGCCATCCCTTTAAAACGTCCTCATGAGCTTTCGTGAACTTTAATGAAAATGTGAAGCTGTCGCTTACTGTATTCCACCAGAGTCGCAACACTTTTGTCGTGCACTTAATTTCGGCTGGATGTTCTTGAAATGTTTTACCCATGCGTTCAGACTGGTTGAGAGTTTGCAGAACTTCCGTTAAAACTATCTGTTCATCTGGTTCTTTTAATAGCATGCAGTTCAGAGAAATTCCATGCGTAGTGGCTGCAGCATCCAACACTTATCGGACTTTCGCAGGCTTGTCCTGGTTTCGAACAATAAATGTTGGTAGGTACCAACGCCTCGGATGGTAAGCGTCCACCTCCTGCTGTCTTAGCTTTCTGTCATATCCCTTATCTAATAAATCGTTGATCATCGTACTGACTACCTCCAGTAAAGACTTATCAGCTTCCATTTCCTTGTCTAGGTACTTGAGCCTATTCAGAGCCATGGAATAACTTTTTTGCAAGATTACATCGTCGCACTTCCACAACAGACCGGGACTGAACGAATCTCTTAGCCTCATCACTATGGAACTTAGAATACCTTCAGCACGAACATCTTCTTTTGAGTCGATGTATCTGCAGGTTCCGAGATCCTCCAAAATGAAAAGCTGTTTCATGGTAGACTCCTGGTAGATAAATGCGAATACCTTTTTCCCATCTTCTACTTGCCTACAGATTGCACGGGTAGAGCCAACTTCTTAATTGTCCTTACATATCTACCACTATCTGCCATTCACAGACACTCCCGAGATTTCCAACGGCACAACTTAGGATTCTTCTTTCAAGCGTGTTATATCTGAGGTCCATTTAAGACACAGTAGTTTATTCACCCCGTTCAGTCCCAAACTATCAGCAATACTCTCCTCTACAAGCGTCAGCAACGAAACATTGTCCAAGAAGGAGATTGTGTTCAAAGACCTTTCATTTCCGTAAAGGACAACAGGAACTATGATGAAAAGCGTATCCGTGGCATTGACCTGTTGGTGAGCATGATAGCTTCCACTGGCAACTGGTAGTGGTTGTTGAGGGGCTTCCGGGATGAAATGTTGATTTTTTAAACATCCGTTCTCTCCGCACTAGATGTTGCTTCATAAGCCAGCTTCTTGCGTTGTTCGTCCACAGGAAGCAACGACGTCTGTTGTCTGTGGCTTTATGTTGTTTACCCATTCAACTACTACAACTACGTTATCGTCCTCATCCTCGTTCATTGCGAAGATATCAAACTTTTTTCCGCAGATACTCTTGCGCATTGTACATCTTCTTATGCAAGAATTGTAAGTCTAACTTGTTATGGTCTTCTAAGGTAGTGGACGCAATTGATTCTCTACCAACGCTCCCCCTCTACGACTGCCTAGGTGATGGCAGCGCAAATTACCGCCAAATAATGTGTATTCCGTGTAGACAATCACTCCCAACTCCTACTTACCACAATACCATCAACACCAGCACATCTGTAGTGCAACCACTTTCGGCACCTTGTACAAGAAGTACAATCTGCTGCATCCGACATTTTTAAATGCAGTATGAGTATGTATTGTAGAATGAAGTCGGGCTTTGAATGATAAAACCCTTTTCTGTTTTATGTTTAACAATAATTTATTTACACGCTTTTATTTCTAGAATCTATTTTATATTATTTACAAAACGGTTATAACTTTCAATTACTTTTATTTGAAATCAAATACCAACGATAAAATTCACTTATGTAATTCACTCAGTCAACACAATTCACTCACTCGCTGGTTGTCGCTTCTCCCTATTTATAATGACCAAGAAAGAGATGGCATATTCTCGTAGGTTTCCTCAGTTACTTGAATGTTCGAGAAGTGGTTTGTTTTGACAGATACCACTTGTTCCAGTCATTCATTCCAGTGGGCGCATCCAGTACCACAAATGGAAACTTAACGGATGTATTCTATTTTCATACATCAGGGTATGTTCGCACACTGCAATATGAATTTATAACATTGCCCTCCTCCTAAACTATTTCGTCCCTTTAATTTTCCACGTAGCCTCTTCTGTATACGGCAGACAACGTCGTTTATGCGCTTTACAATTTTGTAGGGGCCTTTGTATCGGTTCTAGAAAGGACATAGGCAAAGAAGCTATGGATACGAGTCACCCATGACCACATGACATCAACTCCACCAACAAAAAGTTTCATCCAAGAGCATGACCTCTGTCCCTTTAACCTCACCTTGTATATGTCACCCATATGACTCACGGCCACAGGACTCCGCAAGCCAGTCCGGGCAACTACGAGGCAAGGATGTCCACAGGATCAGTATCGCGGCATGCTAGCATCCGCTCGTCCTAGCTCGTCGGGTAATGGGGGGTTATTGATACTGTGCCTACGAACGTTGTTACCTTTCATGCCAGATAAGGTGTAAGTATCTGAAAACAAAATATAAAATCGGGAACCCGAAGTATCTCCAGTTGTATGCCCAGTCCGCTGCATTTAGATAAATAAGCTCCGGGGGAAGAGATCCACAGGTGTTGTAATAGACCTCTTCATTTCCCACCCTCGGCTTCGGTAAAAACCACCCATGGCTACCTGCGGAAAAATGATTAGAAGTAGCCCCTTTAGAAAAGCCTTTCCAATCTGGTCCTGTCAAACCAATAATAAATCCCTCACTCAATCTTGTCCACCAAAATCTGCAACTTAAACGACCGGCATTTTTTCCAATTTACCACTCAAGAAAAGATACATTTGTATAAAAATGAAAATTCAGGGGATTTAGTATTCATTCAATCCAGACTATATTTTGTACTAATAATTATACTAATACATATATACATAGTAATAAAAATGAGTTGGAAAACTCCGAAGCAAAATCTTATACTTATAAGTTATATAATTCAACGAATCATTCAATAATTTGAATTTAAGTTATATAATTCACACAAATCACAAATAACTCGTTAACACTTTACTTAATAACTATATTGGATTAGCATCCCATTCTTGTTATGGGTGTCTTTTCCCTTTTACGATGTGCCATTTGATTAGTTTCACTTGATTTAGTTTTTTTTTTTCTTAAAATTTTTTTTTTATTGGTTCACACTAGACCTAACTCGTTACACTTGGTTTTATTAGTTTTCTCTGTTTACAAACTTTTTTTTCTTTCTATAAACAGATGTTTTCAGTTTTCTCTGTTTACAAATTTTTTTTTTTCTTTCTATAAACAGCTGTTTTCAGTTTTCTCTGTTTACAAAAAAAAAATTTTTTTGCACTTGTTACACCGACTGGAGAGGATAGATGGGTTAGTGTATACACAATGGAAAAGGGCTAACTCTCACGCTGGGTAACTCAAGGGAGCAGATAGAACGGGTAAAGAATAATGGGTATCGATCTTAAAAGGGTATAATAAACCCTTATTTTTTTCAAAGAAAAATTTGCCTTATGTTTAATATAATTATATACAATATAGTCCGTAAATATAATTTATATATTATCAACAAAATTATCCAATTGGACTCACCGATTGCTTCTCTTGATACCTTTTTGGTATTTTTTTTCACTACCTTTTTGTAGTATCTCCAGGGGTGAAGGGACTCTATGCATAGATTCGCCGCCCAAGGGTTATGTGTCACGATGATTACTTTTATCTAAAGGGAATAATATATATTATATAAACGAACTTTTGTACTGATTTGACTTATCTTACTTACTTATCTTTATGTGGCGATACCGATTATTCTGCGGTAATAGGAGAGGGGTACTGAGAAGGGGATCGCTGTATAAATGGTTTAAGGGATCTAGGATTAGGTGAATGCTTTATACCGGTGTACGTGTGTATTCTTAACTTCTTTTTCACTTTTGTTCACTTGACTCAAGTCAACTGTGTGATTAGTGTTGTGAACTTATCTGCACAATACGATGATCCAGATACTGGTGGATGTCAATTGACAATATTAAGATGATGGTGCGGCTGGTAATATAGATGATGATGCAGATCTACAAGGATTTCTCGGGTACGTAACCTCCAAAACGGTCCTATTGATGCCACAGAAGCGAGCACAGCTCAACAGGCCCAAAAAAGACGGTGATGGTCTGAGGTGTCACACTTCACGTTCTGAGGTATTCATGCACCAGGAAACTAATAAAACACACAATTAAATTACTTCACATAATCAAAACATAACCAAATTCGATAGATTACACTCACTTATTTTTTATTTGGTAATTATTTAAAAAAGCCAGTAAACTTTTCCTTTTGAAATGATGAGCACTTTTTTTTTTTAGCTACTACTTCCACTTTTACGTCGAATATGTATGCACTTGTCGCTTACGATCTGTCACTTAATTACATTGTGTGCGGTCAAATATGTGCAAGATCAGCTGGTAGAAAAGAGACATCGCTCAGAGCGGGGCTGCTCTTTATAGCTTCGTATCATACCGTACGAATCATGTTTCATTTAAACTACCGTATTTTTCAATACTTCGTTTCAGTTGAGGACATTGACATCTGCAAATTTTGCACAAATACCACCTGAATCACGACTCTGCAGTCACACTAACACACTTACATGTTTTGTTTTGGTTTTTATGTGTTTCTTTTCATTTAAAAGAGAGTCGAAAGGGGAATGCCCAAAAGTATGCTTTGGCTAATGCCAAAGCCAAAGCTAAGTTTAACCAGGGCTTCTAAAACAATAATCCGTTTCCCACAAAACATCTTCTCTTCGCGAGTTCAGATGAACGAAAAGGCGATGAAAAAAAACGGATTTAATATCGGATGAGTTCAGAACTCAGGAGTCTCATGCACAGACTGATCTAGTCGGGCCAACATGTATTTACTTACGCAAATCTTTGCAATGATACACACCTACGCGTTTCCCTTGCATATCTTCTAGTTCATAAAGGTTATTACCAATGGCCTTCCGTATCTTCATTTTCAAAAATTTAGGGCTGAGTTTAGCACTTATGTGTTTGGAGGCGTCACTTAAAATAAAGTTACGCCTGAGCACTTCTTCTCCCACGGAATACTTCATGGTTCGGCTTCTAGTATTATAAACTTTCTCCATATTCGAATGCGATTTTTCTAAGAATTTCCTAATATGCGAATGAAAAATATTCATTTGATCGGGCTTACTTAACAATTTTGCTTCAGAATCATTTAGGCATCCCAAAAGTCGTAATATCTGATAATCCGACCCGAGTTCTATAATTCGGTGCCCGAAAAGGGCTTCATAAGGAGAAGTTCCTATGGCCGAATGAATGGTTGTTCTAAGAGCGCAGGCTATAGAGTTCAGATGTTCGTCCCAGTTTTTTAGGTCTGGGTCAATATATGACCGAATAGCGGCTAATAGTGAGCGATTCAACCTCTCGCTTGCATTAGCCTGAGGAGAATACGAAGCGGTCTTAAGATGATTGATGCCATATATTTTCATGGTTTTAGCGAATTCGCCGCTGGTGAATTGCTTCCCATTATCGGACAAGATTATCTCCGGTACTCCAAATATGCAAAATATTTGTTCCTGCAAAAACTTTAGAGTAGTCTCAGTTGTAGCCTTTTTTAGCGGTTTTACTAAAACAAATTTAGTTAGTTGATCTAGGGCAATAATTACATGAGTGTTACCGGATCTAGAGCGGGGATAAGGACCAAAAAAATCAATATAGACCATCTGGAATGGTCTATTGACTAAAAAAAGCCTTACCCATCGGGGGTCGTAGTATTGCATTTGGCGCTTTAGTGGACCTGCAAACATCGCAATTAGAGATAAAAGCCTTCACCTGCACTGTCATGTTCGGCCAAAAGAATCGCTGACGAAGTCGGTACAAAGTTTTAGCTATACCGCCATGCGAAGCTCGAGGAGGTTGGTGAGCCAATTGAACCAACCGTTCGGTCAGCCCTTCCGGATCCCAGAGTCTCCAAGCGAGGTCATCCTCGAGTGGATCCCCTGTGCAATGTCTGACCTTCTTATATATGTTCTTTTTGCTTTTCGATGGTTTCAATGATATTGCAGTAATTCTCAGATTTAAAACTGGGATCTTCAAGATCAATGTGCAAGACATCGGAGGAATGTCTTTGCGCAGAGGCATCGGGTTGCAGAGCATTTACCTCGTATACGCGAGATAGGGCATCTGGCACTATGTTCTGCGAACCCTTTCGATGTTCAATGCTGAAATCGAACCCTTGTAATTTTAGGCCCCATCTGGCTAACCGACCACTAAGGTCTTTTTGGCTCATCAACCACTTCAAACTTGAATGGTCGGTAACGATCTTAAACGAATGACTTTCTACATACGCTCTAAACTTTTGAACCCCCATGACTGCAGCTAAGCACTCCTGCTCGATGACGCTATAGTTACGTTGCGCAGCATTAAGCTTATGAGAAAAATAAATTATAGGACGTTCGTTCCCATTCTCATCTAATTGGCATAATACACAACCGATTCCGGATGCCGACGCATCGCAAAGGATAATAAAACTCTTGGAAAAGTCAGGGTTCGTCAAAATAGGCGCAGAGGTTAGGGTGGATTTAATTTTCTCGAATGAATAGTCCGTCGAACTCAAACCTTTTTCCTCTTCGCAACGTATCTGTAAGAGGGACAGCTAAAGACGAAAATTCTTTGGCAAATCTTCTGTACCAACCCGCCATGCCCAAAAATCGTCTAACTTGACGAGGGGTCTTTGGTACAGGAAATTCGTTGATAGCCGAAATTTTTCCCGGATCGGTTTTCAGACATCCGTTTCCTACGAGATACCCTAGATATTTTAGCTCCTTAAAACAGAACTTCGATTTCTGGACATTTATAGTCAGTCCAGCATCCTCCAACTTTGTAGCGACTAAGTTAGCATCTTAATATGCTCCGGAAAAGTACTCGAAATTATCAGAAGATCATCCAGACATACGAAGATGTTCTCTCTCAGTTCATGAGGTATCACCTTGTCCATTAGCCTGCACATTCGCTGGGGGGCATTGCACAGACCAAAGGGCATAACATTGAACTGGTATAGGGGTCTACCGGCTACCGTAAACGCAGTCTTCTGCCTGGATTCCTTCTCCAGCGGGATCTGCCAAAAGGCGTCCTTTAGATCCACACTAGAATTATAATGTGTATCGGAAAGACGTCCTAGCAATCCCTCTATATGGGGAAGTGGATACGCATCCTTTTTAGTGACTCCATTCACTCTTCGATAGTCCAAGCACATCCGGTTTTTCCGGGTTTGCGGACTAGGACTACCGGAGAGTTCCACGCGCTCGAGCTCTCCTCGATCACCCCCATTTCCAGCATGCGATCCAACTCCTCGTATAGAAGTTTCTGCACCGCTGGAGATACAGGATAATGACGTTGCTTAATCGGTTCGGCATCCCCTGTTTCAATGATGTGTTCCTCACATTTGGTCTTTCCTAGACCCATGGTGGCAAACGATGGAAACAAAGCAACCACTTTCTGAAGTTCTCCGGATTCTTCTATTGATAATTCGTGGGCACTTGACTCTTTCACAGGCAAAGCAACTTCGTGAATAATCTCGCTTATAACGTGTGGAGCGATTTTAAAAGCTCTCCAAAAATTTACACCTAAATACAGACGTTGTTGTAAGGACGGGACCATAAACATTTCAACAGGATTAGATATTCCTTTATACATCACACTTAAGGTTATCTTGCCCACTATCGGGCTAGAGCTACCATCAGCGGTTCGAATCTGCGAAGTGAATTTTGAAAGGTTAAGATTGTTATCTTTTAGGAAATCTGTTGCCCCTCACCCAAACAACTAACGCTCGCTCCACTATCCAGCAAACCCAGGAAAGGCTTTCCACAGATAGTAACTTGAGCATAGGGGCGCGGATCTTCAGCGCTACACAAAATCGTGGATTCGATGCTATGGTGCATTATTTTCATCGCTTTGAACCTCGCTCTCAACTTCTTCACTTTTTCCGAAACCGAGTTGCTTGGACGACCAAAAATCCGATCTCTTACGTCATAGTAATTCGATAAACGTTCATGCAACGTTTTTGGGGGGGACTTCTTTGAAGTAGAGGTTGGCAAAAGGTTTACCGTCAGCGGACGCTTTAAAATTTTAAGAGGGGCAGGGATGTCTTCCTCGGGACAAATAACAGGACAAACATTCAGGCATAACATCGAGTGGAGTTAAACTTGTTAACTGTCCGGGTTCAAATTCTGCGAGCAATTCCCCCGAAATCCCGAACTGCTCCTTTTCTCGTTTCCCGAACAACGCGGGCACTGCGGCGTATACGTATTTTCTTTGCCACACTTATAACAAAATACATTGCGTTGCTCGAGACAGTCGTAAAAAGAATGGCCTACAGCTTTACAGTTCCAACAGGTGAAACTGCGGGTATCATTTTTAGGGTGAAAAGCTTCGACCACTGGTGGACAATCATCTGGTACCCTACTGGTTTTGGCTTCAACTTCCGAGACTGCAGATCTGCGCATTTGCGGAACGAATGCTTGCTTAGAACGATGGCTATGATCGTGCTGATACTTCTCCACATTGCGACAGACGTAAACCATTTCAGGTAAGCTGTTGGTGTGAAAGGTCAGCAACAACTCCCCCATACAACTTCGCACGTTTTGATTCAGCAACTGGATGATTTCGCTGTCTACTTTTGGCGTTCGCAATCGGCTGTTGAGTTGCTGAAAAGCAGTATAGAAATCGTCAAACGATTCCGACGGGTGCTGGAACCTATTGTGCATTTTCGGGGTCAATTCAGCATCGCTCTCCAGACTTCGATACTGTTCGATCAACGCTAATCGAAGGACCATCCAAGTAACTGTGGGATTACGTTTCAGGTAAACCCAGTACCAGTTTTCTACTTGTCCTCCTAGAAATTGATGCAGGTTCATTCCGATCTCATCCCAGCTAACCTCATGGCAGCTTTTCAATCTTTCTAGCCTAAACAAGAAATCATCTACTGTCATGTTGCGATTATCAAAAACTAGTCCCCACTTATGAAAATGATGAGCTCTCAATCGATGTTGCTGAGGTTGACGAGAACTCACGCATGGAAGAGGGTCATTAAGACTAAGGTTATTTAGCCTATTCAAAAATTCATCGCCATTTGTCATACGACTTAGGGGTTGTGGTGGAGGTCGATCGTAAGGTGGTTGAGAAGGCGGAGATGGCGAAGGGAATGATGAAGCACGAGCTGGTAGCGGACTTTGTTCTATATCGGCCGGGAGATTAACTGGAATGGCCATCGCCAGGGATTCCCGAATGATGCTGGCAACTTCCTCACGCATGTCAGCTCGAGTTCTCTCCATTTCTTCACGTATTAAACGGAAATCTTCTGCTCTTTTAAGACCTACTGCCGAAGTGACGACATCGCGTATGTAGTCAGTGATGGGCTCATTTCCTTTGGGAAGCGTAGCCGAATTTTGAGCTAATGGATTTTGGCTAGATTGAGGAGAAAGGCACTCGGAGCCAAAGTTGCTTCACTGCGTTCAGCCTCTCCTTCATTATTGGGAGCAGCTTCTCCCAAATTAATAGGCGAACTATGAACGGTAGACATATTTGAGGAGAAGGGTTCGCTTCCAATCGTATCGTTTTCTCTCGATCGGTTACGAAGATTGTACCCTACAGCAGGTTTGTGAGGATGCATTACCCCCAGGGTGGGAAGGAATCGCCTGGCTCTAAGACTCGTCCGATTGACTCAACCTCCCACAAGAAAAAAAAAAATAAAAAGCTTTTTAAAGCAACTGCTCAATTTGACGAATCAAAAATTTGAGATTTTTAAAACCTAAGAGGTCTAAAACTATAGTGTCTTATCCAAGACGACACTATAAAACAAGAAAAAAAAATACAATTTTAATCAAGGAAGAATTTACTTAAGTATCGCAAAATCCAAAAGGATACTTTCGTAAAATTAATACATAGATATTTTTAAAAATTCAAAACTATATTTAAAATTTCAAAAAGGGAAATATCTGTGGATGTATCTTTATCTAAAAGTACTATCTACAATATCTAACAATTTAAAAGAATAAGTATTTTGTACATTAAAATATCAAAATTCAATTGATGGTGAAATTTCGATCTGCTATCCAGTAAGTGAAATGTACACTCGTATGTATCTTTCTCAAGTGTATGTAGATATAACGCTTTTGGTTGACAAGACCGCATAGAAGGGATCACAACGGACGACGACATGACCAAACAGGGAAGACTCCCGGAGAGTTATCATCTGCAGCTATAGGATGTTATAAAGGAGTAATATTTTTTTTAGCAATTCTCGTACGGGTAGTGGAAAAGTCTCTTCGTCTACTAAGAAGTTCTCGCAAACATTGAAAACCTGCAGGCAACGTAAGTCTTTACTAAAGAAAGTACTGACGGCCCTGCAATTTGCTTAAAATATTTGGTTTAGTTAAAAGAAAATATGCTATAATAGAAGCATCTACACACAATTCAGTACCCGGCAAAAACTGCATTGTCGACGTTCATATCTTCACAACATACTGATAACTATGATCGCACATATCAGCTGGATGAAGAGGTAAAGTTGTTTTTTTTTTGTACGCCTTATCACGCAACAGACGTTACTAGAAGTTAATATCTACAAACCGGACGGCTAAATGGATTCAAAAATAAATACATAAAAGCTACTTCCAAAAATTTTGCGAGATACTTCAAAGAGATGGAAAAAAAACGAAACTGCAGAGGAATTTATTTCTTACTTCCAAATACTACCACGAAGAGAAATTGCTTATCAAGGACATAAAAAACTTAATCCTTCGTGCCCCACGTTGGGCGCCACCTGTAACGGTTCTAGAAAGGACATAGGCAAAGATGCTATGGATACGAGTCACCCATGACCAAATGACATCAACTCCACCAACAAAAAGTTTCATCCAAGAGCATGACCTCTGTCCCTTTAACCTCACCTTGTATATGTCACCCATATGACTCACGGCCACAGGACTCCGCAAGCCAGTCCGGGCAACTACGAGGCAAGGGTGTCCACAGGATCAGTATCGCGGCATGCTAGCATCCGCTCGTCCTAGCTCGTCGGGTAATGGGGGGTTCTTGATACTGTGCCTACGAACGTTGTTACCTTTCATGCCAGATAAGGTGTAAGTATCTGAAAACAAAATATAAAATCGGGAACCCGAAGTATCTCCAGTTATATGCCCAGTCCGCTGCATTTAGATAAATAAGCTCCGGGGGAAGAGATCCACAGGTGTTGTAATAGACCCTCGGCTTCGGTAAAAACCACCCATGGCTACCTGCGGAAAAATGATTAGAAGTAGCCCCTTTAGAAAAGCCTTTCCAATCTGGTCCTGTCAAACCAATAATAAATCCCTCACTCACTCTTGTCCACCAAAATCTGCAACTTAAACGACCGGCATTTTTTCCAATTTACCACTCAAGAAAAGATACATTTGTATAAAAATGAAAATTCAGGGGATTTAGTATTCATTCAATCCAGACTGTATTTTGTACTAATAATTATACTAATACATATATACATAGTAATAAAAATGAGTTGGAAAACTCCGAAGCAAAATCTTATACTTATAAGTTATATAATTCAAACGAATCATTCAATAATTTGAATTTAAGTTATAAAATTCACAAAAATCACAAATAACTCGTTAACACTTATACTTAATAACTATATTGGATTAGCATCCCATTCTTGTTATGGGTGTCTTTTTTTTATTGGTTCACACTAGACCTAACTCGTTACACTTAGATATATATATTTCGTATATGAATATTTTTACATAATGATGTTATTGCACATTTTACAGAGATTTGATGATGATTTTATCTTTCTACTGAAATATTATTTTTAATGGTTAGAAGAATTTATAAAGAAAAAAGAATAAACTTGAAGGAAAATACGAAAAAAACCTCCATTATAAGGAAAAAATAAAATAAAATAAAGGATAAATAATTTAAAAAAAAATTACAATTGCCATTAAATTGGTACATTGATAAATAAATAAATAAATAATAAATAAATAAATAAA
The DNA here is from genome assembly GCA_949824845.1 of Rhingia rostrata. NCBI lineage: Eukaryota > Metazoa > Arthropoda > Insecta > Diptera > Syrphidae > Rhingia > Rhingia rostrata. The sequence continues at coordinate 70,668,396 of OX463757.1, read as the reverse complement.
TAAATAGATAAATAAATAAATTAATTAATTAATTAATAAATAAATAAATAAATAAATAAATAAATAAATAAATAAATAAATAAATAAATAAATAAATAAATAAATAAATAAATAAATAAATAAATAAATAAATAAATAAATAAATAAATAAATAAATAAATAAATAAATAAATAAATAAGTAAATAAATAAATAAATAAATAAATAAATAAATAAATAAATAAATAAATAAATAAATAAACAAATAGAAAAGTAAAATAATAAGCACTATTATACATTAAGGTAACAAATAACAAATATCCCATAAATAAATAATAACAAATGAGTACAAATTTGTACAGCAATAATATAAATATAAACAATAAGTACGAGTATGTAGAAATTATAATTAAACAATATTAGGTATTTAGTTGATTTACAAGAGGATTGTCAGCGAAACTGCATCTTGTTTTGAAAGTGTTGTTAAGTTTTAGAATTCTATCATCTATCATTTCAACATTCGCTCTTTCATGAATGTCAATAGTTGAGTGGTGCCAAGGTAAATCTAGCATCATTTTTAACAGTTTGTTTGCAATTTTTGTATATGACACTTTGCGGAGTTGCCCCATACCTCACACCCATATAATAGAATTGCCTGGAAAATTACTTTATGTAAAATTATTTTGTTGTCAGTAGAAAGTAATGATTTTCTATTAATAAACGGGTAAAGCATCTTGATTCCTATACCTATTTTCTTTATAGATTAATGTGGTCCTTAAAAGTTAACTTGGTATCTAAATAAATACCTAGATATCTAATAGAAGGTTCTCAATTAATACTATTACCATTGAATTGAAGGTGGCCGGTGGGAAGGAAACAAGACTTTCTTTTTCGGGTGAAATAGATAGCTTGAGTTTTACCTTCATTCAATTTGATTTTCCATTTGTGATAGTATTTTATTAATATTTCCAGTCCATTTTGGAGATTCCTCTCAATATTGAGAGCGAATTCATGGGATGAAAATATTGCGGTATCATCTGCAAAGATGGCTATATTACAGTGCGGTAATTTAGGAATATCATGTGTAAATATGTTGTATAATATTGGGGCAAGAACTGAGCCTTGTGGAACACCTGATGGAACATATACCAAGTCGGAAACACTACTATTAACATGGACTTTAAAACAGCGATTGGACAAAAAGCTTTGGACTATATTACAAATATATGGAGGGAAGTTAAGACTTATCATTTTGTATATCAGGCCCTGGTGCCAAACTGAGTCAAATGCTTTTTCAATGTCTAGTAAGACCAAACCTGTAGATTTTCCTTGGCTTCGATTGAATTTAATACAGTTACATATTCTCAGTGCCCGATGGGATGTACTGTGGTGACGCCTAAAACCAAATTGTTCATCGGGGTAAATTTGTTGAACATCAATGAATTTTAAAATTTGTTCTTTCAACACCTTTTCATATATTTTGCTAAGATTACTTAGAAGGCTGATAGGTCTATAACTTTCCGGCCTTTCACCAGCTTTTAATGTTGGTACCACTTTTGCAAGTTTCCAGATATCAGGAAAGTACTGCATTTTAAGGCATGCATTAACAATAAGCGTGACAAATCGTATACCTGTTTTGGGCAACTGCTTAAAGTAACTGTTTCTTAGCATATCAATACCTCCAGTTTTCTTTGCATGTAGATTGTTAATTAAAAATTCTATATCTTCTTCCGTAACAAATGTGATGGAAGAAGAATGATGAGTTACATTGGATGAAAAAGCTTGAATTGTGTTACTCACTAGGGTGTTGGTATAAGCATCACCTAAGTTTTGTGAGACAATATGGTTATTGAAAAAGTTTATGGCAAGTGCGTTGGCTTTTTCTATATCAGTAAAGTAAGTGACCGACGAGTTTTTTAAGAAGGGTTTACCGTCTTTGTCCAGTAGATTGAGTTAAGTTTCTATATTTCTATGTTTTAAAATTTGTAAGGCTATTTGTTTGTTCAGGTATGACATTTGATGCCGGAATACAGGTTGTCGGTACCTTTGCCAATCTCGTCTACACATATTACGCAGTTTAATTAAAGATAATATATGAGGGGGCAGTTTAAAACAGTAAATCTTTTTAGAAATTTTTGGGATACTAGCATCCACCGCACTGAGAACGTGATCATTAAAATCATTTACAAGACAGTCAACGTCTTCCTTAGTTAAAATGTCGTCAATATTTAGGGTGATATTACTAAGTTTTGATTTAATCTCTGAACGAAAACGTGTCCAGTTAGCATTTTTTAAATCCTGGACATATTGCACTTTTATTTCCCTTGACGACATGAGAAGACAAAAAACCGGATTATGATCGGAGCTAAGTTCATTAAGTGATACTGGACATTAAGTGATAAGACAAGGGACATTTGTAATAAATAAGTCAAGAACGGAAGGACTACCACGAGAACTGGCTGGAAGGTAAGTTGGACTAGGAGAAACAAAACAGAGATTGGCAATATAACAGGAAAATCAGCATGTAGGTTTCCCCAAGCATTAGCTCGAACACAACCCCAATTCCTATGTCTGAAATTGAGGTCTCCACCAATTACGAAATTGCCGTTTAAAGTGAAAAGCCTTCTTAAATCGTTTTTAAAGCTAATTCTCTTCTCATCTGTAGCGCTATTACCTGGAAAGTATACGCAAAAAACCTTAACAACCTTTTGGTTTCTTAGTTTTAATTCAACCCCCACATTTTCCACGTAACGTGTTCTGACAACAGGCAGGAGCGAATGCTGAATTGATCTTTTGATAAGAATCGCAACACCGCCACCAGTCCTATCGACTCTATCATTTCGGTAGCCTTTGTATTGAGGTGTTGATAAATTAATACCTTGTTTAAGCCAAGTCTCAGTAACCAAAGCAACGTCAATGTTGCTGTTTTTAAAAAAGTTTATAAATTCTACAGTTTTGCTGCGAATACCTCTCGCATTCCAAGTGACAATATTAATGTAACTATCTATCATATTACTAAACATTAGTATACAAAAACTTAGTTGCTAAATGTGCAATAACTTGAAACTGTTCTACTTTGGATTTACAAGTAGACAAACTCGTGATCATTTCCATAGCTAAAGCGTTGAGTTCCTCGATCGTGAACAATGTTGATTGTGTATTAGGGATGTTGCTTGAAATGTTGCTGGGAATGTTACCAGGAATGTTGCCGGCAGTATGGTTGAGAGAGCTGCTCACATTGCAGTCGTCCTTCTCCCATACATTACGCGATGCCGTTTGAGTATGAGCATGAGGTTGAGAGCTAGTGATAGCATAGTTACTGCTCTCTTGATTACGGTTCCGCGGCTGCGGCAGCAAAGGAAAATCGGACATAGAAGTGAACAATATGTGTTTCTGTGTATTTTTAGCATTTACGTGAACTGGGATCTGAGAAGATTTATTGTTGAGAAAAGCTTTTGGTTTTTGTTTCTGTGATTTTTCTTTCATATCAGAATATGTGATCCTATTGGCACAGGTTGGGTCAGTAGACTTGTGACAGCCGTTGCAGTTAACGCACTTGTTCACGGCAACATTGTCGCATAATGAAGTCTTGTGTTGACCTCCGCAGATGACACAGTAGGCTTTTACGTAGCAATTACGTTCGCCATGCCCGAACATTTGGCAGTTGTGACACTGAGTCAGTTTACCTTTAATTTTTTTTTGAATACCCCAGTTGACCTGAGTATGTAAAATAGAACGATATTGTTTTTTTAGATCAGCTAGTCTGATTGAACTATTTTCTAGTGAAACTAGTCTAGTGAAACTAGATAAAAAACATCACTATAACGTTCATATGTTTTTGTTATATTTTTAGTATTAATGCACTTTAAGCCGATTTTTATGAGTTCACTTTTTAATATATTTGCATCCATATCACCCATGCCGTAGAGAATAACTTTGAAAACAGTTTTCTGACAGTTTTCAGATTTTAACTTGTCAAACACAGAGTTATAGGAAGCAAGGGATTCACAGACAATTTTTATCCCAATGGATATTCGTTTTATGTAATAGTCATTAATATTAAGTGTTTTCATGAAACTATGAACGTAATCACTCGATTTTTGGAGGAGTTTTATTGGTGGTATATATACTTTTTTTGCACTAACCGCAACTACATCGTCCATATCGTCACTGTTGTCACTGTCAGGTAGACATTGTAATGGACTCCAGTAATTAGAACTAGAATCCTTTTTACGTGAATTATTTACGTTATTCATTGTCCGACGATATTTATTTTCCGAGGACAAGCGATTGTCCTCGGTTTCGGGTGATCTATCGCGTTTAGATATTTTGAATAATTTGCGACTACACTGTGGGGAAAGTCAATTAGAGATGTCATGCCGAAAGCTCCTAGACGACTGACTCGTTACACTTGATTTTATTAGTTTTCTCTGTTTACAAATTTTTTTTCTTTCTATAAACAGATGTTTTCAGTTTTCTCTGTTTACAAATTTTTTTTTCTTTCTATAAACAGCTGTTTTCAGTTTTCTCTGTTTACAAAAAAAAAATTTTTTTGCACTTGTTACACCGACTGGAGAGGATAGATGGGTTAGTGTATACACAATGGAAAAGGGCTAACTCTCACGCTGGGTAACTCAAGGGAGCAGATAGAACGGGTAAAGAATAATGGGTATCGATCTTAAAAGGGTATAATAAACCCTTATTTTTTTCAAAGAAAAATTTGCCTTATGTTTAATATAATTATATACAATATAGTCCGTAAATATAATTTATATATTATCAACAAAATTATCCAATTGGACTCACCGATTGCTTCTCTTGATACCTTTTTGGTATTTTTTTTCACTACCTTTTTGTAGTATCTCCAGGGGTGAAGGGACTCTATGCATAGATTCGCCGCCCAAGGGTTATGTGTCACGATGATTACTTTTATCTAAAGGGAATAATATATATTATATAAACGAACTTTTGTACTGATTTGACTTATCTTACTTACTTATCTTTATGTGGCGATACCGATTATTCTGCGGTAATAGGAGAGGGGTACTGGGAAGGGGATCGCTGTATAAATGGTTTAAGGGATCTAGGATTAGGTGAATGCTTTATACCGGTGTACGTGTGTATTCTTAACTTCTTTTTCACTTTTGTTCACTTGACTCAAGTCAACTGTGTGATTAGTGTTGTGAACTTATCTGCACAATACGATGATCCAGATACTGGTGGATGTCAATTGACAATGTTAAGATGATGGTGCGGCTGGTAATATAGATGATGATGCAGATCTACGAGGATTTCTCGGGTACGTAACCTCCAAAACGTTCCTGGTGATGCCACAGAAGCAAGCACAGCTCAACAGGCCCAAAAAAGACGGTGATGGCCGGAGGTGTCACACTTCACGTTCTGAGGTATTCATGCACCAGGAAGCTAATAAAACACACAATTAAATTACGTCACATAATCCAAACATAAACAAATTCGATAGATTACACTCACTTATTTTTTATTTGGTAATTATTTAAAAAAGCCAGTAAACTTTTCCTTTTGAAATTTTTTTTTTTTAGCTACTACTTTCACTTTTACGTCGAATATGTATGCAGTCGCTCTCCAACTCCCGAAGTGGTTAGTCGACTAAGTTAGCGGAAGTGATTTTTAATATCCTAAAATAAACATAAGTATATCCAAAAGGCAAGTTGGCCTACTTAAATTGTATAAACCATTTGGTGCGGTGCTAAAGCACTCGACTGGCCAGCAGCGCTGCCACCCTAGAGATGATTGAGCGCAGTATATATCAGAAAAAAACGCAGTAGATTGCAATATACCGCAGTAGATTTTACAATATACAAAAACAAAAATGCAACTCATTTAAAATACATTTTATTTACGAATAAAAACAGATACTATCTGGAAACTTAACAATTTTGTACTTCAAAACATACAGTAAAAAAAAATAAACAAACAAAAACAAAACAATTTCTTAAACTAAATTAACAAAAAAAACAAATTTCTTAAACTAAATTAACAAAAAATTAGATTTCATACATATGTACCTACATATAATAAATACATATTAAACTAAAAAAAATTAACAAAAAATCACATTTCTTTCATAAAATTCATCATACATTTCTTATATACTCTCCATTTATGAATTTAAATTGATTGAAAAACTCAATAATACCCGGTGAATCTGAGGGAGACCAACAATCTTCTTTCGGGCCTGTTAGCTCTTTAGCTAAAATAATATTTTGAAGCGTATTTGTGCTCAGACTATTCCTTATATCCGTTTTGACTAAGTTGACTATCGAAAATTTCCTTTCAGCAGCTGCGCTGCTATGGGGTAATGAGCATAACAAAAGCATAAATTTTGATAGCTCTGCCAATACAAGTTCTCCTAGCGCGTTTTTAATTGTAATTGCTCTTGACCAAAACTTTGTTATGTCCAAAGGATCATTGTATTTGTTAACAATATCATTATTACCTAACAAACACCTCCATTGCATATTTAGCACTTCAACATTCTCAGATGAAAATGGAAATTCGTCACAAATTGGTAATATTGATTTCAAAGTACCACCTACTATTTGGCTTACATCTAAATACTTAAGCAGTTGTAATTTTTTGTTATTGAAATCAAACCGTTTCGCAATTTGCTTGCATAATTCCTTGTAAAACTTTAATAAATTATTTTGAACATCGACTATATCATCTTCAACAAAATCATTTGAATTAACATTGAGATACTGTTCAAATTGAATGCCAAAGAACATATCAGAAAGTGGCATATACAAGGCAGAATCTTCAACATTAACATTTACGCTTATCATATCAAGCTTAATAAAATTTTTGAGTATTTCAAGGTACAAATCTTGCATTACTTGATGAAGCAAATGAATTTGTGTAAATTCGCTTTGAAAAAGTTTATTGCTTTTATTAATCAAATTTAATATGTAAGAGAGAAAAAGTAGATATAACTTATTTGTCGAGTTTATTAAAAAACTAGCAATTTCCCTAGTTCTTGAATTTTGGCTTTCGAAAGAATCTAAATTAAAATAATATTGCAACGGTTGCCACTGCTGCAAAAGCCGATTTACGACACTTTCCATGGAAAGCCAACGAGTGGAAGATAAACCTAATATATGGTTGTTTTTCACATCGAAAGATTCTTGGAACTCTTTATATGCACCAATGCGTTTCGGGCTGTGCGCAAAATAGTTGTAAATTGCTTTGATTATCTTTTCAATGTATTCTGGCAATTTGTTTGATGCTGCCGAAGCACATAGATGTAAGGAATGACACGTACATCCAAGAAAAAATAAATTCTTATTGACATCTAGAAACCTGGCTTTTACCCCCGCAATATTACCGGACATAACAGATGCATTATCTGTCGCTAGTCCGATAATATTGGTTAGCGGAATATTTTTTTCTTCGAAAATTAACTTTAGATTTGAAAATATTTCTTGCGAATCCAACAGTTTTAGCTCCAACAATCCAAAGAAATGGTCAGACATTTTGTTTGTCAAAATATTAAAAAATCGAGTTACGATGACTAAACACTTAGTCGAAGAGACATCCGTCGTCTCATCAATTATGATGGAAAACTTATTATTTTTCAATTGCTCAGCAATTAATGACTGCGAAAATGGTCCAATTATCTGGTTAATCATGGAAGTAGCTTTGGTTCTTCCACATCTAATGGATTTGGCAATTGACGAATCTGGGCAAACAGTGCTTATCAGAGAAGGAAGGGCATCCATGATTGAAATGGATAAATTGCGCTTTGTGCAAAACATTACACACGTAAGTTCCGCTTTTATCTTTAAATTTTCAGAATCGCGAACACTTGTATGTTGAAATAAATTCGGTATGGACATCATTTCATTTGCATTCCTATCTTTTGTTACATGCCTCTCAGAAGTATGGTGTCTGGTAAGATTTTTTTTGTTGTTTTCGAGGGACTTGAAGCAAATCTTACAGAAGCAACTTCCATTGACGCACTGCAGCCAGGAATATTGTAACTCCCACGAAGTTTTGTATTTTTGTTTATATTTTGTTCGTCTGGAACTTGATGCATTTGTTGTTAGCTCATCTTCTTCATTACTTGAAGATGACTCCGCATCATGATTACTTTTTAAAACAGAGAAATAAAATACATTCAATAGCGTGCGGAGTCGAATTTAGATTATTTTTCTTAATAATAATTATTATAAACATTATTAAAATGATAATAATAATGACTTACAACAATCTTTTGATTGTCCCAGCTTCTGTTATGCGGAGATTTTCATTTTTGTTTGTTTCTGGTTTCCTATTTGCCGGCGAGTCATTGGTTTTGCTACTGCTACCCAAAAATATAATAATTAACTAATCATTAAACACATTAAGACTGCAACAATACCTTGGTTTCCCAGATCTAGTAATGAATTTGTCCATTGTCAAAATAAATAAAGCCAAGAAAGAAGAAATACGACCAAGAAACAAGAGAATCAAACGAACACAATCCAATCAACGCAAAAGCAAATGACATATGTGTCAGTTTGATGTTTTTGAGCCGATAGCCGCAAGCTTATGTAAATAGTAGGTGGATGCATTCAAACTGAACATTATTGCGCATTTAGCATCTTGAATGGACGCTTAACTTTGGGTAACAATCAAAATTCATAAGAGGAGTAGATTCGTTTTGATGCGCAGTAGATTTTTGTTTGGGACTAAGCGCAGTAGATCTACTGCTATAGGAGTAAAGTGGCAGCTCTGCTGGCCAGTCGCTCTCCAACTCTCGTAGTGGTTAGTTGACTAGTCTGTGCGGAAGTATATTTCAATAGTGAATTAGAGAAGAAGTGGCAAGTAAGCCAAGTAAATTTTATCGTCCACGTGGAGTAGTGGTGCTATCACCTGACTCAGGAGTGGGAGTCGTGGGTTCGAGTCCAACCAGACCCCAGTACTTTTAAGTTTTTTTTTCAATTTACACGGTTGAGAAAATACATAAAGAAGAGTGTCTTGGCCGAATTACCGGCTATGGAAACCGGTGCGGTGAAAGAAGTCGCGCAAGAGGGTGGAAGTATGTCGCCCACAAACAAACGGCAGAAGCTGGCGATGCTTACATCATCAACAGCAACAACATCATCGGCATCTGCTACGGCAGGTATGCCAACAAAGCAGGTACCAGCGACAACGAAAGAGGCGGTACCAACAACAACAGCAGCAGCAGAAAGTGCAACGGCAACAACCCAAATGGGGAGGCGGAGGAAGCTTAATCCCGTACCTAATCTCAACGTGCGGCGATGTATGCAGGTAGCGGAAAATACACCGCTGCCAACAACAATGGAAGAAGAGGAGGAGTGCAACTCTGACCTCGATGAATCCGCGTTTGATGAAGGGGAACCCCGCTACGTTGGCGAGGGAAACCCATACAAAGAGCTTGCAGAGGTTGACGAAGAGCAGCCTGCTGTGAATGATGAGGAGGCCAAGTTGAGCATCCTCATCGCAGAGTTAACGGCTAAGCTCGAAAAAATGCGAGAGGCCAGACAAAAAGATGTCCTCGTGGAAAAAGAAAGGAGGCAGAAGCAGAGACAACAAATCGAGCTGAAAGCGAAGCCAATGCTTCAGCAGAATAAACTGCAACCAATGCAGCAACGGTTTGCTATGCATCAACAACATCAAAAGAAGCAACGACAACAGCCGCAACAGCAGCAGCAACAACAGCAGCACCAACGAATGCAGCAACAACAACAACAGCCGCAACAACACCAGCAGCAAAGACAACAGAAGCAGCAGATGCAACCCCCAAAGGAAAAGAGGGAAGAAGTACCCCCCATCAACGTAAGTTACCTTAGTACTAGTGTTAGTATAAAATTGTGTAAGAGATACATTAAGGATTTCGCGGTCAAGCATATCTCGGCCCAAAATCATAAGATTGTATGTAATAGTATTGAGGACTACAAAAAAGTCCGCAAAGCACTGGAGGGGGTTAAGGCAGAGTACTTCACGTACACGCCCAAAACCGAAAAATTAAAAACGAAAAAAATTAAACGAGCTCAAGTGCTTTGATAGCGACGACCTTAAGTTCGTCGGTGTAAAGCCGTTTTCCGCGGTTAAGGTAAAAGGTTACCATTTTTCCTCGTACAACTAACCCCCAATAGCAAAATCGATAGTCTACGCAGAATCAATCGCGTATACTATCATGCTGTAAAATGGGATAAATTAAAAAGGACAGATCGCATATTGCAATGTATGCGCTGTCAGAGGTTCGGGCATGCCGCTTCTAACTGCAACATGCAGATTAGATGTGTTAAGTGCGATGAGAACCAAATTTTAAACGAATGTCTTCTAGGTAGCGGTAGAGTAGAAGATATGAGCAAGCTCATATGTGTTGTTTGCGGGAATGCGGGGCACCCTGCTAACTATAAGGGATGTCCTGTATTCCAACAGAAAAAGAAGAGTATGCTAGCTCGGAAACAGGCTGTAGAAGAAGAAAGGCGGCTTAAAAGTCGCTCTTTCACAAATAGGGTTGAGCCCAACATGTCCTATGCCCAAATGGCAGCTGGAACGGGTAGCTCCCAGACATTAAACAGGCCTTAGGTTGCTGAAAAAGCACCTGAAGCCGATTTGGATATGAAAAAGTTCTTGCTGTCATTAGATAGCAAGATCGATCAGTTCCAAAAACAACTAAACGAGCAAGCAGCTATAATAGATCATATCTATTCGATGTTTGCCGTGTCTAGCGCGCCATGAATATGATGAGTACGCTGGATGAGGTAAACTTTAGTCTTTAGGATCCTAGCTGTGAATGTTAATTCATTAGTCAGGGTCGAGAGAAGAACCGTCCTTACAAACCTGTTGAAAAACCAACTCCCAAATGTAGTTTTGGTCAGCGAAACTAAGCTAAACCAGAAACACAAATTGGGATACAGCAACTACCATGTAGTGAGAAGAGACCGACCCCACTCCTCCCAAGGGGGTGGGGTCGCTGTCTTATTACGCAAAGGCTTACGCCATAACATTATATATAGCGGGGATGTACGTAGGTTCCAGGTGTTGGAAGCATGCATCGTATGCATTCCTCTCCACAGTCGGAGGAGAATGTATATGGTGTCGCTTTATGCACCTGAAGCAACTCAACAAACTCAATTTATAGCAGAGCTCGAGACACTTTTTCGTTGCCTACAGCTTCAATCGGCTGATAATTATTACTTTTTGGCCGGTGATCTTAACGCTAAGCACGCGGCTTGGGGAAATGCAATCTCGAACACTAGAGGTCGACTGCTTCAAAATTGGAGGGAGCAAAATATGATTGAGTACAAACTTAGTTTGTACGCGACGGATATCCCGTCTTTCCCGAGAGGAAATTCTTTTCTGGACTTAGCCCTTATGGACAATAGACTAGAACTGACAAATAACGAACACGCGCGGAACTGTGTACGAGCATTCGATTAAGATGACAGTGACCACCTCGGACTTGATGCCGTATTCAGGATCCCAAACGAGCAAACTCAACTGGAGGAGTTCGACCAAGTGCGTTCTTTCGACTATCTAAAGACGAACTGGCCGCGCTCCACCAGAGTCGTAAAGCGAGAATTACGTTTGAGCGAAATCATCCCTCCAACAAACAGAAACCTGACAAACGATGAAATTGACCAAAATTTATTAAAAATGAATGAGGTCATCACAAGGTCAATGAACCTAGCTATCCCTGAGGTAACTAGTTCTGACGACCAGACGGAGAAGTATCGAACGCCAACAATCGATGCACTCCACAAACACAAATGTAGGTTGGTCTCCAGGCTTAAACGGTTGCAGAGACAATTTACGGACAGACGAGACCCGGAGATTCGGACATTGAAGTCATTGATCAAAAACCTTAAACAGCTAATATCGGAAAATTATAGAAAATCTGTAAGTTTGTACTGGGGCAAGAAAATTCAGGCTTTAAAAACCAGTAGCCCGAATATGTTCCCGCAAATAAATAAAATATTCAGGCGAAAAGATCATAATGACATTCCATGTGTCCGAATTTCCCAAACGACAGAGAACAGACAGACGCTCACGACTGTCGGTATAAGTCCGGAAAGTGTAGACTCAAACGACGGATTTTTCACGATCGAAGATCCTCAGGAGAAGGCGAATTCGATAGGCGCTATCTTCGAGACCGTGTATACGGTGAACAGTCCTGTTCGCCCAAATCGCGATATTGAGGAGAGAGCCTTTCTGAATCACTTTTATCTACGTACCGAACTCCAAGCTTGGCGATCTGAGAATAACGGTTTTACCGTATTCAATGACGAAAACCCTTCAAATGGCATAGTCGCCAATAGCATGATGCTGTTCGTTCAAAAAGATGAACTCCTGGACATCTTCGTATCACTGAAAAATAAAAAGTCGGCGGGTGAGGACGGTGTCCCAAACGTCGTATTGAGACACCTGCCAGTGGAAGCAGTCGATATTTTCACCACGCTGTTTAACAATGCACTGAATAATGCACATTATCCGGTGCACTGGAAAACGGCGGTGGTACATCCTATCCCCAAAAAGAACAAGGACATAACAAACCCTGCAAATCTTCGGTCAATAAGCCTTCTGCCGAATGTAAGCAAGGTATTTGAGAAAATAGTCAATAGGGCTCTGCTTGAGTGGGTCGAGGAAAATAAAATTATCCCGGAAAATCAGTTTGGTTTTCGAGCGAGGCATGACATCATTCATGCCGCGTCGAAACTAGTCTCCGACATCCAATGGAATAAATCCAAAGGACAATGCATAGGGAGGGGCCTGTCTGGTTGACTTTGAGAAGGCCTTCGACACCGTATGGTTAGAGGGGCTTTTCTACAAGCTGACCAGACTGGGCATGCGTAAGCCCATGCTATATATGATTTATGAAATGCTTATGGGAAAGAAGTTCGTTGTCAAATGTGGCAACGTAACTTCGAGTAAAGTCTTTGAAATTAAAAACGGTTTACAACAGGGGGCGGTGAACTCCCCGATATTGTTTAACATTTATACAAGTGATCTTGTAGGTTCTCTCAGACACGCTATAGCGTACGCAGATGATTTAGTGGCGTACAGATCTGGTCCGAAAATCGAGGTCATCATCATACTTTTGCAACGTGACTTCGATCACATTAAGGGATATTGCGATGACTGGAAATTGAGGATCAATTTCCAAAAAACCGAAACAATTCTGTTTAGGACCCCACTGCATAGGGCTTCTTACGATACCAGAAAAAACTGGAAAAATTTGTGTATCATTGGACAGCATGGACGGCCGTTAGCGGTGAGAAGTGAAGTCAAATACCTTGGCATCTGGCTTGACAAGTTTCTATATTTTAATAAAAATGTGGATGCTTGTCTGGCCAGGGCTAGGGGGGCTTATGCTCTGACAAGAAGATTGTTTCAAAACAGTCAACTTGATTCAAGGTGAAAGTCATTTGCTACATGGCTCTCATAAGGCCGATCATCGCTTACGGTTATCCCGTGTGGTTCAATGTATCACCATCCTACATGGAAAGGATACGGCTATTCGAGAGGCGTTGTCTCCGATCCTGCTTAGGGTTGTACCGAACACCAGACTCCGAGTACATAAAATACTATCGGAACGAGGTTCTATACAATGGGGCCCAGTTGAACAGAATTGACAATTTCCTAATTAAGGTGAATCGAAGGCACGCTGCAAGGGCGATGGCTAGCGACAACAGCCTGATCTTCGGGGATTATTACCCCAATGAAACATATATAGAGAGTGCGCTCATGTCTGGCTTTATTCCACCAGAGGCATTTGTTTATATCGATTCGTTAGGGTTGGTACAAGACAGGAACGGTATCCCGGTTTTATACCACCGCTACCGTGAAGCGCGTGACAAGCGGCTAATCCGCGACGGGTACGTTGACAATGCTCCGGAGCTCCTCCGCTTTAGCACGGCGGTATCGGATCGCGATAGGACCGAACCCGAAAGGCAGCGCACCGAATTCTGGTGGCTACACGAGGGAAGTGATTCAGCACTTCCTCTAGACTTTGCGGACTTTTAGTCCAATAATTAGTTCTTCAAAAAATTATTCTAGTACTAGGTCTGTGGCGGGGATTGTGCTCCATATTGGCGTACAATATGGGTGGTTGCATGCTGCCTGTGGACCAAAAGACTCGATCAGGATAGCGACCCATCGGGGCATATGCAGCGAGGGCTCGCCACCCTCCGCTTTAGCACGGCGGTATCGGATCGCGATAGGACCGAACCCGAAAGGCAGCGCACCGAATTCTGGTGGCTACACGAGGGAAGTGATTCAGCACTTCCTCTAGACTTTGCGGACTTTTAGTCCAATAATTAGTTCTTCAAAAAATTATTCTAGTACTAGGTCTGTGGCGGGGATTGTGCTCCATATTGGCGTACAATATGGGTGGTTGCATGCTGCCTGTGGACCAAAAGACTCGATCAGGATAGCGACCCATCGGGGCATATGCAGCGAGGGCTCGCCACCCAGATTATAATTAAGTTTAAGTAGTTAAGTAATCTTAAGTAGTTAAGTAGTCTTAGGTAGTTAAGTAGTATTAAGTATTTAAGTAGTATTAAGTAGTCTTAAGTAGATTAAGTTTTTTTTTATAAAAAAATTGTCGGTAATCAAAGTTTTTTTAAATTTTTCTTTGAAATATAAATTTATTTTAAAATAAAAAAAAAGAAACTTGAAGCCGAAAGGCAAAATAAAAACTGTTAGATGTAAGGTTACAGCGCCCGCTAAGGGCGCTAAGTAAAAAGTAAAAAGCACTCGACTGGCATTCCGAGTTACCCTGGTTCGATTCCCAACCAGGCGTATGCATTTTTTTATTTAATTTTTTTTTTTTTTACAAAAATATCTAAATAAATAACACGTGTTTTGTTAAGTGGTCCGTGGCCAAACTAGTAGTGTCGACAGGCGGCAAGCGCAAGAGGGCGGGTTCAAATCCCGGACGAGTCCAGAATCGAGAAATTACAAATTTCATCGAGTGGGAAAACTGCCAAATGGAGCAGGAAAGGCTAACGGGGGATATCCCAGCAAATACGGGACCGACGATAGCAAAGAGAAAAAAGAAAATAATTTGTACGCCGAATTTGGTCAAGCGGCGTACAAAAACCGCTTCAGCCACGCTGTCTGCTGAAGCGATGACGTCTTCGACATCAACGGCAGCAAAATTACAACAACAACTTGCCTCTCCATCAGATGATGCAGATGTATCGTACATTTCCGATGAAGGGGAAGGACGGTACACTACCGAGGATAGCAACAGGTTTGCGGTGCTGTCAACGGATGATGATGATATTGTAGAGGAGGAGGAGGAGCTTCTAACCAAGCAAATAAGTTCATTTGAGGATCAAATTAACACTCTAAAATCCCAATTAGAACCGCTGGTTCGAGCCCTCAGACAAAAACAACAGGAGCGTCGCGAGAACGAAGAAAAATGCCGCGACGAAAAAATACAACAACAACAACAACCACAAAAGGTATTGACACACAAAAGCAGTAGGACCGAGACAAAGCCCAATGCCCAGGAACCACAGCTTACAGAAAAACAAAAACAAATACAGCAACAGCCAAAGAAGCAACAAAAAATGCAACAACAGCAACCACAGCCACGGCGACAGCCACAAAATATGCAACAGCAGCAACCGCAGACAACAGCCACCGAAACAACAGCAGCAACAGCAAGCAATAAACCAGAAACAAAAGAAGCAGCTTCAACAACAACAGCAGCAGAAGAAGCGGCAACAACAACAGGAACAGGAACAGCGGCAGCAGCAGCAGCAACAGCAGCAGCCACAGCCGCCGAAAAAAGAAAAAGTGCCACCCATCAACACGTATAAAATGGACCTTAAGGAAACCATTGAAATATGTAAGTCGGCCATAGGCAACAATTTCACAATAAAACGATTAAGTGAAGATAGGCATGCTATCCACTGCTTAACAGTGGAGCAGTACAAAATTATAAAGCAATTACTAGCAGACATCACAACGGAGTTTTTTACATATACTCCGAAAGTAGAAAAATGCCAGACGGTTGTCTTAAAGGGCATAGATTCCTTGACGGACCCGCAGGCGCTTTTAAGTGAGCTTCGGCAAGTAGCGACTGACAAGCTCGAATTCGTAGGGGTAAAGCCATTCACCACAGTGAAGGCAAGACGGGAGAATCGGAAACTACCGATCTTCCTAGTACAGCTATCGCCCCAAAGCAAGATGGAAAAGTTGAATAGTATCTCAGTCCTCAACTTCCAGGTTGTACGATGGGAAAAATTAAAAAGAGGTGGCAGCATGCTTCAATGCATGCCAAAGGTTCGGCCACGCCTCAGCCAACTCCGAAATGCGGTCACGCTGTGTTAGGTGTGGAGAGAACCACAACATAGGAGAGTGTAGTTTAGGAAAGGAGCGGGTCGATGACATGACCCTACTTAAATGTGCACTATGCGGTGGCGGCGGGCACCCCGCAAACTATCGGGGCTGTCCAAAGTTTCAGCAAATGAAAATTAATAAAAAAGCGAAGCAAACGGCTGTGTCGAATCAACCAGCCGTTCGCCCTCCCTCAATGTCCGTCAATCCCCAAATTTCCTACGCCCAAATGGCGTCAGGAAAGGGAAAAACGGTACAGCATCCACCTAAGGAAGCCAGACAGGCCCCCGTGCTTCAGGCTCCAGCAGTGGATGCGGATTTGTTGACTGCGTTGCGGGCCATTCAAGGTCAGCTAACCGGTCTTCAAAACCAGTTACGGGAGCAGGCGTCAAGAGTAGACTATATCTACTCCTTGTTGCCGAGCTTAACGCAAACTAGATCGTAATGGGCGCGCTGTCAGAGAGATCCTTAAAGATCCTGGCTGTGAATGTAAATTCACTGATTAGGATCGAACGTAAAACTAATCTATTCCAGTTGCTTACAGACCAAAGTCCCGATGTGCTTATGGCTAGCGAAACTAAGCTAAACCAGAAGCATAAATTGACTTATAATAATTACAATATCGTAAGAAGGGACCGACCCAACTCCACTCAAGGAGGCGGGGTCGCTATCTTTATACGAAAAGGCATTAGTTATAAGGTCATATATAGTGGTGAAGTGCGCCGATTCCGGCTGCTGGAAGCCTGCGTCATATGCATTCCTCTCCAACAAGGGAAGCGACTGTATGTGATAGCGGCCTACGCACCGGAAGCACCTCAGCCTACACTTTTTACCACAGAGCTCGGAAAACTTTTCGAATCTCTAAGACTGAACTCAGTGGAGAACTTTTATCTTTTGGCCGGAGATTTAAATGCCAAACACGAAGATTGGGGAAATCAATTACAAAATCCTCGGGGTAACCATCTTTACAATTCTCGACATTCTCGCCACAGATAGGCCGTCGTTTCCGAGAAGCGGTGCTTTCCTGGATCTTTTACTGCGAGACACAAGACTGACAGTTACTAACAGAGTAGGTCAACACCCGCGAAACTGTTTACGGACGATTGAGTACGACAGTGATCACTGCGGACTCGCCGCCGTAATACAGCTTCCGAACGAGCTTGTGGCGCTGGAGGAGTATGTGCCTCTGCATTCTTACAACTACGGTATGATGCGCTGGCCTCGCTTCACCAACGCCTTATCAAGAGAACTACGTTCGAGGGCCATTTACCCACCAAACAACAGAAACCTAACAAACAACGAAATCGACGAATACTTACAACAGATGGACGAAGCGATTCAACGAACAATGAACAGGACGATACCGAAATACAAAGAACATGACATAACGTCTACGTACAGAAACGCGACCATTGACGCACTACACAGACAAAAAAGCGGACTTCTGACAAGACTTAAACTCTTGTACAGACGACTGACAAACCCACGCGACCCGGAGATTAGAACACTGAAGGCGTCGATCAAAAACATCAACCAATTGATCAAGGAGAACTATAGGATGTTCATTAATTTGTTTTGGAATAACAGAATTCGGGCCGTAAATTCAAGCGACCCGAGTATGTTTCCACAAATTAATAAGATCTTTAGGAGGAAAGGTCATAACGACCTTCCGTGTATTAAGCTCCAACGAACAACTGACAATACAAACATACTTTTGACAGCAGGAATTATTGAAGATCCTCAGGAGAAAGTGGAGGCAGTGGGGGCTGTCTTTCAGGAAGTGTATAAGGTGAATGATAGCATTCGCCCGTACCGCGTCCTGGAAAACAATGCCCTGCTCCATCATGTCTATCTCCGAAACGACATAACGCAATGGCGATCTGAGAACCGTGGTTTCACCCGGTTTGATGACGAAAACTTGGCAAACGCCATAGTCGCCGAGCGAAGTGGGTTTAGTCCCCTGTTAATCTCGAAGGTGGAACTCCAGATCATCTTCGATTCCATAAAGAAAAAGAAGTCAGCGGGAGTCGATGGTATATCCAACATTGTACTGCGACACTTACCCCCTGAAGCTGTGGACATTTACGCCACACTGTTCAACAACGCGCTGAATAATGCATATTATCCAGTGCGTTGGAAGACGGCGGTGGTTCATCCTCTCCCGAAAAAGGGAAAGCACAACTCCAATCCGGCGAATTTCCGATCGATAAGTCTCCTTCCGAGTATCAGCAAGGTTTTCGAAAAGATTCTCAATCGAGCACTGTTCAAGTGGTCTGAGGACAATAATATTATACCAGAGAACCAGTTTGGCTTCAAGGCTGGACATGACTGCATTCATGCCGCCTCCAAACTCGTTTCTGATATACAATGGAACAAAGTCAAAAAACAGTGCACCGGTGCATGTCTGGTTGATTTAGAGAAGGCTTTTGACACCGTATGGTTAGAGGGCCTCTATCTAAAGCTGACCAGACTTGGCATAAGTAAACCACTGCTATATATGCTTCATGACATGCTGACTGGTAGAACGTTTGTTGTCAAAAGTGGCAATGTAACTTCTACCACAGAATTTTTCATTAAGAATGGTCTGCAACAGGGAGCGGTAAACTCGCCGATTCTCTTCAGCATTTGCACCAGTGATATGATAGGTAGTCTTACTCAGGCAATTGCGTATGCGGACGATCTTATCGCGTACAGAACAGCCTCTACTGTCGAAGTCATTCGAACACTTTTGCAGCGGGACTTCGACAAGATCCAGAGATATTGTGATGACTGGAAGTTGAAAATCAACTTTCAGAAATCAGAAACTATCCTGTTTAGGACACCGTTGTCTAGGGCCTCTAGGGATACGAGAAAGAATTGGCGAAAGCTGGTGATCGTTGGACCAAACGGACAGCCACTGGCGAGTAAAAGTGTAGTAAAGTACCTTGGCATCTGGTTAGATCAGTATCTATATTTCGGAAGACATGTAGATGCTACTCTGGCTAGAGCTAGGGGAGCATTTGCCCTGACAAGACGATTGTTTTATAGCACGACAGGAGAACCTGTTGTGGTGGTTAACGTAGTTATAGTAAGTTTTGACTTTTGAAACTTTTGTTAAGGGAAACAGTCGTGGTGGCACCAAAAAAAAAAAAAAAAAAATATCAAAATGCTTGCTGTGGCTGTTCTAGTTTTTAAGTTTAATTTTTTATTTAGTTAGATGTAAGTAGTTTTAAGTAGGTAAAGTTAGTCGATAAGTAGTTTTAATTAGCATGTAAGTTTAAATTAAAAAAAAAAGACAAGAAACCAAGTTTTTCTCAAATGTTTAGATTTACTTATTAGATAATAGGCCGAAAGGCATTAGAATTAAGTTGTTATCATTTAATTTAGGGCGCCCGCATAGGGCCAGTAAGTTATTTAAGTAGTTGATAAGTAAGCTAGTTTTTCATGAATTTTTGTCTAGCATGTAAGTTAGTTTTAAGATAAAGTAAAATAAAAATTAATATCAAAAAAAAAAAAAAAATGTATGCACTTGTCGCTTACGATCTGTCACTTGATTACACTGTGTGCGGTCAAATATGTGCAAGATCAGCTGGTACAAAAGAGACATCGCTCAGAGCGGGGCTGCTCTTTATAGCTTCGTATCATACCGTACGAATCATGTTTCATTTAAACTACCATATTTTTTAATACTTCGTTTCAGTTGAGGACATTAACATCTGCGAATTTTGCACACATACCACCTGAATCACGACTCTGCAGTCACACTAACCCACTTACATGTTTTGTTTTGGTTTTTATGTGTTTCTTTCAATTTAAAAGAGAGTCCAAATGGGAATGCCCAAAAGTATGCTTTGGTATTTTGGTTCGAACCAAAGCCAAAGCTAAGTTTAACCAGGGCTTCTAAAACAATAATCCGTTTCCCACACCTTCCCATTTCGGCAGTAGCTTCGGCGATATTCCTTGTTTACGTTGGGGATTATATAGCCACACTGAATCTCCTTCCTGAAATACAGTTCCTGTTGCTCTGATATCGTACCTGGTTTTCATACGATCGCTTGCCAGTCGTATTCTTGTCCTGGTCCTTTCGTCGATATCTCGGAGACTTTCCCGTAGATCATCAATGTAGTCATTTTCAGTTGCTGGCTATTCCGTTGGGAATCCGAACATTAGCGTTGTCGTTCTGGTCGTCTTAGTTACTAACCGCTGGCAAACACCCTGGTATACTCTGGGATCAAAGTTACTAACTTTTTTTAAATACTATCAGATCTGTGTGCGCGCTTAATACAAGCAGCATCCACAAGCAGAGATTTGCCACAGCATAAAATAAAATCCACAGGCTCATCATTTAGTGCGTTTGTTAGTGGGACATAACAGAACATAGACGTTATTAGGTTTAACATCACTAACAAAATCAATAAACGAAGAAATTAAATTTGAGCTATTTATACTATTAACAGAACAAAAAATGTTACATACACTTATACCGATTCTATCATGCGATTGCGCAGAGTATTTTTTAACTTTCTCTTTAAAGAGAAAAATTTTTCGTGAAAATTTTCGATCTCGAGATTTTGATTGATTCTAACATTACGATGGTAGCGGAAATCAAAAAAGTGGTTTTTGGAATTCCGTCAGTGGGTTTGTCAGTTCGTCAGTTCGTCAGTTCGTCGGTGCATCGGTGCGTCGGTTCGTCGGTTCGTCGGTTCGTCGGTTCGTCGGTTCGTCGGTTCGTCGGTCCGTCGGTCCGTCGGTCCGTCGGTCCGTCTGTCCGTACAAGTCTCTCCAGCCTAAACGACTGGACCGATTTTCTTCAAACTTCGTATCCAGCGCGCCTAATACAAGCAGCATCTACGAGCATAGATTTGCCACAGCATAATTTAGTTTTTTTTTTTATAATTAGCACGCGCTAAAGGGTTTTAAGGAAAATGAGGAGAAAAAAAGAGGAAGTACCGATATGCATTGGTTTTAAATTTTTGTAAATTGTAATGGGGAGGAAAGACTGAGTTTGGTAAAGCATTCCACACTCGTGTTGTTCGGTTAAGGAATGAATCTCTATATCTCATAGTACGTCCGAAGGTAGGCTTGAGGGTGAATTGATTAGCATTCATGGCATGGCGAGTATCACGGTTAAATGTATAAAGGGGCGGAATGCAGCTGGCTATTTCGATTGAGCATTTCCTGTTAAAATAGCGGTAAAAAAGTGTTAGAGATATTCCTACGATGTTCGAGCGAGACTATAGAGTTCGCTACGGTTGGATCAACTATCAATTTTATCGCACGCTTTTGTATTCTATCCAGTAGGTGCAATGATGTTTTTGTTGCACCTGAACAGATGAGGGCGTATAACTTACGAGTTTTACTCCCGTTTGAACCAAAAAAAACACAAGTTCAATTTTCCGTAAAGCAACTTTATTTATTCACTACCGCCAACTTACTAACTAACTCATACAATATTTTAATATCTTATATCTAATGATTTTGCTGGCTCAGCTATCACCTGTGCCAGCCCGGTGCCGGCATGCATTCGGCTCGTGCAACGGATGTGTCGGATGTCGATTCAGCACGTCCGTTGTACTGGTGTGATACTCAGAAGAAACAAACAAAAAGATCAAATGCTACTTTGGAATGTGGCTAGTGTGGGAATGAAAATATAGAAGGAATGGGATATGTAACCTCTCCCCCGTTAGAATGAAAATTCTTCTGAATTTTATGAGATTTCGGGATTTCTTTATTAATATGATTTATTGATAATTTAAGTTCTTTATTTTTTCGAGTTAATTTCAAAATTACTAACGCGATTACTATTAGGAAGAAGATGACAGTTGAGCTGGCAATGTAATTAACATTGCTATGGAACTTAAGTAGTTTAATATGTTCTAAATTTTGAGAATTCTTAAGACTAATTTCTTCAAAATTTGGTTGTTTTGTAAAATTATATTTAATTTCTTCAGTATAATAAAATCTTTCTTTGAACTTTATATTACTATTACCAAATGTTTTATTTAATATTCTTATTGTACAATTGTTAATAACTATTAAATAATTTCCATTGAGTTTGATATTTCTATCATCACATTCATTTATTACATCTTGTTCTTTCATATTTTTACAAATAATGGTGCTTTCATCAATTTCTTTAATTTCCAATAACTTGTTTTCTCTTAGATTACAATTCTTATTTGCTATACAATTATTAAGGGGTTTAAGGTCTTTATAATATTGGATATCATTACTGTATTCGTATTTTGTTTTATTAAATTCTATAATGTACTGGTCGTCTATTGTAATTTCTGTTTTGTTTGATGTTGGTATTGCAGTAATAAGTTTTAGGTCTACTAGTTCGTATTTATCTGGTATTTTAACTGCTATCACTAGTGTGTCTGTGTGGTAATTCAAAAGTCCTATTTTTATATTTTTCAGTTTGTAAAAGTCGAGTTGTGTCTCGTTAATTTCAGTCATTGTCAACATACTTGGGTGTACTAACCCATGTTTAACTAAAGCTATATTGTCTATAATTTGATTTATTTTGTCCTCTAACATTTTTAACTTCATTAGTTGATCTAGTTTTAACTGTTGTCGTATGACCCTTTTTTCGTTTTCTGTTAATTCGCTATACGCCCTATTAAGTTCTATTCTATCTAATTCTAAAATATGTTTAATATGTACTAAGCTTTCATTAAAGTTGTAATTAATTTCAATTTGTTTGTTTAAGTTGTTAATTGCGTTTTCTGAATTTTCTTCTATTATTTTTAGATGCTCAGTGATTTCTTGTCGGTCGTCATTGTCCATAGTGCCAAAAAGCCATTTATTAGCAGTTCCCACAATATTAACTAATCCTCTTCTCTGTCTTAAAGTTTTTCCTGGTTCTATTGCTTTAATTTTAGCATAAAGTGTTTCTATTTCTTTTCTGATAGTCGGATCATTGTCTAGTTGTAAGTGTCTCGTATTTTCTTGTAACAACATAACAGTTTGTTTTATTTCTGTAGTATTAACAATATGTAGTAAAGTCTTGGTTTGTTGAATCATCTCCGTCTGTCCCATGTTAATAATGGTATATCCATTGTCTGTCGTGAGTCTGTTAATGGTCAGTGTTGCTGTGGTTGGACGTCCTACTAGCATTGAGACCATCAGTATGAGATACGCTGATGTCGTCACCTGCAAACATACGGGGTCTTTTAATATTTATTGGGTGTTCCCTGTCTAATTTTTTAAACCTATATCTGGGTTGATTTTTATAATAGTTTCTTTTGTAGTTTTTGACTGGTATGACTTTTCTTGTTTCTTTATAATCTTCCCTATTCTTATTTAGTTTCAGTGTTCGTTTTTCCTTTTCCTTTTGTATCTGTTTTACTAAGGTTGCCATATCAGCGAACATTGCCTCCTCTGGTGTCATCCTTAAAGTGGAGTGATACCTATTATTGTAATTATTAACTGCTCTATGTACTTTCTGTATAAGGGTTAAGTCCTCGTTTCTTAATGTAACTAATTTTTCCTGTAAAGTCGAATGGAATCTTTCTACGTCACTGTTACCTGTATGGGTATTGGGTTTGGTGAGATGAAGGTCTACCTGTTGCTCTCTTAAAAATTCTTTAAAATTTTCTGCTTTGAATTCATTATCGGATATAATTTTGATGGGTTTGCCGAATTTTGAGAAGTGTTCTTCTAACGTCTCTACTTTTCTTGTCCAGTTTCTATTGGGAAGGTGGTAGACATATGCTTTCTTTGTTAACTTATCTATTAATGTCAGAAAGGGTTGTTTCATGAAATAATAAATGTCCATGTGCAGTATCTCATTTTGTCGTTTAGGGGTTTCACTCATTTCATATTTCAGCTTTATGGGTTTTCGTTCATATTTAGTTTCTAAACATGTCTTGCAATTGTTGATTATTCTGATAATCTCTTTAATTAACTGAGGGTAGTATATTTTATTTTTCAGACTATGATATGTTTCGACGATTCCGCTGTGCATACTTTCATTTGTATGGTACATCGAAATCTGTTTCTGTGCTTCCTCTAGGGTTTTGATTTCACGAGCTCTTAGGGTTGTTTTTATGAATCTGATTTGTTTGTCATGGGTAAAAAGTTCTATCAAGAGTTGCTGAATTTTGTTAAATTCGTGGTATGATAGTTCAGTATATATTCCAATTAAACCTGGTTTTATAAATCTTCTAAGTAAGTCTGTCCAGTATTCTTTAGTTTTCGTCATGTCTATGTAGATTATTCGTCTATTGTGTATTATTTCAATTTCTTTGTCAACGTCGTTAGCTAATATAAGTTGTGTCTTGTACTTGTTAATAATAGTCTCCTTGATAGGGATGTGGTCAATCTGTTGTTCTTCTTGTGAATGTACTGTTGCATTGTCTGATATTTCGTTTACTGTTTGATTGTTTAATGCATCTTGTTTTTCGATACTTTCTGGGATTCTGCTCAAAAAGTCTGCAATCTTGTTCTCTTTACCTTTCAAATACTCTATATCATATTGATACTCCTGCAGTTTCAATAACCAACGTTGGTTTCTCTGACTAAATTCTTTGCCGGAATATTTTTTATTCAAATACTTAATTGGCAAATGATCGGTTGTTATTTTAAAACGATTGCCCCATAGGTATGGGCGGAAGTAGGTCACAGACCATACAATGGCTAAAAATTCTTTATCTGTGACCGAGTAATTTTTCTCGTGGTCATTCAATGATCTCGAGGCGTAACATACTGGTTGTCCTTCCTGTGTTAAAACTGCCCCTATCGCATAATTACTAGCGTCCGTGAATAATGTAAATTTTTTATTGAAGTCCGGAAATTTTAATATAGGATGTTTTATAATATTTAGTTTGAGAGTCTCGAAGGCTTGAATGTATTCTGGGTCGTTGATGTTAATGTTTTTATCTTTCTTCAAATACTTTATCATTGGGTGAGCTATTTTGGAGTAGTCCTTTACGAACTTCCTGTAGTAGCCTGTAGCTCCTAAGAAAGATTTTAGTTGTTTTTCTGTTTTAGGCAATGGATATTCCTGAATACATTTAATTTTGGACGGATTCGGTTTCATTCCCTCTGCCGTCAACACATGACCTAGAAATTCCGTGTTTCTTTTCATGAAGGAACATTTGTCGAACTGGATTTTAAGATTGTGTTCCGAAAGTTTTTTCAATATAAGGGATAGTGCTTGTATGTGTTCTGCTAAACTGGTTGAGAAAATTAGTATGTCGTCTAGGTAGACAACACAAAATTTATTAATATATTCCCTAAGTATCTCGTTCATCAACCTTTGAAAGGTTGCCGGCGCATTCTTAAGACCAAAAGGCATTCTTAAAAATTCGTACAACCCATTGGGTGTAACAAAGGCCGTTTTATGAACGTCCATTGGGTTCATCTTAATTTGATGATATCCCTTTGCCAGATCTAGAGAAGAGAAGTATTGGGCTCTTCCTAGCTTGTCCAATATCCCGTCGATATTGGGTAAGGGATATTTATCATCAATTGTCAGCTCGTTGAGCTTCCTATAGTCTACACACAACCGGAACTTTTGACGCCCTGAACTGTCTAGTTTTTTCGCAACTACGACTATTGGCGATGCGTATCTACTATGGGATTTCCTAATTATGCCCTGAGTTTCCATTTCTTCGACCTGACGTCTCACTTCTTCTTCGTGTTTATGTGGTAGTCTGTAAACTTTGGCATTAATCTGTTGGTCAGTTGTCGTCTTTATTTCGTGTGTAATGAATTCGGTGTTTGTTAGTTGGTCACCTTCTTGGTAGATGAGGTTCTGGAATTGGTCTAACACGTTTTGTATTTCTCGCCTTTCTTCTGAATTTAGATGGCTAAGGTCAACTTGTTTCTTACTCGAATTGAGTTCGAAGCAATCAAAAGTTGTTTCGTTCTCGGTCGAATAAATGGGTATTCTAGTGTTGTTATTTAGGATAATATATTTATTGTCAAAATCGAGGGTTTTGACAATTTTGCTAAGTATGTCCATACCGATGAGTATGTCATATGGTTTATCTCCTAGATCCCTCTTGTACCACTTAATAGCTCCTTTTGGGCTATATTTAAATTCTTTGGGAATATCTGTAATTACCCTATCTACTATCTCGGTTGTAACGTTATTAATGGTCTGCAGCCTCATGTTAATTCTTTCAAATATTTTTAAATTGCTGCAATCTATCCTACTAGAATTTATTATGCTCATAGTTGAGCCTGTGTCTATTAATGCTTTGTAAGGTTTTTCTTGTAATGTTAAATTTGCGAATATTTTACTTCCGAGGCCTAGTTTATAAAAAACTCTGGCTCGATGTTGTGTACTTCTTCGTTTATGGTGTCCGTTATATTTTCTATTTGATCCTGCTGATTTTCGTGTGAAATGTGTCCTATCTCCATTGGTTGATACTGTTGTGTAGCATTTCTAAATTGTCCTGATTGATTGAAAACTGGCCCTGTATTTTGGTTTTGGTTTGACCTATAGTTATGGTAGTTTTGATTACCCTGCCTAGATTGTTCTGAATTATTATTGTATTGTCTTGATCCTGAATTCCTATTATTGTTATATCTATATTTGTTCGAGTTGTTATTCTGCTTATTTTGTCCTGAATTGTTAGAGTGGTTATCCTGCTTATTTTGTCCTGAATTTTTATTGTGAGTATTGTTGTGTGTGTTTTTTCTGTCCTGATTTATAAATTCTCTGTCAAGATTATTGTAGTCGTATCCTACGTAACTGTATAGTATTTCTTTAATCTGATGTAAATCATATAAATTTTTTATTTCCCTTGATAGGTTGCCTGATACTACTTGTTTAATTCGGTTTACTAAAAGTGTGTAAAATGTTTTCTTTGTTTCTTCTGAATTTGATTCATATGTTGCAAATGTATTTGTATCTTGAATAATTGATTCTATTTTTAAATTTAAATCGTATATTGAACTTACTTTTAAATATGTTATCCGCCGGGATAGGTCTTTATAGCTGCATGATGGTCTGAAATGCTGCTTGAGTAGACTTTCTGCTTGTTCCCAGGTGTTAGGTTTGTTGTTCAATAAGAGTTCCTTTGCCTTGCCGGTAATTTTTGCGTTGTAAATCGCCTGCCATAATTCGCCTTTGAGTTCGTTGCTTACTGCGCCAAGGTGGGTTCCCACGACGTTAATAAATTGGGTTAACTGATTTTTGTCCCCATCGAATTCCTTGATATAGGCTATTTCTTTCATCAATGTTACCGCTCGGCTAGTTCCTGATATGTTCTGTATTGGATTTCGTGCCGCTAGTGCCTCTATCGCCGCTGTGAGCCTTTCTAAAAGCGCAGCTTCCATGTCTTCTTCCTCGATTCTTTCTTTCCAGAATTTAATTAATTTGTCTTCTCGAGGAATCTTGGATGTTTGAGTTTTCACTGGTCGGGGTGAGTTAGTGTGTATTGCTTTACTCTGATAACTGATTTTTAGTTATGTTTATAGGTTAACACTTGATAACTGATTTTTAGTTATTATTTATACGTTAACACTTGATAACTGATTTGTTTGCACTGGATAACTGATTTTTAGTTATTGTTCGCACTTGATAACTGATTTTTAGTTATTGTTTGCACTGCTGTTTTTATTTCGCGTTATACTGGTTCGTTCTCAAATTGGATTCTTCAAATATAGAAAGAATCCTACCGACTGCGCCACTTACGAGTTTTACTCCCGTTTGAACCAAAAAAAACACAAGTTCAATTTTCCGTAAAGCAACTTTATTTATTCACTACCGCCAACTTACTAACTAACTCATACAATATTTTAATATCTTATATCTAATGATTTTGCTGGCTCAGCTATCACCTGTGCCAGCCCGGTGCCGGCATGCATTCGGCTCGTGCAACGGATGTGTCGGATGTCGATTCAGCACGTCCGTTGTACTGGTGTGATACTCAGAAGAAACAAACAAAAAGATCAAATGCTACTTTGGAATGTGGCTAGTGTGGGAATGAAAATATAGAAGGAATGGGATATGTAACCTATATACGCTTTATATATTGAGGTCAGATCAGAGGGGGTGAAATAGTTTTTGAATCGATTAAGGAAACCTAGACATTTCGCTGCGTTTTTAGCGATTTTGAATACGTGGTCGTTCCAACGAAGGTCGTTACTAACACACATACCAAGCATGGAAAGTTTTTCGGTTTCAGCGATGCAAGGTTCATTCATGGATAATGGCTGTAAATTTCGGTTTCGCTTAGATGACAGAAGACAGCATTGTGTTTTGGAAGCATTAAATTCCACTCTATTGGAATTTAATGAGCTTAACATATTTTGCTGTTTCTTTTTCACGTCCGAAGATGAAAAGCGTAGATTAGAGAATGAATATGAAAAGCTAAGAGTGCTGTCATCAGCAAAGGAATGGATTGGATTATAAGTTGCAGACAAGAGGTCATTAATAAAAATGAGAAAGAGTGTCGGAAATAGAACGGAGCCCTGGGAAATACCAGCATTTATTTCGTGAGAAGTAGACTTGAAACCGTCCAAAACAACATGAATTGAACGTTTCGAGAGATAGTTTCTAATCCATAGAAGAAGAGTTTCATCTATTCCAAAAGCACGCATTTTCGACAAATGGGCTTGATGACAAACCCTGCCAAATGCCTTATGGCATTTCAAGTGCAACGATCTTGTTTTCGCCACCGGGGTGGATAGATTGGTTCCACTTTTCGGTGAGCTATGTCATCAAATCACCAGTGGACCTGTTGCAACGAAAACCGTATTGTCGGTCAGTTAGAAGTTTTCGTGATTCAAGATATTTCATAAGCTGACGGCTTATCAGCGTTTCCATGACCTTAGGAAGAAGGGACGTAAGTGAAATTGGTCGGTAGTTGGTGAGAGAAGAAGATTCGACAAATTCGATTGGACAAATGCTGTTTTCTATCTACTTGGGAAGAGTCCTGATGATGAGGGCAGAAAGAAAAGCTTACGCAGTGGTTTTGCCAGCGTGAAAGAACACCTCTTCAGAATTATGAGGGAGATACCATGTAATGTTATGGGTTTATGTCGTGAGTTTTCTCCACGGAGCCTACCTCCCTATGTCGTATAAAGCGCGACCCGCTCTTCTTTACTGTACAAAGCGCAGTTCGCTGAAA
The DNA here is from genome assembly GCA_949824845.1 of Rhingia rostrata. NCBI lineage: Eukaryota > Metazoa > Arthropoda > Insecta > Diptera > Syrphidae > Rhingia > Rhingia rostrata. The sequence continues at coordinate 70,639,010 of OX463757.1, read as the reverse complement.
GCTATGGCATATTATTGCCGCAGTTAATTGAGACTCGAGTGTTTAGATCAAGACTGATTATATTTCCAAAATGAAAAGGTATTTATACAAAGATCTTACGTTGGAGCTATGGATATGCTAAGCATAGAATATCTGAATACTCATAGCTCCTATCAAAAATATCATATAACTTAATTATCGAACATAATTCTATTTGACCTATATACTGCGTAATGCATACCGGGAGTAAGGGACACAGTGTAAACAAACACTTAAACCCGAATGAACTTTTACGATGCATGAATCACTGTCGATGCCGATAGAATGCCATTTGACACTATATGGTATCTGGGGTGATACAATGCTACGTAATTGATTTTCGTAATTTGTGTTGCATTGAATCACACTACAACCATCTGGACCAGACGATTTGTGAATGTTATATCTAATAATACTCTTGCGACTGTACGAGTACGGAAGTGGATTGGTCCCATAGAATGTTCTACGTTCTCAAGTACAGGAGGAGACTGGGCACAATCTGGTAATGTGGAACTGGCTGCAAAATGGTTTACCATCACTAACAAAATCCATAAATGAAGAAGTTACATTTAAGCTATTAACAGAACAAACAATTTTACATACACTTATAAGGATTCTATCACGCAATTGCGCAGAGTACTTTTTAACTTGCTCTTATAAAGAGAAAGATATTGTTTTTGTGAAAATTTTCGACCTCGAGATTTTGACTGATTCTAACGTTACGATGATAGCGGAAATTAAAAAAAGTGTTTTTTTTTTAATTATACCGTCGGTTCGTCGGTCAGTCTGTCCGTACAAGTCTCTCCAGCTTAAACGACTGGACCGATTTTCTTCAAACTTCATATCTAGCGTTTTTTTAGGAACCATTCTAAGCCAATTTTTTGTTTGTTTTTAGCAATGTTATTACTGGTACCTGGTATTTCTCAAACGATTTTGATTAAACTTCTTATATAAGCTAAGCATATTAGTTTCAACAAAACTGCATAGACATTTTTTTTTCGAGAAAATCCATATAACAGGTTTTTGCATTTAGGCCACATAAAGGGAATTGTCAATTTCTCGCTAACTATTTTGCCAAATTGAATATAATTTAATTTGGATACTACAATTACAGTTTTCATGAGTTCCACATAATTGGTTTTGGCCCAATTATTCCCAAATGCAATTTTCAGTTTTGGTCAATAACGGAAAATCATTATTATTAACATGAACACCGATTACTTTCAATGACGGAATAAACGTTCGTATAATCACATTTCGACATTATTTATGTCATTTTTAGAATCATAAATCGAAATAAGTATTATTGTGTATTTGGGTCAAATTTTTAAAAACGTCAAATTAACTCGCTGTGAAAGAGAAAGTTGCGTACGACCCAGTCGTGCACCCACCACTAGTTAAACTACTTTTACTAACATGCAGTTCTACTACATCGTTATTTTTATTATAAACTCTACTCATGGGGCCATGCGTACCGTAGTTCTGTTTATGATAATGTATATTTAATAAATTTAATCTACGTAGATTGTAGGAACCTCCCCGGGTATTAAAACCAATAGCACTTAAAAGATCAGGGGCATCAATTTGTACTGATAATAATTGGTCTAAGAAAACAATGTCGCTGTTAAGTCTACGTTGAGACAGAGGCAACAGCTGTAGTAGTTTAATTCTACACCTATACGGAGGCAAATTGTGTAGATCATCCCATGGTAGTCCTCTCAAAGTAAATCTTATGAATTTGCGGTGGACTTCATAGAATGTCTTCCAAACTTGTGAGTCATACTCCAAGTGGGGGCGAACTAGACAATTATATAAGTAGAGAGTGACATAAGGGTCATTAAACTATTTGACCACCTTTTTATAAATCCCAACATAGAGTTGGCTTTGCTGATGATAATCTTAATGTGTTTATTAAACTCCATTTTAGGATCAAAATAAACACCCAGATCCTTAAAACTGTTCACATTGGATGGAACACGTTTTCGTGAAAATGTCATATGCTGGCACTTAGTAGGGTTCAAATTCAAACTGATTTTAAGGCAGCAAATGGTAAAACTATTTAGATCGGTTTGTAGTAAAAGCGAATCATTTAGATCTCGTACACATTTGAAAATTTTGTTGTCATCAGCATATATCAATATTTTGGTATATCGAAAACAAGCTTTTACATCGTTAATGGCAAATAAAATTTGTGCTAAATGGCTTTCTTGAGGTACTCCAGATTGATTAACCCAATTTATGAATCCTGGAGGAAATCACACAACAGTTTCTTTCAGGTGCGGACAAAACCTTGGTGAAGTAGGCCACCACTCTTTCCTGTCCCTGTACTTGCGATAAAACAACTCCAACTCCAAAATTACTTACGTCGGCAACGACAATGAAGATCTTTTCACCTTCGGGATATGCTAGTACCGGCGCTTGACATAACTGGTATTTAAGTATTTTAAAAGCATTATTACACTCACTTGACCATTTAAATAGCTTTTCTCTCTCAGTGAGTTGATGTAAGCTCTTAGCACTACCAGCAAAGTCCCTTACAAACCTTGATGTTTATCCTTGGGGACCGGTCAATTTTTCATAGCTTCAATCTTTTCGGGAACTAGTCGAGATGATGTGCCCCAGGAATAAAACTTCGGATCTGAAGAGTGCACACTGCCACAAGCCATTTCCCGAGGTGAATGCCGTCTTCTCCCTCTCCTAAGGGTGAATCTGCAGCTGCCAGTAGCCGCTCTTAAGATCCTGTGTGAAAAACCATTCGGACCCGTTAATAGTATCGAGTGTGTCATCAGTCCTAGGTCCTGTCCTTCTTCGTGACTCAGACATTCAAAGACATTCAAATAAGTGCAAAAGAGAGTGATGATGAAACAAAAATTGGCGGGTAAAATGTTCCTGGCATGTTTTTGACATTTCCATTTCTCCTTGTTCTTTATTTTTCGAATTTACTTTATTATATCTTTGCTGTTGTGATGAGCACAAAATTTAAATACGGTGGATAAATTTAAATGGACTAGAGAATTAACCATCGAAAATAGATAGAGTTAAATCGAGTGGTGGGTAAACGACTGGCCATGTGTATTATAATGATTTCACGTTATTGACCTGAACTGAAAAACATATGAGAAGGCTACTATCCGCTGTGCGAATCGTTTAATACCCTATCCCATATCATCCATAAAATTAATATACCCAAAATGTAGGCTTCTTGGCAACTAAATATTGGAAATGACATTATCACACAATGTTATTCACAGAGTTTATCAAAATCTGGCTTGACAAAAAACAACGTTTTCTGCTGCATATGGTAGGGCGTAGTGTATGGAAATGTTTTTTGTAGGAAAACGCCTCCAAACAATGGGCGTGGGTTAAAAAGAAAGATAGTCGTCTGTATATTGATATTATCATTGCCAATGATTTTGTTTTTTTTTTTCAAATATTTTAACATATGAGAAGGCTACAATCGGCTGTGCGGATCGTTTAACACCCTATTTCATCTCATCCTTAGAATAAATATCTCCAAAATAAAGGCTTTATGGCGATGAAATATAGAGAATATCATTGTCATATAACATATTGTTCAGACAGATTCTAAAAATATTTTATGGTTCGACAAAAAAACAACGTTTACTCCTGGTTACGCTATGAGGAAGTGCATACAAATGGTTTTTGTATGAAAACGGAAGAAATGTTTATATGTATTACCATAACCAATGATTTTGCATCAACAATTTTTACGAAATGTTTAAAATTTTACTGAAAAACGTCTTTTTATTGAAAACCCCCCCAAAAAAAGGGCTTGGAAAAAACCGTTGTATAGACGAATTATAGACATTAAGATTGCCTAGATATGTTGCTCAGATACTTTAACGGTTTGACCTAAAACTAGGACTCAGAATCGCTATCTGACTCGATTAAGCCTTGTCTGACTGTCCGTCCATCGTCAGTCTGTAGGTCACCGGTTGTTAGCCCTTAATTAAATTTGGTACATGTGACCATTGTACGTGCTGTTCAAACAAGTGTAAACATTTTCAAAATCCAGCCACTGCCACGCCAACTTTTAGAAAAAAAAACGTTACGTTTGGCCAAAGTGTATCTATACAGTCAATGGCAAAATTATTTACACATTGCATTGATAGCACTTTAACCAACCTATAAAGCGACATAACTTTTGAAATGAGAATAAATTGTTTATTTATTTTTTCATTTCTAATGTTTGCAGTTTTATTCAAACAGTACATACACAAATCAAAATCAAATTCCAACAAGTAACAATTAAATTAAAGAAAAAACAAAGTGGCACAATTATTTACACATCAGTCGAACAGAGGCAAAATTATTTTCAAAAGTGCAAATAACTGCATTGGGAAAGTAACGGTTCTAAATTTCTTTCGTTAAATGATATTTAACTTGGTGTTGCAAGGTCCATAATTGGGAAAAGTTGTACGAGATGCCAAAAACTATTGAGTTTTCACTTGAAAAAAGAGCAGCCATTATTGCAGAATTCCAGGGAGGTATTTCAGCAGTGGAACTCTCTAAAAAATATGGTTGTAGCCGGAAAACCATTTATAATATAACTACTAAGTTTAACGAATGTATAAGTGTAAAAAATAAAATTGGTAGAGGCAGAAAAATGGTAACATCAAAAAGGGAAGATGCTAAGATTGTTCGCTCCTTCAAAAGTAACCCACGTGAAAGTGTTAAAAGTGTACTTATGGATATAAACAAAGATTGCCAAAATAATAATATAAGTGAGAGAACATTGCGACGAAGATTAAAAGAAAACGGAAAAAATGCTTACGTTATCCAGAAAAAGGCGCATATAATACCCAAAAACAGGAAAGTTAGGTTACAATTTGCAAGGGACCACATCAACAAGCCACCAGAATTTTGAAGGAGTATTCTTTGGACGGACGAAACAGCTTGTTCCTTGGACGGTACATATGGGCTGTAAGGTTAAGATTTTAACCTAAAAGATCCCTTACCTCTGATGGGGGGAAATGTAATGATTATGCTCTGAATAACCCTTTACGAATACCATCATGCATTTATTTTCTTCTCTTAAACACAAAACAAAAAATTGCCTACTGTACAATTAATATAATACTTAAATTACTGATACATAATCACATTGCACATAAAATATTTAATGCAAAGTCAGCAATTATGGTGAGAACATTTATTATGCTGACTTTGCTTGGAACAAAAATTGATATATAATATTACAAGAATAAAAACTGTCTGGTGTTGTCACCGTGACATGCTGGGGCCACTTCTTATGCCAAGCCGAAATCGGTGTCCGTAAACCGCCTATTTACAACCTTGAGCCTGAACCTCTATCTGGATATTTCGTCTGGTCTTAAAATTTCGCCATATAACAGTGATTGAGCTTCATTCCATGATTAATCGGATGATTTGTTGTTGTAAGTGCTCCTCATTTTTGATGTCCGTTATAAATTTGCTTAGAATTTTGATGTCTTCATTGTCTGATTTAAGTATGATATGTGGAATTACTAGTGGCTTGGAAGTGTTTCTAGGTCTGTCAGATTTGCAAGTGGAATGAATGCTGTATTGATGTTACTGGAACTACTACTATATGATGTGATGGTCATCGTCCATATCCATTTCACACCTGCTGACATTAGACCGACGATTGAACATCGGATGCTCACGAGCTCGGAGCTCACGAAGTGTACAAGAACCAGCGAGAAATACCTATGCAGGCAACACTGCATAGGTATTTCTCGCTGGTTCTTGTACACTTCGTGAGCTCCTCCTTTGTCAATCTATAGAAGGCTTATCGCCTCAGATTCACCGTTAGATAGTCCAGAGATAGTTCAATGAAAACATATTCATTGCTATGGGGAGTCGGAACAGGTGTAACCTTGAATAGATCAAAATCTTCTGTATTAATTAAAGGCACTCTTAAGTCGAAAATGGCATTTCGATGAGTTATTCTCGCCCTTGCGGTGAACATTTTGTAGAGTTCTAACAAGCTCGAATGCGTTTCGTCTCCTGCTACAGAAAGCTGTGGAGGCAAGTGGCACCTTATCAAGATCAGCTGTGCTTAAATTGGGTCTGGTGTGCTTACCAGAGGGTTAATTTTGGCATGATGAAGATCTGTCAAAATGTTCAGTAGAGAGTTCTGCGTGTGTTGATAGTTCAGCATTGCTAACGTCGCATATGCTGCCACAGCTAGAAATTTCAGTTCTGCTTCCTTCTGGTTGATCATGCTCTTAGGGTTTCATAGGTCGGTTTGGAATGCTTGCAGCTGTGCAGTAACGATATCAGTGGTTTTCTGTAATATATTACTCGTTGCTTCTGCGGCTGAAGTCTGATTTTTTATTAGCTCCAGTAGATGATTCTCATTTTTTTGTGTTTGCTGAATTTGCTGCTCATAGTGCTCAGAATATGACTCATCCAATACCCCGAACAGCTTGATTGCCACGGTACCAATAAAGTCGAAAAGCGATCGTTTTGATCTGACCTTGAGTGAACCTCCAGCTCCTTGTGTATGCAGCAAATCGTTGTTGTTTTTTATAATTGTTAGCTGATGGTTGAATTGATGAACTATATTGTGAGTCAAAACATCAGACCTCTATTTACAAAAGTCATTCATATCCTTCACAAGTTCCTGGAATCCTTCAAAATCTCTCCAATAGTTTGTCATGTCGTAGTACACAATTATTTTCCAATCGCTGGTTATCAGATTTAGATTTCCAATATTTTCAAAGTTAATTCCCGGACGGTTTTTGAAAGGAATAACTCTTATAGGATCAATTTCATCATTCGGAGTAAATGTGTTTCCTTGTCCAACAACCAGCATGACCAAACTGGTAAAGAATAACCACCTTATCGGGCTAAGTTTACACGTCGTTTTACCTTCCTGTGTATGACGCTTTGATGGTGTCTGTTGTCAATTGAGCCTGGTCCAATGGTTTTGAGTTCTCCGTCGTTGGCCATTTTTTTGGTCTGCTTAGTCCAAGCTGAACATTTACTCCGGATTTTGTTTTATCTATCTCACTTGGCAGCACAATATTATCTTCAGTTGGAATTATACAGAGTTTTGTAATAGGTCTCTTGATAAATTTCTTGTTGCAGTAAATAGTTGCAGCTCGAACATGATCATCCTTCCCTGGATGTATTTCGGTGATTCGACCTAGCAGGCAGTTTGTTGGGGGTAATCGATCTTCCTTAACCAAAACGATGTCGCCAATGTTTATATTTACTTTAGTGCCCTTCCACTTCCCTCGTTGTTGAAAGTTTGAAATATACTCCGTGGAGCATATCTTCCAAAAATCTTGAGTCATCTTTTGTAATAACCGGCAGCGGTATCCATGATGTCGTATGTCGTCTAAACTGGGTTCAGGTACTGCATTGAGTGCGGATCCAATGAGAAAATGACCAGGAGTGATGATTGCAGTGTCATCTATGTATTTGCTTACCCTTATCAACGGTCGGGAGTTCAGGCGTGCCTCTATCTCTACCTCGAAGGTAAGACTTGTATCACCAATTATTCTTTTGAGGTGATATTTCATAGACTTAACTCCAGCTTCCCATAGTCCGCCGAAGTGTGGTGCTTCCGGTGGTATGAAATGCCACTGTATTCCATTCATAGTTACTATGGTTGATTGAAGCATCCCTTTCCGCTTGATTGATGGTAAGTGTTCTTAGATTCTTATGTTCCTTATTGGCTCCAATTTTGTTCCGTTGTCACTGTATATGTGAAGTGGCAAACCCCTTGTTGACACGAAAGGTCCCACAGCTGAGAGAAAAGCTTTTGATGTTAAATCACTAACAAGCTTAATGTTTATAGCTTTCGTAGCTAAACATACAAATATTGCTATGTAGCCCTTTGAAGTCCGATTTCCTCTTCCCTTTAACATTTTCATAGTCAATAATCCTGCATAGTCTACTCCAGAGTGCATGAATGGCCTGGATAGTGTTACTCTGGAAGATGGCAGCTTTCCCATGATTTGATGTTTTACCGACGCATTAAACCGATAAAATTTGACGCAGTTATGTACAATTTCTGGGACCAATCGTTTTGCATGAGGAATCCAATATGACTGCCTTAATGTTGCCATCATCAAATTGATACCTCCGTGAAGTGTTTTCTTGTGCACGTGTTCTGCCAGTAATTTTGTAAAAATGCTGTTATACGGTATGACGTACGGGTGTTTTTCGTTGGCCAATGAATACAAATCGCTTACAGTAGGCTATAGTTCTAATCAGTCTTGTGTAAGATGAAAATCTCTACATTATGTCGTCCTTTCTCGCTACCGACGTTAATATGACCTTTGGTTCAACGGTCTCAAATGCTGACAATGTTTGTTCGGTATCGGATTGTATAGGCCATTGTACCCTGCATTCCTTAAGTCATCTTGGCCCGTTCCACCATAGCGAATGAACTTTAAGTTGTGTTGGAGTTAAACCTCTTGATGCACAATCCGCTGGGTTTTCTGCAGATCTGACGTATCCCCACGAATTTGGATTCAATATTTCTCTGATTTGAAATACTCTGTTGGCAATCTTTTCTTATCTATGAGAGAACAATTGTTGAATCTGTCCATGCAAACACCTTAACGATATGTGTTCCAAATATCAGCTGCACTTCCTTGAGAAGTTTTGACAACAAATATGCCCCACAGAGTTCTAGCTTGGGCGTAGTAAGCTTGTTTTTGATGGGTACAACCTTTGTTTTGGATGTCAACAAAGAAGTTGTCAAATTTCTATTATTCGTTGTAGTTTCGTACAACCCATGTAACTCGATTTTCTGCCGTTTGTTGGAAGCAATCCACCTTGGTATTTTGATTGATTCAGCGTGCGATAGTTCTTGTCTGAATCGATCCGATCATTGTTGTAGTTCTTCGGTTAATGGTTCGTCCCAGTCAATCTTTACCTTCCAAATCTCTTGCATAAACACCTTGGAAATGATGGTAATTCGCGTAAGCCATCCCAATGGATCAAAGAGAGGTGCTTTTTCCGATAGCGTAGCACGTTTGGTAGATTCAGACCCTTCTGCCACTGATTTGGTTACGTGTACCTTGAACTGGAATGTGTCAGCGGAGGGATTCCAATGCATTCCCAATGTTTTAATCGTCTCCTCCCTATCGAAACTAACATCAGGCTGGTTTTGTCCACCCACAATTGACCTTACAAGAGACGAGTGATTTGCGGCCAGTTTTCGAAGGTGAAATCCACCAGCTTTAAATAACTCAACAAGTTGTGCTTGAGCTTCTTTACATTTTCTTAATTTATCTCCTCCAGTCATTACGTCGTCTACATAGAAATCATTTTTGACTATTTCTGCGGCTATTGGGTGTTGTCGTTGTTCATCTGTAGCTAACTGTTGCAGAGTTTTTACAGCTAGATATGGTGCAGTCCCATATGTTTCCGTTGTAAGTTTGTATTCCTTTATTGGTTGGTTGATGTCAGTTCGCCATAGGATGCGTTGATAGTCTTGATTATCGTTATTAATTTTTATCTGTCTGTACATCTTTTCTATATCTGCGGTGAAGACGTACTTGTGAGTTCTCCAGCGCATTATAATTGTTGTAATGTCCGATTGGAGCCTTGGCCCCACCATAGTTAATGGATTCAGGCTAACTCCAGTTGAAGCCGTTGCTGATCCATCAAATACTACACCTAATTTAGTCGTAGTACTATCAGGTTTAAGCACGGCATGATGAGGTAAGTAGATACACCTATTGTTGAACTTATCGTTGGACACTTCTAACATATGACCTAATTTCAGGAACTCACTCATCAGGTTTTTTGATATATATATATATCAGGTACTGAACTTTCTTTCAAGCTGTCGTAGCCTAGCTATGGCTCTGTTCTTGGATTCTCCCAGCTTCTCTTCATGGTCCGCTTCCTTTTTGAAAGGAATTTTGACAACGTATCTGCCATCATTATCACGAAAATGAGATGTGTGGTAAAAATCTTCACATTCTTGATCACTTGTGTTATGGTGGTCTTGTCGCGAGACTTCTTCAATGTCCCAACATTTTTCGAGCTGTTTATCTAACGACTTTTGAACAACCAGGCCATTTATTTTGATTTTTTCATTATTTGAAATTGATGTCCGACCGGAAATAAGCCATCCAAGTTGGGAATTCTGGGCTATTGGAGAAGTCCCTACTCCTCTTTTCAAGCCGTCAAGAATAACGTCTCCATAAACGTCAGCGCGTATGAAAAGATCAGTTCCTCCAGGAATGTTGAACGTTGGATCAGCTATTTTGATATTTCTAAATTGGTCATCCTTCATACGATTAGCTCCTTCAACTGGTAAAGTTCTTGTTAGTTTTGGTAAAACAAGAGCTTCTACGTTAATCTTGAAGTTGGAGTAGAATCTCGGGAAGATTGTTAGCTCTACCATGTTGCGTGCAGTTCCTGCGTCAGTAGCTCCTATACCACTTACTTCAACGTGAACCTTCTGCTTCCCCAGTCTTAGCGCTCGAGCAACAGCTTTTTTTACAAGGGTTGCTTGTGACCCTTGATCAATAAGTGCTCGAAGTGTAGTGCCTTGACCGTTTTCATTTCCATCACGTGCCCTTACAATTGCCGTAGCAAGCAAGATGTTTTGGCTCGGATGACCATGATTAGATTTAATTTTTTATTGCAGAGCTTGCATTTATTTTTGCTCATGCAGGGAGTTTGCTTATCATAACGCAAACAATTTATACAGAGTCTCGCTGTCCGCACTTGGTCATTGCGCTCCTTAGGAGTCCATCCCATGAACTTGTGGCAGGAATATATGTTGTGTTATTTCTTACAAATAGCATACTGCATTCCTTTAGAATCGATGTGAAAATTGCGCACGGTGTGTTTAAAGTCATCTGCACCCTTGTAATGTTTTTGCTTCCCGGGTGCTAAGACGTCCAATGCTTGGTATTTTCTCTACAGAAACTCCAGGAGTAATTCCAATGAAGGCATCTTATTGGGGTTTTGCAGTCCTTGCTCGAATAGATTTCGTGAACCAGAATCGAGTGTTTTTGTAGCCAAGTGCACTATAATTGGGCCCCATGTCGCGGTATCTATGCCCATATTGTTCAATGCTGCTAACCCTTCCTTTGTGGCACCTAATACGTTTTTGATTGCTGCTGCTGAAGGTGAGCTTCCAGGTTTCATTTTTATCAATGTGTATTGATATTATTTTCCGCTCATTGTTATATCTAGACTTGAGTGTTTCCCACGCACTGTTATAGTTTTGACTCGAGATCGTCAAGTGTTGGATGAGCTTAAGGGCTTCGCTTGCTAAATGAGTCTTCAAGTACTCCATCTTTTCCGTGGTACTAAGGCTATCTTTTTCATGTATTATTAAAGATATCATAGAATGATCGCCACTCCAAAAAATTCCGCGAAATGTAGGATTTTTTGATTGGGGAAGTCTTCAGTCGCCCTTTGCCTGATCTCCCTCTGTTCGTTTGTTTTCACCAAGTTTGGATGCCATTTGATAAAGGCAACGATTGATGTCTTGCTTCACATCTTTGTATTTGTTGTTGGTGACATACGTATTTTTAAGATCATCTTCGGTTGCGTTCAGTTCAGTCAAATTCCGCAATTGTTCCATCAACATATTTTGTTGATATTCGTGTATTTCTTTGGTGTATTTGTCGACTGTTTCCTCAAACTCCTCTATATTTGAAACAACTCCTCTGATTTTGAGTTGAAGCTTTGGTAGCCTCTGGGTTTGACTAATTTGGTTAGCTGAGCTCTCAATGGTTCTTAATGATCCAGCGAACTCTTCCAATTTCGTCGTCGGGGGGACTATGTTTTCCAACTTTGTCTTGAGGTCTTCATACATTTCATTGACCTTTTGGAATGTATTTCTCTGCATATGAGGCGTGCCGTGCTTCACTACGGACCTAACCTTTTCGTGGTTGGCTTCGAATTCTTTGCATATTTCCTCGATTCGTCGTAGTCTATCGTCGACATATCTCTGCGTTTTGCGAGAGGAATTGTCCTTGCCGAAGTTATTATGCAGCTTCTGAAGTTCTTCTGTCAGCGACTTTTGTCATGCCACTATTGTAAAGACGTCAGTTTCTTCCATATTCGATTATGTTATTGCACTATTACCCAGTGTTTAAAGCCCTGGTAACGCTTTCACTATGAGATGAAAAAAATATTTTTTTAATATTTTTTTTACAGTGTTTGTAGCCCCAGTAACGCGTTTATTTTTTACTGATTTGTTTATGGCTCGAAGGACCAAAATGTAAATCTAATGATTACGCTCTGAATAAACCTTTACGAATACCATCGTGCATTTATTTTCTTTTCTTAAATACAAAAAATACTGCCTTCTGTACAATTAATATAATACTTAAATTACTGATACATAATCACATTACACATAAATATGTAATGCAAAGTCAGTAATTATGGTGAGAACATTTATTATGCTGACTTTGGTGGTAAATTGGTATTTAATATTACATAAATAAAAACCGTCTGGTGTTGTCACCATGACATAAGTTTTATTATTCCACCCATATAATGAAGTCAAAGCAACCCGTCACTCAATCTACACGACATTCCAAAGGAGGCAAGTTAATGATATGGGGTTGCATGCCAAATAGTGGTGTAGGTCCACTTGTGAGGTGTTCCGACAACATGAAACTGTTACATTATTTAATCATTTTAAATGATGTTGCACTGGTTGCTGGTTCAAGATATATCCTTCAACATGACATGCGCCGATACACACCGCCTGGAACATAAAAAAGTATTTGGCAGAAGTCGGTCAAGAAGTTTTGAAATGGCCCCCGCAAAGTCCTGACCTTAATGTAATAGAGATTCTTTGGCACATTGTAAAATGTAAGATTCCTGAAATCATTGGCAGAACCGCAGACCAAACTTGGAAGGATTTTATAACGGCTTGGAGTTCCATTCCAGTAGAGCAAGTTCACGGTTTAATAGACTCAATGCGCAGACGCCTTGCAGAAGTTATTGCGGCAAAAGGAGGAAGAACAACCTATTAAGTAGTGTTACTTTAAATAACAGTTAACTTCAAACTTAAAAATATTTTTCTTGTTCGCTTCCAGATATAAGTGAAAAACAAAAACCTGGGTTTGAATGATGGGTAAATAATTGTGCAACTTTTATATTGTATGAATTTAATTGTTACTTCTTGGAATTTGATTTATGTTTTTTAATGTACTGTTTGAATAAAACTGCAAACATTAGAAATGAGAAAAGTTAATAAACAATTTGTTCTTATTTCAAAAGTTATCTCGCTTTATAGGTTGGTTAAAGTGCTATCAATGCAATCTGTAAATAATTTTGCCATTAACTGTATATGTAGTCAATTCCAGTATCTTCACTTTTTCCATGAAATATTTTTTGCCACTACACTTTTTTGATGGCGTTTTCAGAAAAACATTTTTCTGTCAAATTTTAATATACTCAAAAAAACTATTGATGCTTAATCATTGGGTTTGATAAAACAAATATTTGGCCTATACATCATCGGAAATGACGGCCTTCCCGCCGAGCTTTATAAAGCCGGCGGAGATAACTTGGTAAGAAACATCCACCAACTCATATGCCAAATCTTGTCCGATCCACAAAAAAGGAGACCCTCTAAACTGAGCCAACTACAGAGGCATAAGTCTCTTCAACATCGCCTACAACATCGCCTGAAACAGTTTACCAACAACCTGATCGGCCCTCATCAGTGCGGTTTTAAGCCAGGAAAGTCCACAACCGATCCTGGAAAAATCCCAAGATGTCAAAATCGATACCCACCATCTATTCATCGATTTCAAAGCCACATACGACAGCATTTATAGAGACGATCTATACAGAGCCATGTCTAGTTTTGGTATACCGCCCAAACTCTTCCGTTTGTGTAGGATGACGACGAAGAATTCTCGGCGCTCCATCAGGGTCGGAAACGATCTCACCGACACATTCGATACCAAAAAAGGATTTAGGCAAGCGATGCGCTGTCATGTGACTTCTTCAGTTTGATTCTTGAGAGGATTATGCAAAACTCACGAACCAACACCAGAGGCACAATTTTTCAAAAATCGGTACAACTAAAAGTACAACTAAAAGTACAAATAAAAAAGTTGGAGTTAAGATTTCATACGAGTAACTAGTTTTAGTCTTGCTCGCAGTGTTTGAGTCGTGTTTATTTTCATACGCGTAAGCATTTATTTTTGTACATTGGTGCCAAAACCCGGGAACAAGGTGTCCAGAAACTGAATCGTAAATGGAAACTCAAATCTTTTTGATGGAACTTTCAACTAGAGCGGCATATCGTGGTCAAGTCACGAAAATCGTGTACAGCGCAAAGGAGTACCTAGAATCTAAAGAGTCCCAGACGAACTCGGATAATCATTTAGATATAATCGAAGAAGATCTTCATGTATTGCTCCAACGCTTAAGTGCTGCCAACGAAAGCCTTATCGTTATAAACAAGGAGGCAAGCAACAAAGGCGTTATTAAAGGCGATGAAATCGATAAAGAGATGGAGAAGAGAGCTGAATACCACAACATGGCGGTCGACACATTGGCTCGAATAGGTTCGAAGCCAAACTCCAACTGTAGTCGACTTTCCAATCGTGACAGTGTGTGTGCTCCCAAATTGCCAAAACTTCCACTCAAATTGTTCGATGGTAACATACAAGATTGGGTTTTTTGATAGACGGCGGCAGTCAGCGCTCATACATCCGGGAGGATCTGGTCAAGAAGTTAAAAATACCTACTACTGGACGAGTAGATCTATCGTTGATGCCATTTGGATCCAAAAACCAAACTCCATCGAAGGCGTTTAATAAAGTGAGAATTGTTTTCCAAAGCCAGTATAGCTTGAAACGGGTGGATATTGGAGCAGTAGTTGTGCCAAATATTTGTATCGATGTTCTACCTCCGTCCGACTTGTCTTCTTCCTCGATTCATCTACTTATGGCTGATGTACATCATGCAAACATTGACGCAGAAGAGGGATTAAGTCTACTTATAGGCTCTGACAAGTATTGGTCAGTAGTCACCAGTAAACAAAGTTGCATCTCTCCCTCTTTCAGAGCAGTTGAAACTATTTTTGGATGGACACTACAAGGAAAGCCTTCGTTTTGTAAGAATGTTTACTTGAACGAAAACTCAAGTTCATCCCCCACTGCAGCGCTGCTTTATGTCTTACGTCGTTGAAAAACGATTGCGAAACATTTTGGTCGTTGGAGAACATCGGCATTCGACAAGAAGAGGAGGAAAAACAACAGTTGGCAGAGGATATGATTTCCCAATGTATAACCCGCAAGGGATATCGATACGAAGCAGCTCTACCATGGAAGAACATGGATGCTTCACTCCACAACAACAAGGAACAAGCATTAAAACGGTTGAGGTCTCTAACGGTGCGACTAACCAAGAGTCCAAGTCTTCTTCAAGAATATGATGCAGCTGTACAAAAGATGATGTCCGATGTTTTTGCTGAGTCTATTCCTTCAGGTACAAAAAAGGAGCATATTTTAACTCCCCATCATCCAGTGTTTGAAGCAGATAGCAGTGGGTGCTAATCTCCTCCCAGACGTCCTCAAAGTAGTGCTGAATTTTAGACTTGGACGTTATGGTGTCGTAGCCGATGTAGAAAAGGCGTTTTTGCAGATTATGCTGAACAAAAGCGATCGTAATGTTCATCGCTTTGTTTGGTTCGCTCCAGGTGGACTTTCTCGTCAAATGAACCAGTACATGGAGTACCGAATGACTAGAGTTACCTTTCGGATAAATTGCAGCCCATTTTGCTAACGGCCACCATACGGGAGAATTTGCTTCTAGAATAGGCTATTTTCCTTGAAACTTTTCATCTGTTGCAGAAAAGCTTTTATATGGATAAAGTCGCTATTGCCCTGGATACGGAAGAAGAGGCGATTCGAGTAAGTCAGGAGGCAGTGAAGATCAATGGAACCAAAATAGCAGTCCCGTACGAGACATTTTGGATTACGGCCATACCGCCGTAATTCAGAAGGTGCTAGGATTGTTTTGTGCTTGTGGACGAAATCGGAGTAGCAACAAATTCGATGGAAGAATGGATTAGACGTGGTGGAGCCAATAAGAGGATTGTTTTAGGTGCAATCGCGAGAGTGTTTGATCCTTTGGGCATGCTTAGTCCAGTTATTGTGAATGTTAAAATACTCTTTCAGTCTATATGGAAGGAGAAACTGTCCTGGTATGAACCGCTGACTGGACATCTATGCTGATTGGGAACAACGCGTCAAAGGGTTATCGCATCTTAGCGAGGTAACCATACAGCGAGCCGCTTTGACATTTACTGCATCAGTCACAAACAACGTTCACATATTTTCCGAAGCAAGCATTAAAGCATTCGGAGCTGTTGCCTACATTACATCATTTCTTTGCGCAAAGAGTCCCTCAAAATTTCGATTTGTGGGTTTCATCTTTGGACCGATTCGAAAATAACATTGAGCTGGATCCAGGGAAGATACACCAAGTGGAAGCCTTATGTGCAAGTTAGGATGGAGGAAATACTCTTTACTCTGGAAGAATGGACCATCCTGGCTAAAGAGTGGAGATTTCCCTATCCAACTTCACAGACACACAGAAAACGTTGCACTAATCGTGGAGACTGCCGCAGAATTAATACCTTTATCACCTTTACTTCCGTATGAAGAGGTAGGTGCTGGAAGCATCTTGTGAGAGTGACGGCGTACGTTCAACGGTTTATCAAGTTACGACTGCTGAACTTAACTGGGTCAGGTAAAAACAGTCTATATGTATTCTTAACGAAATTCGCTCGCTGCAGGAAGAGAAGGCAACACCGATGAGCTCTAAGATACGAGAATTGGTTCCCTTTCTGGATGACAACAAACTTTTGAGAGTTAGAGTTCGTCTTCAGTGCCTTGATGACTCTTAAGATATACGACATCCTATAATATTGCCTACAAGGTCTCACGTTAACACCCTTCATTATAGACGACTACCATCAACGTATACTACGCGGTGGGACAAGTATTGTATTGTATTGAACAAATTTTTGGATCCCTAAGGGACGCCAATGTATCCAGCAACGAATAAGGAACTGCGTCATATGTCGTAAGCTGTTCGAAAAGGCGTCTACAGCACCGTTTGGCCCATTACCCATTGACCGGCTCAGTTTATTTACGCCGTTTGATATCATTAGGGTCGATTTTGCTTGTCCACTCTACTCCTTTGAAAATTCAAACAATGGGGCTAAAGTCTATATAATGGTTTCACATATGCTGCAATCCGAGCTGTGCACCTTTAGAGGTTGCTGAATTTATCAACGGGTAGTTGCCCAACAGGTCTCAAACGTTTTATCGCTCGTAGAGGAATTCCATCCGTTATGTACTCCGATAATGCTAAGACCTTTCGCAGAGCTGCCGTCGAGCTAAGTACCGTAGGTTTCGATGATAGAAAACTTCAAATTTCTTAACGCGCAAATGCATAAAATGGAAGTTTTCTGCCGAGAGAACTCATTGGTGGGGAGGATTTTGGGAGCGTCTCATACGAACTAGCTATAAAATATCCTGAAGGTGGTAATAGGCAAAGCCAGACTAACCTCCGAGGAATTGAGAACTCTCTTAATTGAGGCGGAAGGAGTAGTAAATTCTTGTCCTCTAAAATAAGTTGGTACCGATGCGTTGGACGCTGAACCGTTGACAGCAGCTCACTTCATGAGTATACAGTACGGTCCTTCCACACCTCTCCAAATTTTCGAAGATGTGAACGGGATTCGAGTTCTATGGACACGACGCCAAAAGTACACTGATAAACTGTGGAGGCGCTAAAAAATGGAGTATTATGGAGTAAGGTATCCGAAACTTCAAAACTTCAAAATGGCGGTATCGTTTTGGTTGCAGATTCCTTAAAACCACGAGTTAGTTTTAAATTAGCTATAATTGAAGAAGCCTGGGAAATACGTTACTCTAACGGGCTTAGAACTTAGAATGCAATCGCTCTCACTCTTGTGTAATTTCTCACACACTCCTACTTTTATTCTTGTAACCCTTTATTGAATTATGTTGTTACATGACTTATATTTAATAAAACAGTTGACGTTAAGATTTCATACGAGTAACTAGTTTTGGTCTTGTTCGCAGTGTTTCAGTCGGGTTTTTTTTCATACACGTAAGCATTTCTTTTTAACTTTATCTTATAAAGAGAAAGATATTGTTTTCATGAAAATTTTCGACCATGAGATTTTGATTGATTCTAACATAATGATGATAGTGGAACTCAAAAAAGTGGTTTTTGG
The DNA here is from genome assembly GCA_949824845.1 of Rhingia rostrata. Classification (NCBI taxonomy): domain Eukaryota; kingdom Metazoa; phylum Arthropoda; class Insecta; order Diptera; family Syrphidae; genus Rhingia; species Rhingia rostrata. Next base: position 70,620,754 of record OX463757.1, on the reverse strand, counting down.
AATTCCGTCCGTCTGTTCGTCGGTCCATCTGTCCGTACAAGCCTCTCCAGCCTTGACCGATTTTCTTCAAACTTCGTATCCAGCGTTATTTTGGTCATAATTCTAGGCATTTTTTTGTGTTTGCTTTTAGCCATGTTATTGCTGGTACCTGCCATATAAAAATCATACATAACCTCAATTTTCTCAAAAACGGCTCTAACGATTTTGATTAAAACTATTATATTCTATAAGCATATTAGTTCCAACAAAACTGCATATAACAGATTTCTGCATTTAGGCCATATAAAGAAACTCGCAAACTATTTGTCAAATTATATGAAATTTAATTTTAGGGTTTAGCAGTAAATGAGGGCAAGACGAAGTATATGCTGTCAACACGAAAGGACACACAACAGCGACGAATTGGACAGAACGTCACCATTGACAGATATAACTTTGAGGTAGTACAAGCATTTTTCTCTCTCGGCTCCGCTATTAACTCTGACAACAACATCTCGTCAGAAATCAAACGAAGAATTACTCTTTCAATCACGGTTTCTTTGGGCTAAGAAGGCAATTTAGTAGTAAGCCCCGAAATATCTTCGGTTGCGTTTGCGTTGACACTCTATGGAGACGAAGATTCAACAGTGAACTAAACGAGCTGTACAGCGACACGCCCCTGGTTAAAAAAAAACTCCGCATTGGACGTTTAAGATGGCTAGGACGAATGGACACCAATACTGCGGCTCGCAGGGTCTTCGATTCCCAGCCAGACGTCGCGTCGGACGTAGAAGAGGAAGACCTCCAATACTCCGGCTCGCAAAGACTTCGATTCCCAGCCAGACGTCGGACGCAGTAGAGGAAGAACTCGTGGCGCGCACAAGTAGAAACCGGCCTCGACCAACTTGGAGTGCGCAAATGGAGGCAGTAAGCTAATAACCGGGCTAATTGAAGATGCATGTTGGTTGAGGCCTGGGTTCATTCCGGACTGTAGCGGCAGTCAAGTAAGTAAGTAAGTCTGAACAACATATGTAGTCAATCCCCATATCTATGTTTTGTTTATATAGAGTTTTTTGCCAACTTTTGATGCAAAATGATTGGGTTTTATAAAAAAAATAACTCGTCTATACATCGTTTAAGCCCACGCCCACTAAACCACGTTTTCCTAAAAAAATTGTATACCCGTCGCCATACTAAATGCAGGAGAAAAACGTTGTTTTTTGTCGAACGATACACAATTTTGATAAACTGTCTGAACAGTATGTTGCGACAATAACAATTTTATAAAAACAATCTCGATTTACTTTATTTTATTCGATTTTTACTTTAGTTTGATACAACGCTAACCGAACCAGATGAACGTCAAAGAAAAAGAGGAAGTTTCATGGCCGTCGTCTGCTGGATACGATGCTGCGGGTAACTTCAGTACTAAACTTCGTACAATGGTACCAAGTCACCAAAACATTTTGGTTTACCTACATGCTATTACAATATATTCAACACTACTACAATAAGGTTACTACAGTTCAGCCATTATGATCATACAATCGGCCTCGATTGTGTTTAAAATAAGTACTACATCCTCGAGAACATCCAGGGTTGCGGTCATCTTGGTCGTCAACACACTCCTCCAGTTATTCCTTTCTTCCTCGCGCAGTTTTGATGAAAATGCTCAACTTCATGGCACACAAAACAAGAATTAGGTGGTCGCTTTGGCTTCGGGCACTGGCTCTGATAATGCCCAAATCGTGGGCAATGAAAGCATCGGATATTTCTGGGTTCTGCACTTGACGTAGTAGAAGAAACAGCGTGGGCATAAAGCTTCTTTAGCGGGGCAGCGGTTGCAGAGGTGTGGGCAGTAGGGACAGATGATGTAATCGGGACAGTCGGGTGCACGCGTCTCTTCTCATACCGGTTTAGCAGTGACTTCAACTGTCTGAGGGAAGTGGCACCCATCAAGGTTGCAATATTGCTGCTGCGATCGTACTCAATTACCTCGGCTTCAGGAGTGTTGGCATGTGAAGCGACCTCCTGCATCTCGATCACGTATCGCTTCACTGATTCGGTGGGCTTCAATGTGCGTGATTTCAGTTGTTGAAATACCTCGTTCATCGTGTATACGCGGCCGAATTCACCAATTAAAGCATTCTCGAGGTCTTCATATGTATGTGCGATTGTTGTTTGTAAGAATAATTTTGCCGTACCACTCAGCACACGTCGTACACTCACGACTTTGTCACGTAGGTTGCTGCCAAGTACTCCGAAAGCATCCTCAATATCGTCGAACCACTTTCGTACACCGAATGTGTCGTCGCCATTAAAACCTTGAACCATCGCTTCAAACGCCGAAAAGTCAAATTGTTTCGCTTCCGTTGCACCCAACTCTCCTTCAAACTTTGCCGTTCCTTTCGTTTGAGAAGCGTCATCATCTGGGCATCGGTTATCTTCTGATACAATAACAATTTTATAAAAAAACACTCTCGATTTATTTATTTTTATCGATTTTTATTTCAGTTTGTTACAACGCTAACTGAACCAGACGAACGTCGAAGAAAAAGAGGAAGCACCATGGCCGTCGTCTGGCGGTTACGATGCTGCGGGTAACTTCAGTACCAAGTCACCAAAATATTTTGGGTTGCTTACATGCTATTACTATATTTTCAACACTACTACAATAAGGTTATTACAATTTTAATATTTATTTGCCATGAAAGTCCACATTTTAGGGATATAAATTTAAAGGATGGGATGGGATATGTTAACACGAGGGTATAAAACGATCCACTTAGTGATTGTAGCGCTCTTATGCGTTTTTATACTCTATCCCATAGAGGTATATTAGTTTTGACATTAAGTTTGTAACATAGTGAAATAATTTCGCTAGATATACCTCAAAGTATATGGATCGACTCAGAATCGCTAGCTGAGTCGATTTAGCCATGTCGGTCTGTCCGTCCGTCCTGCCGTCCGTCTCTGTGTCACCGATTTTTGGTCCTTACATTTTGAGTTTTGACGAAGCAGAACAAGTGCACAAAATTTTGAAATCCGCCCACTGCCACGCCCTTTCAGAAAACCATAGTTTTAGGCCAAACCATTACAGATTTTGAAAAAGTGTCTGAACAACATATATATACAATCTGACGATCTTTATTTTTTTTATTTCTGTACAAAGTTTTTTTCCACGCCCACTTTTCGGGGGCGTTTTCTGTAAAAACATTTTTCGGTAAAACTTGCCACATTAAAAAAAAATTTGATGCAAAATATTTGGTTTTGGTAAAATTAACATTTCTTCCATATATCATTTTTACCCACGCCCACTTTTTGGAGGCGTTTTCATACAAAAATCATTTGTATATCCAATGCCATACCATTTGCAGGAGTTGGTATACAATTTTAGTATTTCTTTACCATAAAATCCACATTTAAGGGATATTAATTTAAAGGATGGGATAGGATAGTGTATAAAACGATCCACACAGTGGATTGTAGCCTTCTCATATGTTTAACCATCAATTTGATATTTATACTTCCTTTGTCGTAGTACGATTCTGGTTGATACTTACGTGATCAGATTTTTATTGAAGCGAATTAAAGTAACAGGGCATATTTGGTTGTACAGAAATTCTAAGAAAGCTCTTTATTGAATATAATTTGTATCCTTTTTTATAAAGCGGTATTAATTTTAACAAAATTTAACGGTTTCGTATAGTTATTTCTGTAATATTAAATGTAACAGTGTCGCTAAATATTACATTTGCTTTTTTAACAAGGACTACTAAATATTTTATTCTATTTTATCCTATTTATTATATACATAAATTGGATGATACATAATGTATTCAAGGTACACAAAATTTACCTCTATTTACAAACTTTAAGTTGGTGAAGGCTTATTCATAATTCTTGATCAATATATATTTTTTTCTATGCAATTTGCCCCTTATGAGTTACATAAGATTCGTAACCAGCTGTTCTGATGGAAAGATTTCTTATTTTTAAGCAAGTACTCATCAATAATGCGGAGAGTATAAACATTACTAATGAAAAAGCAGCGACCAACGATGAAACTATTGATGTTGTAACACATGTCTCAGAAACTATATTCCTTAAATGTGATTTTATAGTATCATCCTCGCCTTCTTGTAAAACTTGTAGAGATTGAAATAAGTTTATATTCTCTGAAAGAGATACATTATTTGCGGAGTTGGCAGTTAAACTCAAAACGTCTCTCTTGGAAATGGCCTTTAAATTTCTCCAATGACACGGTTGGCTCTAAAAAAATATATATACCTTGATTAACTGCTATTTATATTGCTTATTTCTTTAATATACAAAAATATAAAAAATGATATGAAGCTAATTGCGTTTGTTGATATTCAAATGAGAGATATTAAAATCATTCGCTACTGCTGTCTTACTAAAAAATAGTCTTGACGCATAGTTTGTGATACGGAGAAAAAACTTAGATAGACATTTTGTAAATTATACAGATCGAATTAAAATCAAGAGCTGATTGAATCAAGTATCTGATTGTATAGATTTTACCTTTGCTGCTTATTGTTGCACTTTTTTAAATTAGTTAATTAAATAAGAATATATACACATGTTCAATCTTCTAATATTATATAATCAATTATTTATTTATTATGATTGTTAACTTTCGGTAGTCTTAATTCAGATTTACAAGACCTCTAATTAATGTAATGAATAAAATAAATAAAAATACAAACACAACAAAAAGATTCGCCAGGTGGCAATCAAGTTTCACTGGAAAATCCAACCTCATAGTAGGTTGGTGGATTATGTATTCTGCAAAGAGCCAATTAATGAAATAATGTAATCCTTTCGGATAAAGTTCGAGGGTAACCAGGTCACTTACATCTGGATATAACAAAAAAAAATATAAACATTTCGAAGGGACTTAAATAAAAGCCTTAAAGACCAAAACGAAGTTTTTCAAATAAAGTCAATGTTGAACTGCTCTGCAAACATCTTCGTTGATAAATTATTTACACACGGATAAAGAAGAATTCAGTCAAGAAACCGACTGGATTTTAAAGAAAAGATCGGTAAAAAAACTGTACTGTATCCTCAATTAACATAATAAATATTGATAAAAAGATAAAAAGATAATGAAGTGAAACAGCTGAAACAAAGATCCCACCGCTCACTAATGTGGTTGGTATTGACGATTATAATAAGGCGGTTAATGCATCGTGCTTAAAGGATTAAATCGTTTACGATCTGAAACACAGACAGCTTAAAATTTTAGATGCCGTTAACATTGTCAAGCTAAACAAACACCAAAAATAGGTATGGCGAAGAAAGTACCAGAAAGAGCAGCGGTGTGTAATATATGTACATCGGGAATACTCCGACTGTAGATTGTATGTTAAAAAAACTAGTGGTGGGTGCAAGACTGGGCCGTATGCAACTTACCTTTCACAGTTAATTTGACGGTTTTAACAATTTTGCCAAAATACACAATAATATTTATTTTGATTAATGATGCTAGAATGATATAAATAATTTTGAAATGTGATTATACGAACATTTATTCCGTAATTGAATGTAATCAGTGTCCATGCGAATAATAAAGATTTTCCGTTATTGGCCAAAACAGAAAATTCCGTTTAGGGATAGTTGGGCCAAAACTAATTATGTGGGATTCATGAAAACAGTAATAGTAGTATACAAATTAAATTTCATTCAATTTGGCAAAATAGTTTGCGAGAAATTGACCAGAAAGTTGAAAATACAGCCAGGAAATGCACGGCTGCTAAATGTCAGGTATTTGGCTGGTATTGCGTGCAGATCCGGAAGTGGGGATATATGTAAACTCCTCGTTGCATTAGTCATTGGTGGGGCAAGGATAAAAGAGAGAGAGAGAGAGAGACTTAGGTCAGGTCATTTTGGCAACGGTCATTATCGGACTGAAAGACAGTAGAGGACAGTTTCCCAATGTCAGGGCATTTTCGGATTCGGCCTTACAGTTAAACTTTGTAACTGCATCGAAAGTTCAGCGAGTAGCAAGTCAAAAAGATTGAATCGACTTAAAATTTGCAATTTGTATTCACTTCAATAGGTGCGCCGTATATTGCATTTAACTCAATATTTCAAACAAATGTTTTTACATGCAATCCAAAAAAGCGTATATAAAGGATATATTGAAATAAAATGTTATCGTTGACAGTTAAATTTAAAAGCGATCAGAGTTGGTACTTTTATTTCATTGGTATTTTACTAACGTTTTCATTTTATAGTTGCAAAAGGTTAAATTAAATCGCAAATTTGTTGAACAAGGATCACCTAGTAAGACTAGGATCACCTAGTAAAAGAAGATGGATATGACATGCAGAGCGAAAAGACACTCTAATACGCTGGCTCGCAGACTCTTCGATTCTCAGCCAGACGTCTGATGAAATAGAGGAAAACCTTACGTGGCGTACAGAAGTATAAACCGACCTCAACCATATTGAAGTACACAACTGGAAGTTATTACCTTTTAGCTAAGTACCGGGTACCGGGAGAGGTATGTTGGTTGATTCCAGACTGTAGCGCCACTATAATATGAAATTTCTAAAATCGCAACAAAAATTGAAGTGGATCCACAAGCTGCCCTAATGATCTATCCGAAGGAGGAAAGCAAAACTCAACGTAATTCATGCCGAAACTTCTGTTAACATTTTCAATATTCCATAGAATTTTCAATGCTGCAAGGTCCTATTCACAAAACGAGTGATACCAAGTCTCGTTATATACCAAAAGAGTTCATTGGTAGTTTCTGAAGTAGAATTTGTGGATCTAATCATCTGATTCTAATAAAAAATGCTTTAAATTCTATTGTTTCGACAAAAATGATCGAATAAGTAAAACATTATAAATCGCTATAAAACGTCTGAGATCAAACTAAAATTGGATCTCTGTACCTTTATTTATTAACTTACCGGACATCTTCCATGACACATTCGAACGTCACATTCAATATAAAGCGCCGGTGAGCCAGTGAATCGAAATGTTTTCATATAGGCATATACTTGGGTTTCATAAATACCGCCATCGGACCAGGAACCTCTAAATCGAGATATAAGCTTTTCATTAACTGGACACCCATACTCGTCTATTAGTTTTATTCGTTTACTTCCTCCGTTGTGCGCAAAACAATCATTTACGACAATATCAAAACCCTCTGTAAGTTAAAAAATAGTTTGTTGTAGTTTTTAAGTAATCATCAATAAGAAAAACGTTTTGAATGCAAAGGTAGCTATATAATTCTTTAAATGCGAAATGCATAACTACCGTATTTGCTCCTCATAAAAATAATGAGCGTCAGGGGATCGCCAACATGAACAGGGCCAGTCACACGGGATCCACCGATTCCATATCCGTTTTGAATTTCCATGTAACATTCCGGCGGACTTAATGTAAATACTACCGGATTTCCAGTTGCGACTCTGTAATATTTTTTTTATCATTTCATGGTATTGTAAAATTACAAAAGTAATATTTTTATACATTTAATATGTACTATTAAAACAAAGGTAGACATAAAAAAAAACATATGAGAAGGCTACAATCCGCTGTGCGAATCGTTTAATACCCTATTCTGTCCCATCCTTAAAAAATCTTGTATGGCTCGACAAAAACAACGTTTTTGTCCTTCATATGGTATGGCGTAGGTTAAATAAATGGTTTTTGTAGGAAAACGCCTTCAAAATGTGGGCGTGGGTTTGAATGAAGTATAGACGAAATATTTGTTTTATCAAACCCAATGCATCCAAAGTTTTTTCAACTATTTTAAAATTTGAATGAAAGGCATTTTTTTACTGCAAACGCCCTCAAAAAGTAGTTCATTGACAAAATATAGACAGTGGGATTGAATACATATGTTGTTTTTTTCGAAATTTTTAAAATTTCACCAAAAAAGGTTTTTAACTGTAAACGCCCCAAGAAGTGACCGTGGCAAAAAAAATTGTATAGACGAAATTTAGACATTCAGATTATCTAGATTTCTTCTTCAGACACTTTTTCAAAATCTCTAACGGTTTGGCCTAAAATTATGTTTTTCTAAAAAAGGGCGTGGCAGTGGGCGGATTTCCAAAATGTTTACACTTGTTCGAACAGCACGTACATGGATCACATGCACCAAATTTCATTGTCCTAACTCAAAATGTAGGACCCAAAATACAGTTACCTACAGACGGACGGACGGACAGACAGACGTAGCGATTCGGAGTCGATCCGTATACTTTGAGGTATAACTAGCTAAATTATTTCACTATGTTACAAACTATGTATCAAAACTAATACACCCCTATAGGATAGGGTATAAACATTTTGTATACACTACCTCATAGCATAACCAGGCGAAAAACGTTGTTTTTTGTCGAACCATAATTGAAAATCACATTTTCTATATTTCATCGGTATAAAGCCAGATGGGATGGGACATATGTTTTTCTTCAAATTTTAAAGAATTTCGAAAAAATATGTATGCAAATACTTTTGTTATGGCAAGACAAACATTTTGTCTAAGCAATATATTGCGACATCTGCATGCCCACTTTACATGGAAGTTTACTTTGAGAATAGAATGGAATATTCAACGATTCGCTCAGCGGAAATTACCAACAGGTAAAAAGATTGAAAATAGATTGCAAAATATTATATGGCCTCGTTCTTGAGATACCCAGTTTATGTATACCAGTAATCAATTTCATATTTAATATAAATTATACCCTATCCCATTTTTTGGTCAAATTTTAAAATATTCGAAAAAAAACTTTTGATGTAAAATCTTTAGTTATGCTTATATATAAACATTTCGTCCATGAATCATTTTAACCCACGGAGTTACATGTTCCCTACATCCAACATATGAATTTTATGGCACATGAGCAAGCCGCGGGACAGCTGGGTTATTGGATATTAAGTAAACATGTTTACCAATTTTGTACACAGCCTGCACCTGCAAATCTAAAAGTGAACGCAGCTGTATAACAGTATGCAACCAGTATAATGTTGTTTACGATGGTTGGTTATTTTTCGGTTATTAAATAAACAGTGAATTAAAAAAAAATTCTGGTAGACTCTGATTGGCTTTAAATTGGCAATGCCCAGCGGTTGTAAGTCTGACTGCACATCAAGAGCTTATTTTTAACCATTAAGTGGTAACCATCGGGTACTGGTCTCATCCAACCGGATTTGACCCGGTAAACGATAAGCGCGAAAATTGATAACACGACGAGAAACAGCAACACTATAAACAGCCAGGTCAGAATGGCAGGGAATACTCGGGCTGCTGTCACAGGCAGTTGTCCAGCAATTTCAAGATTTGGTCAGACCCCTTGAATAGAGACGTTGGCGGGTAAACCGAAAGGCAACTGCAGCGCTCAATCCCATAGTGGATACTGATGGTCCCGTGTCCTTCGGGTATCTAATAAATTGGAAATGGCCCTCCACGTTGGTCCTACAATATCCTATCTGCCGTAACATGTGAACGCCTAAAACCGAACAACCCACAAAGTCCAAATCGATACCCACCACCTATTCATCGATTTCAAAGTCGCATACGACAGCATTTATAGAGACGAACTATACAGAGCCATGTCTAGTTTTGGTATACCACCAAAACTCGTCCGTTTGTGAAGGATGACGATGGAGAATTCTCGCTGCTCCATCAGGGTCGGAAGCTTCCTTAGCGACACATTCGATACTGAAAAAAGGATTTAGGCAAGGCAATGCACTGTCATGTGACTTCTTCAATTTGATTCTTGAGAGCATTGTGCAAAATATAGCTTAAAGTATATATGTCGACTCAGAATCGATAGTTGAGTCGATTTAGCCATGTCTGTCTGTCCGTCCGTCTTTTGGTAACCGGTTTTGGGCCTTAAATTTTGAGCTAGGATAATTTGAAATTTGGTACATGTGATCCTTGTACATGATGTTCGAACAAGTGTAAATATTTTTTAAATCGGCCTACTGTCACGACCACTTTTTAGAAAAAAAATTTTGTGTTTTGAAAATGTGTCTGAACAACATATGTAGTCAACTTGAATATCTATGTTTTGTTTGTTTAAAGTTTTTTGCAAGGCCCACTTTTTGGCAACTTTACTTTTTTCGGTAAAATTTTAGACATTTCGAATAAAATGTTGATGCAAAATTATTCGTTAAGGTAATATTAACGTTTCTTCTATATATTATTTAAACCCTCGCCCTTTTTTTAGAGGCGTTTTCATGCAAAAACTATTTGTATACACCTTTTCATAGCATAACTCGGCGAATAACGTTGTTTTCGGTAGAACCATACACGATTTTTTTATTTTCGTCATAACAATATGTTGTGATTGTAGCCTTCACAAATATTTTTTCCACGGTTGCTTACAAAAGCAAGAAATCAATTGATAATAATAGAGAATTTAATTAAAGAATCTTAAACACCCTGCGCTATAATTGTTTTTAATCCACAACAACGGGCTTAAAGGTTTCCTCTAGGTGGGCGGCAAAACAACATCTAACAACTAACAACTGGTAAGTTTTTACAGATTTTATTCAAATTTGATAGGAAGTTTTTCAACCGATTATTAATTTTGATTTTTGAATCTAGGTTATATAAAAAAATGTAAACTATTTAGTCAAATTGAATGAAAGTTAATAAATAGACTACTAGCCGTTTGCAACAATTCCACCTAATTAGTTTTGGCCAATAGCAGAAAATCATTGTAACTCATATCGACGCCAATTTCATTTAAATTCCGGAATAACATTTTTATGATTACAGGTCCTTATAATGTTTATCTTCTGAGTCTTAAGATCAAAAATCAAAACGAATATAGGTGAGGGTTTCTTATAATTTGGTTAAGCTACGAAAATCATCAAATCCTCGCATGCTTGTCATTTGACCTTACGCTTTTGGCTTATCTACTTCGTAGTGAGAGAGAGAAAGTTGAGTTCGACCCAAGCGTGCACCTTCAACTCTTTTTAAATTTTTAAACTATAACTGTCTGAACATAAATATTTAGATAATGCATTCTTCTAATTTCTGTATTTTTGCTAAAAAATCTAAAAATTTATAACTAGTTTATTTTTTTTATATATTTGCAAATATTTTGTTATATAATTGAACTTACTCAACGTCTAGAAATGGAAAAGTAACAGTTTTCCAAAAATCGTAGCCATATTCACAGGTGACCTTGAAATGCTCATCAAATTCCTCTTCTATTAAAGGGTTGTATTGCACAGTAACTGTATTCCACATAAAATTCTAAGAAGGGCAAATAGTATTACTAGGAACATTTTGTGATTGTAGCGATCCGTACCGTAGGATTCTTTCGTTTTTCGTCATTTATGGCGTTTTTACCAAGTGTTCCGCATCTATTTAGTTGAATATAAAATTCGTAATAATCACTTCCTGTACCGTTAATATACATACAATCCGGATCGTAAGCATAACCTAAAAAGCTAATTGTTCGTCAAGTGTCTAAAATTTATATAGGACCAACTGAGTGACGGTATGATCATTATAACGTATGTCCTCATGTCCTCATAGTATAATCACCTGCTGAATATACTAGTCCATTAAAAGAACCATTAAATCCTATCCGTATTTTCATATAGTCATCTTGGCATTCAGCTTCAATATCTAAAAGATTTTTTTATAAGCAATACAGCTTTGCAGCAATAAAATATATTAATTACGTTGAACCCTGGTGTTGTTATACAGCAAACGTTTTTTCGTGTAATCTAATTCCCAATTATCTTGTGTCCAGTTTTCACTGTCGTATATAGCTGTGTGATACCCACTTTTATGTATTATGGGATTTATACCTAGAGTTTCACTATCAGGTAAATGCAGTCTTCCAGGTCGGTACGATGTTATTGGTATATAGGCTGTCGAATCAGGAACATGATCGCCCTAAAAATTGAAAAAAAAACTATTGTAAATCAGTAGTAAATAAATTATAAATTTCTCAGTTTAAAAAAACCTTAGAAGAATATAGTTTTTTATTAATCGCACAAAATAATATTTAATCATTTACTTCCTCTTACTATCACCTCGCAAAAATGTTCGATCTCTAGATTTTGATTGATTAATATTACGACGATAGAAATAGTCAAAAAAGTTTTCAACAACAAAAAAAATGATCGAAAAGTTCAAACGTTATGTAATTTTTTAATAAGAAAGTCAGTTTTAAGAGCAAGTGTTATTTCCTTGAGTGGTAGGCAAACATTTTTTAAAGTTTTATTTTTAAATAACTGAACTATTACAGCCCTCTTAACAAACTGTGCATTATCTTAAATCAATAGATTAAGTGCTAAATCTTTTTAATAAACAGAATTTGAAGTAATCGACGTTAATAAATATAAAATTAACAAATTCGCCGAATTAGGCGAATTAACCAGAAATTAAATTGAAATTTGATGGAAAGTTAATGTCAATTGGGATTCCACTTTTGTCTTATTATACCGTTCCCATTGGGCTATATTAGTTTTGATACATAGTTTGTAACATAGAGAAACACATATATGAGCTTAATATACCTTGGAGTATATGTGTAAAGGATTCAACGGATTTTTTTTTATTTATTATTAAGCGTGTCTGTTTTTAAGTTTAGTATTAGTTTCCATTGTTAAACATTAGTTATTTAACCTATTTATTTTCACTCAATAAACCAATTGTTCTGTTAAATAGTTACTGTAATTTTGTTTTCTGTAATTTTTCCGTATGAGTCAATTTTGTAACCGCGTTATATTAGCACAAATCATTTTTTGGTTCTTCTTATTTGGATCCTAAAAGAGAGCAGGCGTTGGTAACAAACGGATAACATACACGTCAATCACACTGCATTATACACTTAACATTCAATACATTACATTAAACATTATATTCTTTCACTTAAAATTTCTTTAATTACACAAAAAATTTATCTAAAGCATCATACGACGACAAATTATCAAAATGTCATTTTAACTAAAACACATTGGCTTTTCATAGCCAAATTAATTGATTCAGTGCGTTTTGTTTAAATTATCATGCTTTTAATTTATACTGCGCGAGTTGATACTGTCGGCAATTTAGATACGTGGCATAATTTCATCTGTAAATAATCTCCAAATACATGCTCGTTGTGCGTTAACATTTATTTGCGAAATATACAAATCTTTCGATCGTTGTTCGCAATAAAATCTCGAAATGAATAAAATTAAAGCCAAACGCGGTCATATCAAAGGTTGCCTATCAAAGACAGTACAGGAACTATTAGAGATTCGATTACGAATGTTAGAAGAATCCTGGTCACAATTCGAGTAGGTCCATCCTGAGCACGAGTTTAGTGAATATGAGACCAAATCGAGTGTAACGAAGCTAATTCGCGGTAGAGCAGCGATGAATACGACAACAAACGTGAATACTTCAGCGGTCAACGAAGCTGCTATCGACAAATGAGTAAGCCAGCAGAGTTCTTTTCTGAAAATCCTCAATAAACTAAGGAAAGAATCCACGTCAATTTGCTTGCCAACACTTTCCGTACCAATATTTTCTGGCGATTACAAAGAATGGCCTTGCTTGAGGGATCTGTTTATCGGTTGCATAGACTCAAAAACAAATTTCACTACCTCAAATCGTTCTTGCGAGGTTCAGCTACAGATTTAGTTCGTCATAAGAACGTTTCCGATCCCAACTACATCGATGTTTGGGAAAGGTTAGAGAAGAGATATGGTCGATCTGGATTAATAATTCAAGCGCACATTCAATCATTTCACTCTCTCTTTGTAGTGAAACAAACGGTGTTCAATCTCTGCGAAAAATTACCGACAGTGCCGATGAAACAATTCGTGGTTTGAAGGCATTCGGAGCCAAAGGTCACGATCATTGGGTAGTTTATCTTTTGCTGCAGAAGTTAGATAGTGACACTCGCCAGGCTTGGGCCGAAGAAGTAGGATCCAAAGACGATTTTACCATTGAAGGATTATTGACATTCTTAGATAATCGTTGTGGAGCATTAGAATCTTGCCAGTCCCTTTTTTCGTTCCAATCAGTCTCGTAGTAAGCCTCCAAACACAGCCACTTCGCGGAATCCACTCAACAGTGTCCTAATGGTAAAGCCGATCATATACTAGCCAAATGTGAACGATGTCTATCAATCGATGTTAACGTGAGTCTTGTTTTTGCTATGCTTTAACTGCTTGCGTTCAGGCCATCCATCAAATAAGTGCCGATCGAATTTCCGATGCAGATCCTGTAATTCACGCCATCATACAATCGTGCATTCGGATTCTATCTCTAACTCCCCCACAACATCTGCCGTGCGTTAACTGCAACAAATCCAAACCTTTCGCTTTGCTCATCAGTAACTAGGGACGACATTTCGGATTATCGGATCATCCTGTATCGTATTAACTTCTGATAAGCAAGGAAATACTCAAAACATTGTTGCTAGACTCAGTATCCCAGGTCTCTTCGTTTATAACCGAATAGACAGTACAACGGTTGGCTCTAAATCGCAAAAACGCTCGCATTCCTATCATGGGAGTTGGTTCTACGGCTGCGGGTATTACTAATGGCAGATCCCAAATTCAATGTACCAGGACATATTGACATACTGATCGGTGCTGACAAGGTATTTAGCATATTCAACGGTTCTGCGATAATTGGAAATCAAGGAGTACCTGACCTCAACCCAACCATTTTCGGTTGTGTCGTTTGTGTTAATATGGACACAAATACATTTTCGAAAGGTGATAAGGTAGATTCTTTCTGTAGTCAACTAGGACCTGATCAATCATTCGATCTCGAGCGCTTTTGGCGACTTGAAGAGATTCAACATGACCCTTGTCTATCTGTAGAAGATCAACAAGCGGAAGACATCTCCACCAAAACTAATTCTAGGCTACCTGACGGCAGGTACATAGTCAAACCTCCTTTCAAATCGAAAGAAACAATCGATTTTGGAAACAGCAATCCAATTGAACGCAGACTTCAAACCAACCACTACCTGAAAGACTAATACACAAGGTTTATGGACGAGTATCTGCGATTAGGTCATATGGAGGAAGTTCCTTATAGTGAAATCGATCTCTCGACTAGTAAATGCTACTATCCCCCACACCATTCAGTCATTAAGACTGAACAAAACAACTTTGTTTAAAAGTTCGTGCTGTTTTCCATGATCAGCTGATACTGATACTAGGCGATCTCTGAACAAGGCCCTCGTAGTATGTCAATCGTATCAGCGTGACCTGTTTTCCATTTGTCTTCATTTTCGGCGCAGTCGGTATACCATTTCCGGCGACATAGAAATAATGTTCCGCCTGATTCTGGTTTCGAGGAAACATAATGACTTACAAAGAATCCTTTGGAGAAAATCAACTGACCTTCCCTTGAAAAAACCTACCGTCTTTTATCAGTCACCTATGGTACTGCTTGTGCAACATTTCAAGCTGTATGCACTCTTTTGCAATTAGCAATTGATTCAAAGGACTCGTATCTCCGCGCGGCAGAAGTTTTGTTAAACGGCTTCTACGTTGACGATATAATCACCGGTGCAGACCCAGTTGAAGAGTTAACGTCACTTCGTCTGGAGCTGATTGTATTGCTAAAATCTGGTGGCTTAAATCTTCGGAAGTGGACTACAAACTGTTGACCATTGCTACTAAGCTTACCCGAAGATCAGCAAGAATTGTCCCCAAAGGAGTTTAAAGACCACAACTCTGTGAAGCTACTTGGACTGCAATGGTCACCAGCAATGGACTCGTTTTCATATAAGGTGACCTTAAGCGGAAACTTACCACTGACAAAGCGTAGGGTATTATCGGAGTCTTACAGGATATTCGATCCCCTTGGATTTCTTAGTCCAGTGTCTGTAGGTGTCAAAATTATCTTTCAGGAACTTTGGCGCAGTAAATATAAATGGGACGATGAAATCTCTCTACAACACTCGAATCTCTGGCGATTTATTCGTGATGAGCTTCCTACATTAGAATACCTGAGCATATCAAATTCCATTTGGAATTTCATGGGTTCTGTGACGCATCCCTTGAAGCTTACGCGGCAGTCGTATACTGCAGAAGAGTCGACGGGACTGGCAACGTAACTTGCTCAATCTTCGCTGCTAAAAGTAGGGTCGCCCCCATTAAGGTCGTATCGCTCCCCCGCCTCGAACTTTGTGAAGCAGTCCTCATATCACGCTTGAAAAAACACTTAAAATTTCTTTACAGGATAAAGAAATGCAAGTATTCGCATGGACTGGTGGTCAGTATTTGTTGCAAACAGAACATCTGAGATCTTGTCAGTTCTACCAAGGAATTCCTGGAATCATGTAAGCTCGCAACGAGGTCAATGGCCCAATATGGACTATTCTGTTTCCGATATCCCAAGCGAAAATTTTGAAGAGCGAAAAACTCTAGCTAGTATCGAAAGTGGTAGCAAATGGCATTATTGAAGTTCTCATTAATGACTCTTTTTGTTTCATTCTGCTAATTTATACACCATTCGCGCGTGGCTTCTCCCATAAGACAAGTGAACTGGTTAACTGCCAGGGAGCTCTCTACTGAAAAGACAAAACTAATTAAGTTTCACCAATCTCAACATTTTCTTAATGAAATAAACGCGATTTCAAAAGGTGAAGTGCCTAAAAAAGGAAATTAATTGACATCATTAAACATTTTTGTGGATACTGACGGTGTCCTTCGCGTCGGTGGTCGGATCCAAGAATCCAACGTTCGATATTCTACCAAACATAAAATCTTACTCGCAAAGAACAATCGATTCACAAAACTTATTTTCGAAAATATTCATTATATCCATTATATTCATTTGCTTTCCTAAGACAGGAGTATTTTATAATCGGTAGCAATCTCCTTCGTAAGGTCGTACAGGAATGCGTATCCTGCTTTCGGTGTCGAAAAATAAACTCGGAACAGTTCATGTGTCGGTCCTCTAACTTTGAGGTTGGCCAGGGGACGGGACCCAAAGTTTGTGAAAGCATATATCGCGATGTTCGTATGCTTCAAAGCAAAATCCATTTATTTGGATCTAGTGGGTGATCTATCTTGTTCCGCATTCCTCGCAGCTCTCGATCGTTTTGCATAGCGTCGGGCCAAACCTTCAGAGATATGGAGTGACAATGGAACGCATTTCCATGGTGCCAAGCGAAATCTCGACGAAATGTTCCAGCATCTACTGAGCCAGCAGCACAATGATATTGTAGCTGACCACCTCTCAAAGGATAGCATTGCTTGGAATTTTATTCCGCCTTCTGCCCTTCATTTCGGAGATCTCTAGGAGGCCGGAGAAAAATCCACTAAATTTCACAAAAAACAAGTTATCAACGACCATCGATTGACGTACGAGGAGATGTACACTTTGCTGACTCAGATTGAGGCCATATTAAAGTCTCGGCCTATGCGGCCAACCTCCGACATGGATTTCACACCGGCTCGCTTTTTGATCTGTTCCTCGTCCTGATATTTATATCGATAAAGTTTGTCCATTTATTAATTGGTGTCTTTTACAGAAACTTAAACAACTGTTCTGGAAGCGGTGGCATGCTGAGTATTTATCACTCCAGCAACAGCCAAAATGTCAAAATCCAAAGCGGGACCTGGCAGTTGGCGATGTAGTTATGCTAAAGGATTCAAATCTACCACCAGCAAAATGGATACTTGGATACGGATACCATCATCCAGGCGCAGATAATGGTGTTAAAATCGCCACCATAACAACCCAAACTGGAGCATACATACAACCAATCGTAAAACTGGCCCCACTTCTATCTCTTGAAAGCCCTAGTCTTCCAAAGGGGACTGTATGTTAAGGATTCAACGCATTCATTTTTGTTTTCTTACTTTTTGTTAAGCGTGTCTGTTTAAGTTTATTATTAGTTTCTATTGTTAAACATTAGTTATTTACCCTATTTATTGTCACAGTTATCACCATCCCACACCTACCTGGGAAACAAGAACAAACAGGTTCCCAGCCGAGTCAGCATTCTTCCATTGGCCCGAGGTCAATCACACTCATTTGCTGGACATTCGACACCTCCCATTGGCCATGAATATATTCCCAGCTGAATCAGCAGTTCATTGGCCCGGATGCATGGGCATGCATAAGCTGGTCACCCGACACCCCCCATTGGTCAGCGTATACACGCGCGAACATGATTGGTGCTAGGTCAGCGATAATTGGTGTGAACCTATGCTTCATGCGAAGTTTATGTTCCAAGACTTTCGGTTGTAGAAAACAAAGTAACTTTTATAACGTTTAAATTTGCTTTTTATTTAATAAGTAAGTCGAACAGTCGGGCACACCCCTCGGTTGGCGTTCGCATTTTTTTGATATCCTCGCGAAGGATATTTTTAACTGGCGCCCGAGCAAAGATTGGCCTTAAAAAAATTGTTTCTTTTTTTTCATTGTTCGATTGTTTGTGGGTCCTTTAATACAGGATAGACGAATTGGTACGCTCTGTTTGAGTGCACGTCTCTGTTCCCGTGAGAACACAGTTGACCATTCCAATTCTGAAGCGACAAATTCCAGCATATCCATGAGAACATGCTTGGAGATCGTTCAGATAAGTGATTCAATAGTGGAGTGATTCGTGCCATTAGTAGGACACTTGCAATCTCAACGCTTAGGTCTAAACGGAAACAACACGAACCTTCCTAGGCCGGTGCCCATAAAATTCGAAAACGTTTATGAAAATAACTTGTTTTTTTTTATCTCGGTTAACAAATTTTGATTCGAGATTTCGGAATAAGAAAAGATGCATTATTATCTACTGTAAGGATACTCCTCAAATTACAAACTTCAACGAATTTGTGCTGGCAAATTAATGCTAGATTAAACTCAGGAAAAAAAAACCTGAACATTAATTGCTTAAAGCAGAGTAATTCAAAGACAGATTACGAAATCTGTTCTGTTAAAAATATATAAAAAAAAAAAAAATCATATGGTGAAAATTTTGTGCATAAAAAAATATATATATATATATATATATTTTAAGATAAAATTTATTTGAAAAGGAAAAGCTTTATTGAAAATAATAGCTAAAAGTTTAACAAGTGATTGTGGAAAAAATATATATATAAGAAAAAATTAAAAGAAAGAAAAAGAAGAAATAATTGAAAAAAAAAGAAAAATAATACAAAAGAATATTATGCGCTTATTTTTGGATATATAAAAAAAATTTAGTTATACGAAAAAGTTATTAATAATAGTTTGACAAGTGCTTGTGAAAAATATGTATGAGAAAAAGCAAAGCAACTAATTAAAATTTGGAAGTAATAAGGTAAGGTGCATTGTTCTATTTTAAAAAGAAAAAATTATTTATATCATACACCCTTTTGTCAAATTTTGTCTTCATAAAAAAGGAGAAGAGTATAGTTTTATACCTTTTTTTTCAATCCTTCATATATTATATAAAATACCATAAAATATTAAAAATCATCTCTTAACGAAATCGAGGAACATTTTTTTTTCCTCTTCCTCAAATCCCATAATATTGGAGATGGATCAGATTGCTAAATCCGTCACCGAGTTGACTGGAGCTGTCAACGCCATCATTGAACAACTCAAAGGCATTGATGGAAGGCTGCAGTTGTTGGAAATCTCCCAACAGCCTTCACCTGTGTGCAGTACTTCTGCAATCCCTCTACAAGAACCGCGATCAGAGCAGGATCTACGTGAGATCAGCAAACTGCCCGATTGTGTAAAGGAGCTCCAAGTTTTTGAGGGCAATCCAACGACATATGTATCTTGGATAGCGTTGAGGGAATACTGAAGGATTTCAGTATTGTGAGGAGTAAGCCCCTGTATAGGGCTATTCTCAAACATATACGCCAAAAAATTCGAGGCGGTGCAGACTCTGCGCTTGTCTCTTACAACATCTTTGATGATGATTGGGAGTCCATGAAGAGGATCCTGTCTCTGCATTACGCCGACAAGAGAGACATCAGGACTCTCGAACATCAATTGAACCAACTAACGCAAGGTGGTTCTAAGGTGGACGAGTTTTACGCAGCAGTGAACCACCAATTTTCACTGATTATAAATAAGATTAAAACAGAATCCCATAGTGAGGAAACCGTTAACGTATTGGTACAAACATACCGAAACCGAGCTCTCGACATATTCACGAGAGGCCTTAACGGCGAAATGGCAAGAATGGTTATTCTTCAAAGACCAACAACCCTGCCCGAAGCTTACTCCATGTGTTTAGAAATGCAGAACCTAAATTATAGGAACCATGCAATTCATAGGGGTAACTTCCCGAACACTGTCACAGCTCCGATTAACAACAATTTGAGGAGGGAGAATAGACCTTTCCTTGCGCAGCCGAAACCATTCCCTCCGAAGCAGCACTTCTCTAACTACCAACACCGTCATCACTCAGAGCGCGCAGTACCTCCACGCCCATTAGGTCCAAAACCACACGAAAGGATGGATGTTGACCGAAGCATTCAAACCCGTCAGGTCAATTACATGAATCGACCAAATAATACCAATGCGTTTACGCGAAAGGCCATGTCGGACAACTTCCCTAACAACAAGAATCAACGGATGTTTCACGCACAGGTCGAGGACGGGTACGCTGCTGCAGCTGAAGAGGGCTCCGAGGAGGTAAATTTTATGTCGAGCGGCCATCTAGCGTACCATTTATAGAGTACAAAACGGGGGATGGCTCCGTTCTAAAGTTTCTTGTTGATACAGGGGCCAACAAGAACTTTATAAGCGAAAGCGTTAAGCAAATCACTGTCCCCCTTAAGAAAACCTTCACGGTTACGTCCGCCGGTGGAAATATCCCAATCACAGAATACGTGGTTGGGAAATTCTTCAAAAATGTTGGAAACAACACTATGACAAAATTCTTTGTCTTACCAGGACTCAAGTCTTTCGACGGCATTATCGGTGAGGACACGTTGAAAGAACTCGAGGCGGTAATCGACCGCAAGAAAAATACACTTGCGTTAAAATCCAATATAAAATTACCATTCAAAAATAAGATCTCGAAGGAGATCAATATTATCTAAGATGATAATATCCCCGAGGATATTAGATCTAAACTTAACCTCTTGATCAAAGGTTATGCTAACCTCTTCGATCCAATTAGTGACGAAGAGCTGATCCAGACCTGTGTTAGAGACGAAATTCGTACAAGGACCGACGAGCCAATATATACAAAAAGCTATCCATATCCAGCTTGTATGAGGGAGGTAGTCGAAGAAGAAATACGGAAACTGTTGGAAGAAGGGGTGATCCAACCATCCAAGAGCCCGTACAACTCACCCATTTGGATAATGCCGAAAAAACCTAAACCCAACGGCGAAAAACAATACCGGATGGTCATCGATTGCAAACGGCTCAATTCAGTCACTATCTCAGATACCTACCCCATACCGGATATAAATTCGACTCTAGCTAGCCTTGGTAAAGCAAAATTCTTCACCACCCTAGATTTAACTTCGGGGTTTCACCAAATTCCCATGAAACCCTCTGATATACCCAAAACGGCATTCTCAACCCTTAACGGAAAATATGAATTCCTGAGACTGCCGTTCTGCCTGAAAAATGCCCCAGCGATATTCCAAAGGATGATCGATGACGTTTTGAAAGAGTACATTGGCAAAATATGCTATGTATATATCGATGATGTCATCGTATTTGGAGATAGTGTCGAGTCTCACCTTAGGAATATTGACACTATATTATCCAGGTTACAAGAAGTAAACCTTAAGGTTAATTTTGAAAAAAACGAACTTCATGAGAACTGAAGTTGAGTTTTTGGGTTATGTCATTAGATCGGAAGGCATAAAACCCAATATGAATAGAGTCGCTGCCATCGAAAGACTCCAGCCCCCAAGAAACTTAAAAGAACTTAAAAGCTTCCTAGGCACGACCTCCTATTATAGGAAATTTATGTGCGATAATGCAAAGGTCGCTAAACCTCTGACTAACCTAACAAGAGGAGCGAACGCACAAGTAAAAGCAAACCAGTCAAAGAATGTTACCATTACTCTTGACGAGGAAGCGATGAAAGCCTTCAGGAATCTGGTAACGCTATTAACATCGGCCGAGGTTCTAGCCTTCCCCGATTTTAAATTGGCATTCAATCTTACGACAGATGCATCCAATACTGCAATTGGAGCCGTCTTATCACAAGGGGAATTGGGTAGCGACAAACCCATTTCCTATATTTCACGGTCCCTCAATAAAACCGAGGAAAACTATGCCACGAACGAAAAAGAAATGTTGGCTATAGTTTGGGCCCTAGATAACCTTCGCTCATATTTATATGGGGCGAAGAAAAACAGGATATACACAGATCACCAGCCGCTGACATTTGCCTTGGGAAATCGAAATTTCAATGCTAAGTTGAAACGATGGAAGGCAAGGATAGAGGAGTACAACTACGAGCTCATTTACAGACCAGGTAAATCCAACGTAGTAGCGGATGCTCTATCAAGGCTCAAGACAAAAAAAAGAGTCTTGACAGGCTCAGTGAAAGCTGAGGACGAATACTAAGTCAATGCTTTGCATGAAAACTCGTCAACGGAAACTGCTTCTAGAAGTGGCTCTTCTACAGAAACCGCTGATGAAAACGCGAGTGGTACCGAGTCGGCAAACGAAACAGTCCACAGTGCAGAACAAGACTCTTCAGACTTGATTCCACATGTGGAGGTGCCGCTTAACGTATTTCGGAACCAGTTGGTGATTAGGATCGCTAAAGGTGTCTATGCCTACGAAGAACCACATTCTGGCTATTCGAGACACTACATCGCAATAGAACACCTTGATAAGAAAACGCTTATCGAAGTCCTGAAGACGAGACTTAATCCAAGTCTGATAAATGGTATTAAAATCCCTGAAACCTACATGCAACTTCTGCAGGAAATCTACTTAGAGAGCTTTGTGAACTACAAGATCCGTATTACACAAAAGCTGGTAGAGGATGTCGCAAATGAGAACCGAGTGTGGAACCTTATAGGTAAGGAACATAGAAGAGCCCATCGAAATCCCAGGGAGAACAAGGAACAGCTGTTGGAAAAATACTATTTTCCAAAAATGAACAGCCTGATTGCCAATTATGCAAAAACATGCGACGTCTGCTTGGCAAACAAATACGACAGACATCCACCAACTCCCGAATTTCAGCCTACACCAATACCATCTTATCCATGTGAGATACTTCACATCGTCCCTCCATCTAAGAGAAAGAATTATAAAAGTTCTCCATTATTTTTCTGTCCCAAAGATGCTTGTTACCGACAATGAGAGGGGTTTCCTAAGCCCAATTGTGGTGAATTTTATTAAGATGCTTGACATTCAGATGTATCAGACTCCGGTAAATCGTAGCGAAGTGAATGGCCAAATAGAACGGTTCCACTCTACGATTCTGGAAATCTATAGATGTCTTAAAGCAGAACTTAAGGAATTGAAATTCAAGGAAATCCTTAACATTGCAGTTGACCGCTATAACAGCACTGTACATTCGGTGACGGGCAAAAACCCATCTGACATTTTCTTCAATAGAAGTTCTCGGATCAATTTCCAGAACTTAAGTAATTTCCGAATTAAGGTGAATCAGGAGTTGAGGAAGAGATTAAACCAAGTACAGGTAAAGAAGAATTCATGGTTTAATAAGAGGAAGTCACCACCTAACAAATTTAAGAAAGGTGATATAATTTACACCTCATTGAAGCGAATACAGGGCAAAAACAAGCCCTAAGTCAGCGATGGTGTGAACCTATGCTTCATGCGAATTTTATGTTCCAAGCCTGAGGCAGTTCGTATCGGAACCTGAAGACTTTCGGTTGTAGAAAATAAAGTAACTTTTATAACGTTTAAATTTGCTTTTTATTTAATAAGTAAGTCGAACAGTCGGGCCAACCCCTCGGTTGGCGTTCGCATTTTTTTGATATCCTCTCGAAGGATATTTTTAACTTCACCCAATTAACCAATTGTTCTGTTAAATATTGACTGTAATTCTCTCTTTTCGTTTTCTGTAATTGTTCCGTATGAGTCAATTTGTAACCGCATTAGATTCGCACAAATCATTTTTTCGTTCTTCTTATTTGCAAGGAAATACTCAAAACATTGTTGCTAGACTCAGTATCCCAGGTCTCTTCGTTTATAACCGAACAGACAGTACAACGGTTGGCTCTAAATCGCAAAAACGCTCGCATTCCTATCATGGGAGTTGGTTCTACGGCTGCGGGTATTACTAATGGCAGATCCCAAATTCAATGTACCAGGACATATTGACATACTGATCGGTGCTGACAAGGTATTTAGCATATTCAACGGTTCTGCGATAATTGGAAATCAAGGAGTACCTGACCTCAACCCAACCATTTTCGGTTGTGTCGTTTGTGTTAATATGGACACAAATACATTTTCGAAAGGTGATAAGGTAGATTCTTTCTGTAGTCAACTAGGACCTGATCAATCATTCGATCTCGAGCGCTTTTGGCGACTCGAAGAGATTCAACATGACCCTTGTCTATCTGTAGAAGATCAACAAGCGGAAGACATCTCCACCAAAACTAATTCTAGGCTACCTGACGGCAGGTACATAGTCAAACTTCCTTTCAAATCGAAAGAAACAATCGATTTTGGAAACAGCAGGAAAATCGTCCTACAACGTTTTCAATCCATTGAACGCAGACTTCAAACCAACCACTATCTGAAAGACTAATACACAAGGTTTATGGACGAGTGTCTGCGATTAGGTCATATGGAGGAAGTTCCTTATAGTGAAATTGGACTCGTTTTCATATAAGGTGACCTTAAGCGGAAACTTACCACTGACAAAGCGTAGGGTATTATCGGAGTCTTACAGGATATTCGATCCCCTTGGATTTCTTAGTCCAGTGTCTGTAGGTGTCAAAATTATCTTTCAGGAACTTTGGCGCAGTAAATATAAATGGGACGATGAAATCTCTCTACAACACTCGAATCTCTGGCGATTTATTCGTGATGAGCTTCCTACATTAGAATCCCTGAGCATATCAAATTCCATTTGGAATTTCATGGGTTCTGTGACGCATCCCTTGAAGCTTACGCGGCAGTCGTATACTGCAGAAGTGTCGACGGGACTGACAACGTAACTTGCTCAATCTTCGCTGCTAAAAGTAGGGTCGCCCCCATTAAGGTCGTATCGCTCCCCCGCCTCGAACTTTGTGAAGCAGTCCTCTTATCACGCTTGAAAAAACACTTAAAATTTCTTTGCAGGATAAAGAAATGCAAGTATTCGCATGGACTGGTGGTCAGTATTTGTTGCAAACAGAACATCTGAGATCTTGTCAGTTCTACCAAGGAATTCCTGGAATCATGTAAGCTCGCAACGAGGTCAATGGCCCAATATGGACTACCTATTCTGTTTCCGATATCCCAAGCGAAAATTTTGAAGAGCGAAAAACTCTAGCTAGTGTCATAAGCATAAGACCATAAAGAAAACTAAACGATTTGCCACACACACACACAGAACGCCGACCGATTACGATGAACCAGAAGATAATGCAAGGATCCTCACATCAGGAGTTCTTTTTCAGCAGTCGTCGCGTGCGGTCGTCTTATTTTAACTACCACGAATCTTTTCCTATTAAATAAAGTATTTATTTTAAACATTGGTTGTTTACTTTTATTTACCTAACATTTCAGAAGTGGGATACTACCCTAAGCCCATCGCGAAAAAAAAGTAACGAATAAATTCTCCGCGATCGTGTGGGAACGTATATTATGTAGAAGATATTCACACGGCTAAGAAAAAGACAGTGTATGTCCATCCAGACTTAAGGGTGGGAAAAGAAAAATAATAGGCAGTTGACTACGGTATATAACAACTTAACAAAACGTCGGTGTTGAGTGTATGGCTGTGTGGTTTGCAGATAAGTAAAGCACAGCTGCGAAACAAGACAGAACAAAAAAAAATGTATATATCTGGCCGTTTTCATGTGTGCACGAGACAACGCTGAGAATCAAAAAAAAAAAAAAAACTTCGGTGTCGGGGTCGGTGCGCGTGTGTTGTTTACCGTCGCGTCTCGGTGTAAAGTACAGCTGCAAGACTAGACAGAAGTGAATTTGAATTTGACTGTTGGGGAAGAAACTCAAGTATACACGTTAATGGACAAAACGACAGTGACCAAATTACAAGAAACGCTGCGTAATTTGGGCATGTCAACGAGCGGGAATAAAAAGGAGTTGTTTGAGCGTGTTCAAATGCCGTCTCCGGGTAAAAAAATCGTCGTTCACGACAATATTGAATAGGCCGAGTCCCAGTCAGATTTGGACGAAACAGTTCGTGAGGTAGGGGCGGTTGGTGGTTCTGACGTCGGTTTAAACAGAACATCGTTCGATAGAGAATCGGATTTGCTTAAGCGGGAACGCGAGCTATTTGTTACAAAGCTCAACTGTAATGTCAACACCGGTTGAAAATAATTCCAAAATAAATTTAAGGGATGTTGTGGAAACAATGCCAGATTTCAACCCATCTAGCAGAACTTCGCTTTCAGCGGAACAATTTGTTCTCCACATGGAACGGTTAAAAAATTTATTTCATTGGTCAGATCAGTTGATCCTTTGCGCGGCATTAATCAAATTCAAAGGGTCTGCAAAGCTCTGGCTGGAATCAGAGCAATTCGATATTCCCAATTGGAATGTATTTAAGTCAAAAATACAAGAGGCATTTCCTTTTCTTTCGAGTGAAGCCGATCTTCACGCACAACTCATTTCTCGTCATCGATTAGCGAATGAACCTATTGAAGATTTTGTGTTCGAAATCCGAATGTTGGCGAAACGTGGTGGTATGTCGGAGTCATCAATAGTTCAGTATGTGATCACCGGATTGAATGACAGCGAGATGGTAAACATGCTGATGGGGAATAGATTCTCTTCTTCGATGGATCTTTTGCAACAAATCAAATGGATCGAAGGAGTTCGTGAGCAGAAGAAGTTACGAAATGTGAAAACCGCAAAACCATTTCAGTCAACTGTTGCAACTGATTCATTAGTATCGTCCAGAGGTCTCTCAACGAAAATGACGTCCAGCAGTAGTGAAGCCAAACAAATTACATGCTTTAAGTGTGAGCAAAAAGGGCATATAGCACGTGAGTGTCCTTCAAAAAAATCAGTTAATTGTGTACGACAAAAGTCCTTTAAAGAAGTTTGGTGCTGATAGGCGAGGTCTTCGTTACGACTTGTACAGGAAGGAACTTACTGGTTTCGGCCAGGGTAGGAGTGAAACCATTGGACGAGTGTTATGTAACGTGGAAATAGCGGGTATCACTGGCGTTGTAGAGGTTCTCATCGTTCCTGATCAATCCCAAGAGTACGAAGTAATGGTCGGTCGATCTCTCCTTGATCAAAGTCAATTTAGAGTGGAAATTGTTGCTGGAAAGCTGAGCATTTTAAGGAACAATGTGAATAAAACATCGGAAGAGCTAATGAGGTCACCGGATCCTGTCAACAACATAGAAGTATTGGATCTCATTAGGCTAGAAGAATGTAACGTTGATAAAGATTTACCGAGTGGTGTTCGAGCTCAATTACTTGAAATCATCAATAGCAATCGGGACAGTTTTGCAACAAGTGTAGCCGAGTTGGGTACTACGGAAGGTGAGAAAATAACGATTAAATTAACAACTGATGATCCAACAGGAAAGAGAATGTATCGCATACCTTTTGCTCAACGGGTGGCGATCGACAGAACTGTGCAGGAGCTGCTAGATTGTGGAATAGTTCATGAATCAACATCCAACTTTACATCTCCGATTGTTATGGTTCCGAAGAAAGATGGTTCTTTGCGGATGTGCATCGATTTTCGTCGGCTCAATTCTTTGACGGTTAAGGAAAAGTATCCGATGCCGATTGTGGAAGAGCAGCTCAACAGATTAAGTGGTTCAAAATTCTTCACGGTACTGGATATGAATTCTGGGTACTATCAAGTGAATGTAGCAGAAGAATCCAGACATCTCACTGCCTTCCAAACGCACAATCGACAACTCGAATTTTGTAAAATGCCATTTGGTTTGGTCAATGCGCCAGCTGTTTTTCAGCGTATGATGGATCACATTGTTAATCAATTGGATATTAACGGAATAGCAGTGTTCTTGGATGACGTGATCATTCACAGCACCACCTATGAAGAGGGTCTGCTGAAGCTAAACCAGTTCCTGAAGGTATTGAACGAGACGGGATTAACATTGAAACTGACGAAGTGTGACTTTCTACGTAAGGAAGTAGATTATCTTGGGCATCGAGTGTCTGAGAATGGGATCAAACCTGGTCTAAGGAAGATTGAAGCCATCATAAGCTTCCCTGTTCCATGCACACCTACAAATGTAAGACAGTTCCTGGGCTTATCTGAATTTTTCCGAAAGTTTGTGCCAAAGTATGCTGAGATAGCGAAGCCGTTAAACAGTTTGCTAAAGAAAGAGGTCACATTCGAATGGTCAGACGACTGTCATCGGGCTTTTAATCAGCTGAAGGAGTGTCTGACGAAGGATCCCGTATTAGCAATTTATAACTCAAATTGCGAACATGAGGTGCACTGCGATGCAAGCACAATGGGACTTGGTGGAATCTTGCTGCAACGGACGGAAGATGGAAAGCTGACAGCAGTGAGCTATTATAGTTGACGAACAACCGAAGCAGAATGTACGTTTCATAGTTATGAACTGGAAGTTTTGGCCGTAGTGGAAAGTATCCAAAGATATCGGATATATCTACTGGGAAAGCCATTCTCAGTCATGACGGACTGTCATGCAGTAGTTGCTGCATCGAGACTTCTGTTCAAACTATTAGAATTTGAAATATCGTGGATTCATCGTCCTGGAACATTAATGGCTCATGCGGATTGCCTTAGTAGGAACCCATCGGTTTACAACGAAAATCGTGAAGACAAGTTTGATGTGTTTGCTGTACATATTACCAAAGATGATTGGCTAGTAACACTTCAACGCCAAGATGAAAAACTACAAAGATTAAGGTCTATATTGCAGAAGTCACCAAGGACTCCAGAAGAGAAGCAGACTCATCACGATTACGCTCTTGAAGACGGGAGGTTATTGCGTCAGGTGGATTCGGAACTAAAATGGGTTGTTCCGGATAGCCTGAAATACCGAGTGACCAGATCAGCACATGACGAATTGGGACATTTCGAGGTATCTAAGACACTGGAAGTTCTTCAGAAGAGTTTTTGGTTCCCAAGGATGCGAGACTTCGTTAACAAGTATATCTCATCATGTATCGAATGTGCTTATAACAAAGGGACGACTGGAAAGCAAGAAGGTGAATTTCGTCCCATACCGAAAGTACCGATGCCCTTTGATACTATACACATCGATCACATGGGCCCGTTTCCGAAGAGTTCTAGAGGAAATGTTCATTTGTTGGTATGTGTAGATAGTTTTACTAAATTTGTTTTTATGAGAGCAGTTAAATCTGCTGAACCGAAACATGTTTTGAAGTTTCTTAACTAGATGTCAGAATACTTTGGTATGCCGAAACGAATCGTAAGCGATAGAGGGAGTGCCTTTTCCTCGAAATCTTTTAAAATCTTTTGCAAGGATAACCTCATTCAACATATAAAGAATGCGACGGGGAGTCCACGCGCTAACGGTCAAGTTGAGCGCTACAATAAAACAATTTTGACCGCAGTACGTAGCTTGACGGAGAGTTCCGAGGGTAAAGATTGGGATAGGCGACTCAAATATATTCAGTGGACACTGAATGATACGAAGAACAGTAATACTGGATTTTCTCCACATCAACTGCTGATGGGATATTCCACTAGGAACATAATTCAAAACTCAAATTCAAATGTCATAAGCATAAGCCCATAAAGAAAACTAAACGATTTGCCACACACACACACACACACACAGAACGCCGAACGAATACGATGAACCAGAAGAGAATGCAAGGATCCTCACATCAGGAGTTCTTTTTCAGCAGTCGTCGCGTGCGGTCGTCTTATTTTAACTACCACGAATCTTTTCCTATTAAATAAAGTATTTATTTTAAACATTGGTTGTTTACTTTTATTTACCTAACACTAGTATCGAAAGTGGTAGCAAATGACATTATTGAAGTTCTCATTAATGACTCTTTTTGTTTCATTCAGCTAATTTATACACCATTCGCGCGTGGCTTCTCCCATAAGGCAAGTGAACTGGTTAACTACCAGGGAGCTCTCTACTGCAAAGACAAAACTAATTAAGTTTCACCAATCTCAACATTTTCTTAATGAAATAAACGCGATTTCAAAAGGTGAAGTGCTTAAAAAAGGAAATTAATTGACATCATTAAACCCTTTTGTGGATACTGACGGTGTCCTTCGCGTCGGTGGTCGGATCCAAGAATCCAACGTTCGATATTCTACCAAACATAAAATCTTACTCGTAAAGAACAATCGATTCACAAAACTTATTTTCGAAAATATTCATTATATCCATTATATTCATTTGCTTTCCTAAGACAGGAGTATTTTATAATCGGTAGCAATCTCCTTCGTAAGGTCGTACAGGAATGCGTATCCTGCTTTCAGTATCGAAAAATAAACTCGGAACAGCTCATGTGTCGGTCCTCTAACTTTGAGGTTGGCCAGGGGACGGGACCCAAAGTTTGTGAAAGCATATATCGCGATGTTCGTATGCTTCAAAACAAAATCCATTTATTTGGATCTAGTGGGCGATCTGTCTTGTTCCGCATTCCTCGCAGCTCTCGATCGTTTTGCATAGCGTCGGGGCAAACCTTCAGAGATATGGAGTGACAATGGAACGCATTTCCATGGTGCCAAGCAAAATCTCGACGAAATGTTCCAGCATCTACTGAGCCAGCAGCACAATGATATTGTAGCTGACCACCTCTCAAAGGATAGCATTGCTTGGAATTTTATTCCGCCTTCTGCCCTTCATTTCGGAGATCTCTAGGAGGCCGGAGAAAAATCCACTAAATTTCACCAAAAACAAGTTATCAACGACCATCGATTGACGTACGAGGAGATGTACACTTTGCTGATTCAGATTGAGGCCATATTAAAGTCTCGGCCTATGCGGCCAACCTCCGACATGGACTTCACACCGGCTCGCTTTTTGATCTGTGAGCCATATACATCTGTTCCTCGTCCTGATATTTATATCGATAAAGTTTGTCCATTTATTAATTGGTGTCTTTTACAGAAACTTAAACAACTGTTCTGGAAGCGGTGGCATGCTGAGTATTTATCACTCCAGCAACAGCCAAAATGTCAAAATCCAAAGCGGGACCTGGCAGTTGGCGATGTAGTTATGCTCAAGGATTCAAATCTACCACCAGCAAAATGGATACTTGGATACGGATACCATCCATCCAGGCGCAGATAATGGTGTTAAAATCGCCACCATAACAACCCAAACTGGAGAATACATACGACCAATCGTAAAACTGACCCCACTTCTATCTCTTGAAAGCCCTAGTCTTCCAAAGGGGACTGTATGTTAAGGATTCAACGCATTCATTTTTGTTTTCTTACTTTTTGTTAAGCGTGTCTGTTTAAGTTTATTATTAGTTTCTATTGTTAAACATTAGTTATTTACCCTATTTATTGTCACCCAATTAACCAATTGTTCTGTTAAATATTGACTGTAATTCTCTGTTTTCGTTGTTTGTAATTGTTCCGTATGAGTCAATTTGTAACCGCGTTAGATTCGCACAAATCATTTTTTCGTTCTTCTTATTTGGGTCCTCAAAGAGTGCAGGCGTTGGTAACAAACAGATAACATACACATTAATCACACTACATTATACACTTAACATTCAATACATTACATTAAACATTATATTCTTTCATTTAACATTTGTTTAATTACACAAACAATTTATCTAAAACATCATACAACGACAAATCACACTAATTATCAAAATATCGTTTAAACTAAAACAAAATGATCGACTCAGAATCGCTAACTGAGTCGAATGAGACCCGTCCGTTCTTCCGACTGTTTGTATGTCACCGATATTTAGGTCTTAAATTTTGAGCTAGAATAGTAAAATTTGGTATAAAGGATATTTGTCTATGCCTACAGAATAAAAGTACACATTAACAAAAAAACCGCCGAATTTTTTAGAAAACCGTTGTTTTTGGTTAAGCGGTAAAAATGTTTAGTAGTGCCTGAAGAAGATATTGAGATATCTATATTTTGACGATTCAGCCATGCCTGTCTGTTCGTCCGTCATACCGTCAGTACGTCAACACTTTTGGGCATTAAATTTTGAGCTACCAGCAGAACAAGTGTAAAGAGTTTTGAAATCCTTGCATTGCCACGCCACTTAAAAAAATAAAAAAATATAATAACGGGTGATTTTTTAAGAGGTTTAGAACTTTTTTAAAAAAAAAAAAACACAAAAAATTCGAAAAAATGAATGAAATATTTATTTGAATCGATAGTTTGAACCTTGCAATTTAATGTTTAAAGATAATTTCATGCAAATGTTGACCGCGGCTGCGTCTCAGGTAGCCCATCCGCTGAGTCCAATTTTGGCATACTCTTTCACACATATCGGCCGGTATCTCACGAATGAATGCATGGATGTTGGCTTCCAGTGCGTCAATCGAAGCGGGCTTGTGCCTATAGACATTAGCCTTGATATACCCCCACAAAAAATAATCTAATGGTGTCAAATCGCACGATCTAGGCGGCCAATTGACCGGCCCGAAACGTGAAATTAACTGTTCACCAAACTCGCCTCGCAATTGCGCCATTGTTTCGCGTGCTGTGTGGCATGTGGCACCGTCTTGTTGAAACCACATATCATGCAAGTCAAGAACTTCCATTTCGGGCAAAAAAAAGTTTGTTATCATCGCTCGGTAGCGTTCACCATTGACAGTAACGCTGCGATTCGCATCATCTTTGAAGAAATATGGCCCAATAATGCCGCCGGCACATAAACCGCACCAAACAGTGGCTTTTTCGGGATGCATTGGTAGCTGTTGCAATGCTTCTGGCTGACCTTCACTCCAAATGCGGCAATTTTGCTTATTTACGTACCCATTCAACCAAAAATGAGCCTCATCGCTGAACACAATTTTTCGATAAAAAAGCGGATCCTCGGCCAGCTTTCCAAGAGCGCATTCACCAAAAATTCGGCGTTGTGGTAGGTCGGCTGGCTTTAGTTCTTGCACCAGCTGTATCTTAAAAGGCTTTACGCCCAAATCCTTCCGCAAAATTTTCCACGTAGTGCTGTAACAAAGGCCTAACTGCTGGGAACGGCGCCGAATCGACATTTCGCGGTCTTCTGTCACACTAGCTGATACGGCCGCAATATTTTCTTCACTACGCACAGTACGTAAACGTGTTGGTGGTTTAATGTCCAACAAAGTAAATTTGGTGCGAAATTTGGTCATAGACTGCTCAGAAGGTTGAGAATGCCGATCATAAAATGGAAGCAGCGCGCGATGAACATTTCGTACCGAGCACGAATTTTGATAGTAAAATTCAATAATTTGCAAGCGTTGTTCATTTGTAAGACGATCCATGGTTAAATTGCAAACCAAACTGAAGCTGTTTGACAGTGACACAAGGTACTAAACACACGTCAGCTGTCAAAACCAGTGTTGCCAAAACCAAACCAGCTAAAAAATCACCCGTTAATAAAAAAAAACAAAAATAGTTTTTGGTAACATCTAAAGAAAGGTTTTATAGAGTGTCTGTACAACATATCTAGACAATCCTAGTGTTTATATTTCCTATTAACAAAGGTTTTCATCAAGCACATTTTTTTGTGTGTTTTCAGAAAAAAAAATATTTCTTTACCCGGCCAAATAGCATAACCAGGCCAAAAACGGAATTTTTTGTCGAACCATAAAAGATTTCGATAAACAGTCAGACTCAGAACAATATGTTGCGTCAATGTCATTTTCTATATTTCATCGCCATAAACCTTATATTTTGGGAATATTATTTTAAGGATGGGATGGGATGGGGTACTAAATGACGCGCTCAGCGGACTGTAGCCTTCACATATGCTAATTTAAACCATCATGTTTGTCTTTTTGGTACAGCACTTTTGTTGCTGCTCTGTTCCTCAAGAAAGTATATTCTTTTTAATATTGTCAGTTAGTTGTTGTTATTGAGAGTGTCACCAAATAGACTACCCGCGTCAAAGAAGAGTGTAAAAATTTATGAAAACACCAAGTTAAGAACACAGAGTTTTCACACATATATATAACATACCACTATCCGCTGATTTGAATTGAAAAAATCAATTTAAAATACAGCACTATAGTTGATTAATAACAACAGTAAAAACTGCAAATATTCCACTTTCCCCGCTCGAATTACGGAACGCTTTCACGACTCCTCCTTGCTTGGAAAGCAGGACTATGGTGAGTACCGATTGCTTCTTATCACTATTTCGATTGTCATTTATTTACATGACAAACAATAAATACAAACACAATAATCACAAAACTCTTACATCTAAAAAAACCAAAAACAATAATAACCAGGCTATTTAACTATTTCTTAAGAAGTTTATAATATAGCCAGAACACGCGACCCGAAATATCACCCGACATATAAACAAATAATCTGACATTAAACTATTTGACATCTCACTTTTCACTGTTGACATTTCGTTTCCTTACGTTCGAAGTTTATAAGGCCATACTACCAAAATGGAAAATGGCAGTAACGTCGATAAGAAATTGGACACGATCCTTCAGGCAATAAGCAATCTAAGAACAGATTTGAAGAAACAAATGAAAGAACAGGCTGACGCGCTTGAAGAAAGAAAAATAAAACCCTAGAAGAAAGACAAACACACTTGGAAAGAAAGATAAGACACTTGAAAAAAATAATAAAACGAAAAAACATTTTAATATACAATATTAAAGAAATTGAGGGAAATGACAAAGAACTACAGAGCTGCATCCCCCATATAATTAATACAAAACACCTAGTGGACATCAGAACTGAAGATAAAGACTTCATAAGACGAATCGGAAAAAAGGTGCAAACACAAGACCATTGCTAGTAGGACTTACAACACAAATAAAAAAAGACCAAATTATGAATAACAAAACTAAATTAAGACACTATAAGGAAGCGATTATATACATAAAAGACGATCAAGTTAAAGATGATCTAAACACTTCCATACGGGAGAATAATAATACAAGACAAAAACATGACCAACCAAAGGCAAAAAATGCATATTCGAATACTACAAATAAAAACGCAAACAAACGTCCAGGACAACAAGAAAATGAGAATGACCTTAAAAAGAATAACGATATGCAACCATCCACTTCATCAAAAAAAGTACGACAAAATATAAAACAGAATTTCGACAACAAATCACAAAAGAACAACATATACAAATTCTTTAAGAATAATCAAAATGAAACAACACGACAAACCAACAATGACGAATAGCAGGAATGAACCCTCAACGTAAGAACGCTGTCATCCGAAGCTAAACAACTTGAACTAAGATTAGCACTTACGAACATAAAATGGGACATTATCGGACTTTCACAACAATTTCACATCAATTTATCGACAAAACATCATTTCACTCACAATCAACATTCAAAAAACAAAACTAACGGTCATACAAGTATATGCACCGATAAATAGAGCATCAGACGAAGAAATAAATATATTCTATGACTTATTGACAAAAGTATTTGGGCGGCGTTGGAGAGCCAGGATATTGACCCCATTTTCATAACAACAATTAAACATATTTATTCCAACAATACAGCACGAGTTAAAACTGACAAAACGGGACGAGAATTCAAAATCAATAAAGGAGTAAGACAAGGAGATCCAATATCGCCTCCACTATTTGCAGCTGCATTAGAAGATTTATGCAAATGAATTGGGCCAATAAGTATGGAGTAAAACTGCATGGACAACGCTTGAACAATTTAAGATTCGCTGACGATATCGTTCTCATATCAAATAAATCTGACGATATCCAGACAATTCTTACTAAACTTTCAGTAACATGTGAAATGCATGGACTAAGTATAAATATGACAAAAACTAAAGCTATGACAAATCATGTAAAATATCCCATAGTACTATCTGATTGTAGCATTGAATATGTTGAAGACTACATATATCTTGGACAAATAAAATCATTTTCAAATCAAGAGGAAAAAGAGGTGAACAGACGAATCACAAATAGCTGGAAACAATAGTGGAGTATTAAAAAAAAACTGGAATGCGATATAAGAACAGACACGAGAAGATATATATTTGACTCGACGATGCCACCTGTTATGACATATGGACTACAAACATTAGCAATGACAGCAAACATAACCGAGAAAATACGAATTTGCCAGACGAAAATTGAAAGACACTTACTAAATAGTAGACAAATAGAACGAGTCAGAAATGATGAAATAAGGAGACGCACATTATAACAGACGTAATTAAAAAGATAAAACAATTAAATTGGAGCTGGGCAGGACACATATCACGATTACAGGACCAAAGATTGACGAAAATCACAACAAAGTGGATACCGGATGATAATAGACCAGTAGGACGACCAAAAAAAAGATGAAATGATGACCTGCTTAAATTCAATCGCAACTGGTACTACGATGCAAAAAATAGGAATCTATGGACAACAATGGGGGAGGCTTATGCCAATAGAAGCAACGACTAGAAAACAGTAAATATAAAAGACAATTGTTAACGAAACATCATAGAGAAAAAAAAAATAAACAATAATAATTGTAAATCATTATTGAAATACCCAACTAATTTTTGTATGTGAACACAAGATTGTAAATTTTAATACAATTTTAATTTTTAGTTTTCATTATAACGTAGAATTAGTATATAAGGCTACAATAAAAGCTTGTAATAATAATAATAATAATAATAATATTGTTAAATTACATTTGTCCATGGAACCAATTCTGTTTTTTGAATGTTTGCGTGCAAAATTTTTCGTTTTATCTTTAATTGCGGGAATACCCAGATCTCTGCGTGGAATGTTTAGATTCGTTTCAGTGGTCCGTACCGGCTTTAGCACTTGCTTGTAAATATAATAGCAGCTTGTTATCAAGGTTAAGCTTCGAATATTTTCCGAGTAAAAAGTACAGCTGTCTGTATTTATTTTAAGTTTTTTGCATTTCTTTTTTACATGCGACTTCCATTTTAATTTTGCATCGAGTGTCATTCCGAGATATTTCGCTTCATTTGCAAAAGGGACTCGAACCGTATTGAGAAATACTGGCAAATTGTTTGTCCGTTTGTACGAAAAATCTACATGAATCGATTTGATGTCGTTAAGTGTAATCCGACAGGATTTGGCCATTCATTAACCTCGTTAAAACCGTTTTGTTATTTCATATTTGTTTCCTCTATTGTTGTGCCAACTGCTAGTATAGCTGTATCGTCTGCAAACGGGGCAACTATTGTATCGTTTGTTTGTGGGATATCACTTGTAAATAGGAGGTAAGAGTGGTCCAGGGACGCTTCGTTGGAGTACTCCTGTCAATATTTCTTTGAACTCTGAATAATCGTTTCCAAGTTTCACAAGGACTAGTCTATGCGCAAGATACGAGACAAGGATTTTATATAATTTTTCAGCCAGAACTTGTCTTAGTTTGTATGGAAGTCCTCTATGCCAGACCCTATTCTAGTCAATAATGGGATGTAAGCGACTGGAAGAAGTAAAACCGGTCTGTAAGATTTTATTTCATATGGCGATTTTCCTGGTTTGAGTACCGTAATCACGTCCGCGACTTTCCACTGTCTTGGTATGTATTCTAATCTAATAACTGCATTTACAATGTAGAGGAGTTTTGTTAATGCTTTTCGAGGCAAAATTTTAGGAAGTTCTACTGTAATTAGGTCATAGCATGGAGCTTTTTAGGCTTTAATTTCTGTTTTCAAGTTTTGAAAGAATAATCGAAAAAATGTTGGAAACAGGTTAAGGTGAAATAATTTTATCGGGTTCTGTAGCTTGGGCATAATTTTGTACATTTGGTTTTGAATGTACAAGATTCGATCGTATATCTGTTGGCCGAGTATTTGTTTAATTTTTTTTGTTTTTCGACTGTTGCCTGCTTTGGCTTTGAGATGAGTTTAGTCAAAATTTTACGCTTTTGCTTAGTTGAATTTAATTTTTGTGAAATTTTTTGCAACTCTTTAGCTACTTCGCAGCCGCGTTAAATAAAGGCAGAGTGCGTTTTATTAGATTTTCTTCACCCTCTTTTTGCTGTTTGACTTTACTATAACTTTAAAATCTTTTAAGCACGACGCATGTAAACCTTTTGCTACAACGCTTAAATGCCTTTCAGATTTATTCTCAAATGAATACCATTCTATCTTTTCAGTTTGCGTGATAATAGACTTAGCTTTCTCGATTTTTTACGCAGAATTTCCATGTATTTTTTTTAAGTGAAGTTACTTGGTAGCCTAATACTGGTAACGATTTTATCAAGGTATGCAACTTGTTATAGTTGATAGTGTGACCACAGTGGAATATAATATGCCACTTGTGGAATACTTTTAAGCTGCAGAGAATATATTTTTTCAAAAAAAAAATATTCGCATATAAGAGTGGAATATTTTGTTCTCCATAAGAATTTTTATATAAAAAAATATTCTTTAAAAATTTGAATTCACTTCTTTGCTGAAGTTGATTATATGCTTCTAGATCGCAAAATTCACGAATGTTTTACTAAAGGCGATTAGAGGGTTGGGGACTTATAACACTAGCGTTATGATAGGCTTAAAAACGGTATTTATAATAAATTATTGTTCGACTGTCCTTGTCTCATTTTAGTACCATGTGTGTGCCACTCTCTGCATTTACAGTATCAGTAGCTGAAAAAGAAACTTTACCATTTAAAATTTAATATATGGTAGCTGAAAAGTTGAAATGGTGTAGACACTGTCCGAGCAGATACGTGGGTGCACGACTGGGTCGTACGCAACTTTCTCTTTCACAGCGAGTTAATTTTACGTTTTCAACAATTTTGCCAAAATACACAATAATATTTATTTTGATTAATGATGCGAAATGTGATCAATGTCCATGTGAATAATATATAATTATTTTACGTTAATGGCTAAAACTGAAAATTCCGCTTAGAGATAATTGTTCCAAAACCAATAATGTGGAACTAATGAAAACAGTAATAGTAGTATACAAATTTAATTTGAATCAATTTGGCTAAATAGTTTGCGAGGAATTGACAATTTTCTTTATATGACCTACATATATGCAAAAATCCGTTGTATGGATTTTCTCGAAAAAAAAACTGGGTATGCAGTTTTATTGGAACTAATATGCTTATAGTATATATGAAGTTTAATCAAATTTATTAGAGCCGTTTTCGAGAAAATTTAGGTTATGTATGATTTTTATATGGGAGGTACCGGTAATAACATGGCTAAAGGCAAACAAAAAAATGGCCTAGAATTATGACCAAAAAATGCTGGATACGAAGTTTAAAGAAAATCGGTCAAGTCGTTTAGGCTGGAGAGGAGTGTACGGATAGGCGGACCGACGAACCGACGGACGGAATTCCAAAAATCGCTTTTTTGAGTTCCGCTATCATCGTAATGTTAAAATCAATCAAAATCTCCAGATCGAAAATTTTCATGTAAACAATATCTTTATCTCTATCTTTGTAAGAGAAAGTTAAAAAGTATTTATTTAGTTTAGTTTTAGGTTAATTGTAAATGTAAATTAAACTACCAATTGTGTAGCCGTTTCAGACTTGGGCGGTAAGTGCTAAGGGGAAATATCATCGATCGTATGCGTCGACTATGCTGTTGTTTGATGCTGGGGTAGCAATGTGAATACTGGGTTATCAATCTCAGCACTCTACATAGAAAATTTTCATTGTATGAGATGCCCACTCTATGTAGTTCTATACTCTTTGATTAAAATATAAATACAAACGATGATTCAAAAATACGTTTTAAAATTTGAAGAAAAAACAATGTTTGCCGGGAAAGCTACTGTTTCTGTTTTGCATCCGTTTGTACGTTAAAAAAACAATTTTGGTATAATTTTAAAATATTCGAAAAAAAATTGGATGCAAAATCTTTGGTTGTTATAACATAAACATTTCGTGCATAGGTATATAATAAACATAATATATAAACGTGGGTTACCACGTCCACTGTTTGGACGCGTTTTCATGTAAAAACCTTTTATGTACCCAACCCCTGGGTATAATCATACAAAAGGCGTTGCTTTTTGTCGAACCATAAAAGTTTTTGATAAACTGTCTGAAGAATATGTTGTGACAATAATAAGCAATAGCTATCTTTAGTTCATATAAAGTTTTCTGCCACACCCACTTTCTGGCGGCGTTTTCAGCAAAATTTTAAAATAATCAAAGAAAATCTTGATTCAAAATCATTAGTTATGATTACATTTTCAATTTTTGGAGGCATTTTCCTACAAAAACCATATGAAGGAGAAAAACTGTGTTTTCTTTCGAACCATAAAATATTTTGATAAACTGTCTGAACAATATGTTGTGACAATGACATTTTCTACATTTTATCGACATAAATTCCACGCTATAGGGATATAAATTTTAAGGATGGGATGGGATAGGGTATTTAACCCGCACAGCCTTCTCATATGTTTGTTTATGAAAAATTTGAAAGCGAGTCATTTTAAAACCGAGTAAACATGCGTTGTATGGTAAGGTGCGGTGGATCGGTGCATATCTCTGAGTCCAATATACAAAATTTGTCTATCCTAGCTCAAATTTAAGGCCCACAAATCGATGACGTAAATTGGCTCTGTAAGCGATTCTGTTTCGATCCAAATATTTATTTCAGGATATGTCTATTGAAATTATGTCTCTTTGTGACCGAACTATGCATTAAAACTAATATACCCAATATATCTATGTATATATAACAATAATATAAATTGCTTACTTTTGAATTATTTCAATAAATATTAAAAAGAACAATAATAATGCAAGTACAATGTTTGCGTATGTACTTACCTGTACCTTTGCATCTGATAGTACACCAGCTCTCTTAGTTAGTTTTGTATTTTGTAAAGAAGAAGCATGTAACGAAGGCAGAGATGGTAAGTGATTTGTTTTGTTGCTTCGAATCGTTACGGTTGAGGTTTTGCTTATTACGGTATACTCTGTCGTTGGATCTATCGTCTCTCCAATGCATTGTGAAACTGACTGCAAAGTAAAACAAAGTTTATGCGTTTATAATAAGGCTTGATGTTCTGAGCAAATACTTCAGAAAAGAAAAACTGGATCGAATCATCGTCATCATTTAGAGGTATCCGGTCATCGCCTCAAGAATTGCTTAAGGTAAATAGTATTGTTTTCAGCGATTTCATTTCATGTAGGTATGCATATATTGTCTCTTGTTATAGACCAGTGTGCGTTGTGTGTAGACACAACATGCCATTTTTGTCGGTTGCCTACTTCGAGCATATTCTGTTACATTTTTGTCTATTAGCCCATTATTTTCTAATGATAAAATCTTTCATAAAATCCGTTAGCTGTTTATCTTTACGCAAAACCACTTATGTATAAATATAGGCTTTTCGTGGTATGTGAATCAATTACGAGAAGGTTTGTATTCTACGACGCAGTTCGATTTCCAGCTATTAATAGGATGTGTATATAGGTTTCCGATGGTTGGGTGTTGTAACTCTGACTACACATCAAGTGCTTATTTTTTACCTCCAAGTGGTAACCATCGGGTACTGATCTCATCTAACCGGATTTGACTTGCTAAACGATAAGCGCGAGTGTTGATAACACGACGAAAAACAGAAACACTATAAACAGGCGAACCTAGACAAGCTGCTTCAACATATTCGGACAACAGGTTGTCTAGGAATTTCAAGGGTTAGTCAGGCCCCTTGAACAGAGATGGTGGCGGATGAACCGAAAGGCCAACGGCAGCTCTCAATCCCATAGTGGATACTTATGGCCCCGTGTCCTAGGGGTATCTAATAAATTGGAACTGGATCTCCAGGTTGGGAGTTGTGCTTTGGGTAAACTACCCAACCATAAAAAAAATGTTACGAAGCAACCAATAGCCTCCGAAAGAGCTGATTTTATTGTTGACGACACGGCTAAACGAAAAAAGAACAACGACGTTCGTATCTGCACCTGTAATGTGAGAACATTAAGCAGGAGAGGTGCAAGGGAACAAATAGCGGAGGCCTAAACTGATACAAAACAGATATTACTGCTATCCAGGAAATACGATGAGATGGGCCGGGCAGAAAGAGTATGAACAACTGTGACATCTACTACGGACCGTGTTATAGTGAGCAGAAACAGCGAATATTCGGATGCGGATTTGTTGTAAGTGCCAGACTTAGGCAAAAAGTCTTATGTTTCCAAGACATTAGCAAACGCATTGTAACGATTCGCACCAAGGCCAAATTCGCCAACATTAGCCTTATATGCGCTCACGCCCCAACGGAGGAAAAAGATGATAGCTAAGGACTGCTTCTATGAGCTCCTTGACAAAACCTATGAGCGACTACCGAAGTACGATGTTAAAATCGTGCTGTGAGATTTTAACGCAAAGGTAGGAAGAAAAGACATCTTTAGGAGGATTGTCGGAAAACATAGCCTACACGACAACACGTCTGGTAACAGACTTAGGCTAATTGACTTCGCTACGGAACGAAATGCCACTATAGCCAGCACACGGTTTCCTCACCTCGATATCCATAAATGGACATGGCGGTCTCCAGATCAACGAATGGTCAATCAAATTAATCACATATCGATAGACAAGAGGCACGCATCCAGTATTTAAGATGTCCGAACATTCCGAGGAGCTAACATCGACGACTCGGACCACTACCTTGTTGCAGCCAAGGTTAGAATGCGGATATCCACCACGCCACAACAATCCATAAATACTGAAAAAAAATTAATGTCGAAAGACTGCAATCGCAAGAGAGACCGCCAAGACCTTCGCGCATCGCGTATCCCTAAACCTCTCGATTAACACCATACCACCAGCATCGAATGTCGAAGAACTATGGCAACGATGCCAACAAGCCATTAGATCAGCCGCAACTTATGTGCTAGGTTTCTCGCGCCCACCAGCAAGAAACCCCTGGTTTGATGGGGAATGCCGACAGATGCTCGCAGCCAAGAACGAGGCCTACAAGGCTAAGCTGCAGATGATGACGAGAGCTGCCGTTGAGGTCTATAGGCAGAGAAGCAGGGAAGAACACCGGCTTTTTAGAAAGAAGAAAAAAGAGGAAGAAAAGCGCGCGATCGAGGATATAGAGAGGTGCCGCTCCAGGAAAGATGTTCGCAAGTTTTACCAAAGTGTAAAACGTCAAAGCCAAAGATACAAGGCTCGAACAGAATTATGTCGAAATGAACAAGGAAATATCGTAGTTGAGACACAGTCGATGCTGAGGATATGGAAGAACCACTTCTGCAGACTGTTAAACGGCGATGACGAACAGCATTCCGCTGTCAGGCAGAACGAATCATTCAGTATTGGCAACGACAGCGAAAGCTGCCAACCACCCGACCTGAGTGAAGTGAGGATAGCAATATCTAAACTGAACCTTAATAAGGCTGGAAGCGGCAAAAATGGGTTTAGCAGTAAAAGAGGGCAAGACGAAGTATATACTGTCAACATGAAAGGACACACAACATCGACGAATTGGACAGAACGCCACCATTGACTGAAAGAAGGCAATTCACTAGTAAAGTCCTCACTCGAACTACTAAGGATATCTTATATAAGACCCTGATCATCCCAGTCCTGCTCTACGGCGCTGAAGCATGGACCGTCTTAAAAGCGGATGAAGAAATCCTTGGTCGATTTGAGAGGAAAATTCTTCGAAAAATCTTCGGTCCCGTTTGCGTTGAAGGGCTATGGAGACAAAGATTCAACGATACGAGCTGTACAGCGACATGCCCCTGGTCAAAAAACTCCGCATTGGACGTTTAAGATGGCTAGGACATGTAGAACGAATGGACACCAATACTCCGGCTCGCAGAGTCTTCGATTCCCAGCCAGACGTCGGACGCAGTAGAAGAAGACCTCGCCTTAAGTGGTGCGCACAAGTAGAAACCGACCTCAACCAACTTGGAGTGCGCAACTGGAGGCATTTAGCTAAGGACCGGGCTAATTGAAGAGGCATGTTGGTTGAGGCCCAGGTTCATTGTAGACTGTAGCGCCTTTTAAGTAAGTAAGTAAGTATATAGGTTTCCATATGTTTAATTCAGGAAATATATTAATATTAGTAATA
Organism: Rhingia rostrata; assembly: GCA_949824845.1. Classification (NCBI taxonomy): domain Eukaryota; kingdom Metazoa; phylum Arthropoda; class Insecta; order Diptera; family Syrphidae; genus Rhingia; species Rhingia rostrata. Next base: position 70,576,527 of record OX463757.1, on the reverse strand, counting down.
TTGTCATGGAGAGAGAAGTGCATTATTACTTGCTGCAACGCTAGTGCAGCAAAGCATCCAAATGGAATATTAAAAAAAAGCCAAATATATCCACTAATACAACGATTGAGTTCTTCTCGAGAAATAGGCAAATATATATTCCGTTATTTGTCCTTTGTCGTATTAACCATATAACATATATTAACCATTGTATTCTTAAGAAGAATTTAAGGCCGTGTGTCAATTGCGTTAAAATTTTAGCCAGTAGATAATTTTTGACATTATTATGGTGAATAGAGTACATCATTCAGATTATTATATAAAAAGCATACAACATGTACTGTTTATCAGAAAATGTAATGAAAGTTATAAAATAAACTGAACATGGATTAAAAACTTATGAGAAGGCTACAATCGTTTAGTACCCTATGCCTCGACTTTGTGGCGATGAAATATAGAAAATGTCAATGTCATAACATAGCTATTGTTCAGACAGATAAAAAACAATGATTTTCGCCTAATTATGCTATCAAGTAGTGTACACAAATTGTTGTTTTTTCAGACTCTTTTTTCTATAAGGGGGCTTGGCAGTACCAAATTTCATTATCTTAGCTCAACATTTAAGGCGCAAACATATAAAGAGTATACATATCCCCTTGAGGCGCACTTAAAATAATAAGAAGCACAGTTTATTAAAATCATTTATGATTCGACAAAAAAAACACGGTTATTCAGACACTTTTTCAGTATCTCCTACGTTTTTCTAAAAAGGGTCGTGGAAGTGGGCGGATTTCAAAAATGTTTGCACTTCATAATTCTAGCTCAACATTTAAAGCCCAAAACCCCGAATGTAACAACACCTAACGTTTTTGGCTATCGATTCTGAGTCGATCCATATACTTTGAGGTATACCTAGCCCAATTATTTCTCTATGTTATAAACTATGTATCAAAACTAATACTAATACACCCTTATGGTTGTTATCATAATGGTTTCAAAAATATTATGATAACAATTGTTTCGCTATATGTTAAATATGCATAAAATGAACAAAGAAGGGCGGATATCTTTATCTAATCATGAGCGCAAATTGTACAAAAATATTTCCTTTACTGCCAAAAGTTAATAATTAAGGGATTTCTGATGACCTTTCTGAAATCATTCGCAACTTTTTTATTACAAGAAATTATAAAAAAAGGAATGGTGCTCCTATTCTTTTGGGAAATTATTGAAAATAGGATTAAAATTATATCCCTTTTAGTCCAATTCCCAATTCACACAGCAAAAAGACAAATTTGTTAACGCCTGCAGAAATTTTAAAATATAGCCACAGTAGATAAAATTTAATCCCCATTTTAACGCAATTGACACACGTCCTGAGTTATACATTTTGTTAGCATAATCGTAAGATCCTTTTTCGTGTTTTAAGAAAACACCCTGTAGGACCCAAAAATCATATTTTTTGCCTCTTGCAACCTTAACACCAAGAAATTCTCAAAAAATTGAATGCTATGGTGAAGTGCGTTGAGCTACTAAGCGAGATCAACTTGGTTCAAACCCCGAATGTAACAACACCTAACGTTTTTGACTGCCCCACATGTTGTGAAAGTCTGACAAGCATCCAGGATTAGAACTGTGATGGGGTGCTTCTGAAACATGCCGTTCGGAATCGGCGTTAAACTACAGGTCCCTTCAATTGTGCGAAAAATATAACTTCGCACACACATATGACTGGAGAAGCTAGGTTTTAGGCCCTGTATCTATTTTTAATTTGTAACTTTCTCTTATAATGAGAAAGATATTATTTTCGTGAAAATCTTCGACCTCGAGATTTTGATTGATTCTAACATTACGATGATAGCGTAACTCAAAAAAGTGGTTTTTGAAATTTTGTCCGTCGGTTCGTCGGTCCGTCTGTCCGTGCAACTCTCTCAAGCCTAAACGACTTGACCGATTTTCTTCAAACTTCGTATCTAGCGTTTTTTTTGGTCATAATTCTAGGTACCTGCCATATTAAAATCACACATAACCTCAATTTGCTCAAAAACGGTTCTAACGATTTTGATCCAACAAAACTGCATACCCAGTTTTTTCGAGAAGCTCCATATATTTTGCCAAATTGAGTGAAATTTAATTTGTATTCTATTATTACTGTTGTCATGAGTTCCAAATAATTGGTTTTGGCACAATTATCCCCAAACGCAATTTTTAGTTTTGACTAATAACGGAAAGTCATTATAATTCACATGAACACCGATTACTTCCAATTACGGACTGAACGTTCGTATAATCTCATTTCGACATTATTTATATCATTCTAGCATCATTAATCGAAATAAATACTATTGTGTATTTTGGCCAAATTGCAACAAACGTCAAATTAACTCGCTGTGAAAGAGAAAGTTGCTTACGACCCAGTCGTGCACCCACCACTCGTTTTTATAGGGTGCTTAATTTGGATACCGAATTCATTAGTCCTTATTTGGCCACAATATGATCATACTTCCTTATAATTCGTATGTTGGGGAAATTCCAAATATACGTACACAAAAATACAACTTCGATCCTTTATCTATTTGTTACACAGCGAAGAAACAAATAGGTATACGAGGAGCCGCAAAACAAATTAGTAGAGTACCTACCAGCTAAACCCATGCATCCCTTCATTTTTTGTCACAAAAAAAAAACAAAGCAACCAACCAACAACATTAATAGCTGTAAAGATCTTGTTTTCATTTATAATTATTCTGTCATACCTTCCAGTATAATGTCAAGTTATACTCATCCCATGGGGATAGGGTATAACTTCACATTAAGTTTGTGACATTGTGAAATAATTTCGCTTGATATACCTAAAAGTGTATGGATAAAATCAGAATGTCCGTCCGTCCGTCCGTCTGTGTGTCACCGATTTTTGGGCCTTAAATTTGAGTTAGAGTCTTGAAATATGGTACACGGACTATCTATCCGATGAAGCAGAACAAGTGTAAAAATTTTTTAAATCCGTCCACTGCCACGCCCCTTGGCAACGTATCTAGACAATCTTAATATCTATTATTCGTCTATTCTATATATCTATATTATATATCTATACAAAGTTTTGTGCCACACCCACCTTTATGAGCGTTTTCCGTAAAAAACCTTTTTCGGTAAAATTTTAAGCATGTCGAAAAAAAAATTGAGGCATTATAACTGGTTTTGGTAATATAAACATTTCTTCCATATATCATTTTAACCCACGCCCACTTTTTGGAGGCGTTTTTATGCAAAAAACATTTCTATACACTACGTCATAGCATAACCAAACGAAAAACGTTGTTTTTTGTGGAAGCATAAATGATTTTTATAATCTGTCTGAACAGTATGTTCTGACAATTAAATTTTCCATATTTCATCGCCAAAAAGCAAACATTTTGAGGATATTTGTTTTAAGGATGTGATGGGATCGAATATAAAACGATGCACACAGTGGATTGTAGCCTACTCATATATTTTATTGTGATATGAACGTTGTGATCCGAAGTGAAAAAATGTCTACACAATTTTATATGAGTTGCTTCATCTCGGTATTATTGTCTGTGCTTAAAGCATAGAGCGAACCATAAATGATTTCGATAAACTGTCTGAATAATATGTTTTGACAATGACATTTTCTAAATTTCATCGCCAAAAAGCCGACATTTTGAGGATATTTGTTTTAAGGATGGGATGGGATAGGGTATAAAACGATCCACACAGTTAATTGTAGCCTTCTCATATGCTTTTCTGATACTTTCCAGTAGTTTTGAAAAGAAAGAAAAACATATGAAATGGCTATCACATCCTAATTAACACTAATGTAAAACTGAATGGGGATGAAATATAGAAATGATATTGTCACCACATTACCCCTCGGGGCATATGCAACGATTATATTTAAGTTAGTTGAGAAGGTAAGTAGTCTTAAATAGTTTAAGTTCTTTGGGGCCGTTTTGAATTTAACTTTATGAAACATACTAACATCACGATGACTTTTTTCTGATCCGGTCCTCCTTCGATTTACTAACCACAACCGATTCTGTTTGATGACGGTGATCAGGTGTTGTTGGTTTACTTTGTTTGCTTAAAGTGAAATTTATTTTCGGACTGCTGTGTTGTGGCTGTTAGATGGTGTGTATTGAACGGATAGGCTCATAAACACACCAACGTACGTGTAGCTGAAAAAAGGGATGGTTTCGTGTTGGCATGGTTTTTGGAGAAAGGGCGTTGGTGCCCTGGTATGCACCAAGAAAGTGTGCTGTCTGTCAACATGGCGTTGGCAAAAAAATAAATCTTCTTTTTTTTTAGATCTGTCAAAAGACAGATTTTTACAGTTGTTGTGTTCCTCTGGGCAAAAAAATTGATTTTCTTTTATCTCAGACCAATTTTGCAGATTATAGCTGTCAGTCTGCCTAGCGTGATTTTCGTTTTGGTTTAAGATTATTTCGGTTGTGAAAAACTATTATTTACCATAAAAACTGCAGCAGTACGAAGTGAAATATAAATTAAAACATAATGAGAAGGCTACAATCCACTGTGTGGATCGTTTTATACCCTATCCCATCCTATCCTTTCAATTAATATCCCTTAAATGTGGGTTTTATGGCAAAGAAATATTATAATTGAAATTGTAGCAACATATTATTCGGACAGTTTATCAAAACCTTGTATAGTTCGACCGAAAACAACTATTTTCTCCTGCATATGGTATGGCGTAGGGTATACAAATTGTTTTTGTGTGAAAACGTCCCCAAAAAGTGGGCGTGGTTAAAATGATATATGGAAGAAATGTTAACATTACCATAACCAATTAGTTTGAATAACTTTTTTTTTAATTTTTATAGATTTTACCGAAAAACATGTACCAAATTTCATCATCCTAGCTCCAAATTTAAGGCCCAAAACTGGTGACGTACGGACGGACGGGCGGACAGACATGGCTAAATAAACTTAGCTTTCGATTCTGAGTCGATCCATATACTTTGAGGTATACCTAGCTCAATGCTAAGCCCATTTTTGCCGCTTCCTTCTCTATAATAACATAGGTGTATATGACATTACATTGAGTCCTACCAAAGATGTCGATATCGTCGGCGTATCCTAGTAGTTTTACCCAATTTTGGAAAATTGAGTTGGCTCGGGAGTTTTCCACAATCTTCTCAAGAATTGGATTTCTTGGGTCTTTTTTCAAGGATCTACTGAAGTGTAAAAATTTGATCGGTTGTGGACTTTCCTTGCCTAAAACCACACTGATATGGGCCGATCACGTTGTTGGTAAACGGTTACAGGCGTTCACATATTACGGCATGCGATGTTGAGCAGACTTATGCTTCTGTAGTTGGCGCAGTTTAGAAGGTATTCTTTTTTTTCGGTTCCGGTAAACAGTGCTGAGGTTCCATTCTTCAGGTATACTTGCATCCGACCAGATTTGGCTTGTGCGTTGGTGGATGGTATTTAGCAAGTCTCCACCGGCTTTATAAAGCTCAGTGGAAAGGCTGTCATTTCCGGCAGCGTTATTAAGCTTGAGTTTAAATATTGCTGTTCTCACTTGACTTAGGTCGGGTGGATGGCAGTTTTCGCTGTCGTTGCCAATATTGAATGGTTAGTTCCGACTGACAGCGGAATGTTGTTCGTCATCGCCGATTAACAGTCTGCAGAAGTCGCTATTTCATATTCTCTGCATCGACTGTGTCTCCACGATTGTATTACCTTGTTCATCTCGAGATTCTGATCGAGCCTTGTATCCTTTGGCTTGACGTTTTACAATTTGGTAAAACTTGCGAACATTGTTCTCGATCGATCGCGCGCTTTTCTTGCTCTTTTTCTTCTTTTTGAAAAGCCGGTGTTTTTCCCTTCCTCTTATTTTTTTTCACAGTGTATCTGGATTGTGTTGGCGTGTTGGATATCCGCATTCTTACCTTGGCAACAACAAGGTAGTGGTCCGAGTCGATGTTAGATCCTCGAAATGTTCGGACATCGAAAATACTGGATGCGTGCCTCTTGTCTATCGCAATGTGATCAATTTGGTTGACCGTTTGTTTATCTAGAGACCACTATGTCCTCTTATGGATATCGAGGTAAGAAAAGCGTGTGCTGGCTATAGTGGCATTTCGTTCCGTAGCGTTGTCTAATGTTTTGGAAACATAAGATTTCTTGCCATCCCATCGTATTTCTTGGATGGCAGTAATGTCTGCTTTGTAGCAGTTTAGGGCTTTCACTTGTTGTTCGCTTGCACCTCTCCTGTCTAGTATTTAATCATACATTTCAGGTGCAGATCCGAACGTCGTTGTCCGTTTTTCGTTTAGCAAGGTCTTCAACAAAAAATGCAGTCCTTTCCGAGGCTATTGGTTGCTTCGTAACCTATAATTTTTTCCATGGTTGAATAGTTAACACAAAGAAAGCACAGCCCCAACCCTTAGCCTTTCGGTTCATCCGCCACCATCTACGTTAAAGGGGCCTGACTAACCCTTGAAATTCCTGAAATGTCCGACATTTGACATTTATACGAAGGATGGGATGGGGTAGGGTATAAAACGATAAGCACAGTGGCTTGTAGCCTTCTCATATGTTTTTTCTAGATTTTTGTTGTAAACCCGAATTTTTATTGTCTAAAATTCTAGGTGTACCTGGTTTAAATAGGATGAATTAACATGCCATACTGCTATCGTATCAATCGCTTTATTGAGGGATACGTTCGATGAAAACATCATCTTAAGAAATGGTCCTATCGGTTGGCCAAGATGATCTTGTGATTTGACACCATTCGATTACTGATAAGCCCAAATCGATAGTAACTTGTGTTATTAAAGGAATACCGGCCAATATGCTTGAAAGAGTGGTCCAAAATGGACCCACACTTCACGATATAGCTGTCTAAATGATGTCTCTAAGTTTCTAATTTTCAAATTATGTATCGAAACTTATATAAGTTAATAGTAATAACCTTTTTCTTCTTACACTACACATTTACCTGAACTAAATTTAATTTAAATTTAATTTGAATTAATTTAATATTAGTTTTGATACATAGTTTGTGACATATGAGAAGGCTACAATCCACTCTGTTCTATATCCTATCCCATCACATCCACAAAATTAATATCCCTAAAATGTGGGATTTATGGAAAAAAAAGATAATGAAAACTTATCTCCTGCATATTTAAACGAGTAGGGTATACAAATGGTTTTTGTAGGAAAACTCCTCCAAAAAGTGACCGTTAGTTTAAATGATGTATGGACGAAATATTTGTTTTATCAAACGCAATGACTTTGCATCAAAAGTTTTTTCGAGTATTTTAAAATTTTACCGAAAAACATTTGTTTACTGAAAACGCTTTCAAAAAGTGGGAATGGAAAAAAACCTTATATGGGCAAAATATATGTATTGGAATTGACTACTAATAAATTTTCTACCGTTTGGCCGGAAACACAGTTTTTCCAAAAAAAAAAGTGGGCGTAGCAGTAAGCGGATTCTGAATTTTTTTACAGTTGTTCGAACAGCACGTACAAGGACATGTACCTAGCTCAAAATTTAATTCCTAAAATTTGGTGACCTACAGATGGAAGAACGGAAGGTTTCTGTCTTTTGCGGCTACCAGAAATAAAACTAATGAAGTAATGGAAGCATTTAAATCGTACTGTGTGCCATGGAGCAATTTGGTCTATGAGCGCTATCTGTTTTCTCACGAAGCCATACAGATTCCGAGAACTATTCGAGCAATTTTTATCGAACAGCGTAAAATTGGCAGAATATTGTGAATTCACAACTCAGAAGGAATCAATGATAAAGGAAAGTATTTTCATGGGTGTTGCGGAGAGAATGTCCGATCGCAGCTGTTGAAGGCAGATTGGTTGGTCCTCTCTAAGGCAAAAGAATACAAGAATTCAAAGTTACAATTATAAATAGTGAAATGTTTTTTTTTTGATTTTGATACACAGTTTTTAACACAGAGAAATACTTCAGCTTGATATACCTTAAATTAAATATATAGATAGACTCAGAATCGATAGCTGAGTCGATTTAGCCATGTAAGTCCATTGACCGTACGTCATTATATTTCTCCCAGCAGAACAAGTGTACTAAACATTTAAAATCTGCCCACTGCCACTCCCCCTTTATACAAGATCGTCGAAGCCGTAATAAAGTTTGAAAAACATTTTCGCCAAAATTTTAAAATATTCGAAAAAACGTTGATGCAAAATCCTTGGTTATGATAACATATACACTTCGTCGTACATATAATTCAAGCCCACGACGTCATTTTGGAGGCTGTGAAGACTGTAATTCGCTGCGCGGATAATTGAATACTATATCCCTTCCCATTCTTAAAATGTTGCTTAACGCTGAAAGTAAATAAAATAAGCAATATTACTTTGTCACCGAATATTGCTAAGATAGTATCTTAGTCTTTTTTAGTTCGACAAAAAATGAGTTTGTCTACAAATGGGGTGTGTAAGAAAACACCCCAAAAAACGCCTGCAAAAAGTGAACGTGGTCTTAACTTAATGACAATATAAATATCTTTGTTTCATGCTTATTTTGTTTTTAGTCACACCCAATTTTTAATATCCTTAAGATATTTCTTAAGAAGATATGTACTTACATGCATGACTATTATAATGAACGCTAATTTGGTTTTGCTTTTTTTTTGCATGTTCGTTGCTAGGTCTTTAGGATTTTTACTCAGCATTGTGATATCTAAAATGAAATTAAGAATTCGTATATTAATAAACCAAAATATAATTTTTTTGTATATAATAAGATGATTCAAGCACATCAACTCTTCCTTAAATGTAGAGCACGAATGCTTTAATTATAAGCTCTATAAGGTAAACATAGGAAAAAACATTTATTTAATTAATTTTATTCTACCTAATTTTAATATTATAATCGTAAATCATTATATTGATGGTTGGATGTTGTAGAACGAGGGTAGACTCCGATTGGCTTTAACTTGGCAATGCCCAGTGTTGTAACTCTGACTACACATCAAGTGCTTATTTCTTACCTCCAAGTGGTAACCATCGGTTACTGATCTCATCATGGCACCAAGGCCAAATTCGCCAACATTAGCCTTATATGCGCTCACGCCCCAACGGAGGAAAAAGATGATATAGCTAAGGACTGCTTCTATGAGCTCCTTGACCTATGGGCGACTACCGAAGTACGATGTTAAAATCGTGCTGTGAGATTTTAACGCAAAGGTAGGAAGAGAAGACATCTTAAGCAGTATTGTCGGGAAACATAGCCTACACGACAACACGTCTGGTAACGGACTTAGGCTAATTAACTTCACAACGGAACGAAATGCCTCTATAGCCAGCACACGGTTTCCTCACCTCGACATTCATGAGGGGACATGGCGGTCTCCAGATCAATAGTCCATCAAATTGATCACATATCGATAGACAAGAGGCACGCATCCAGTATTTTTGATGTCCGAAAATTCCGAGGAGCTAACATCGACGACTTGGACCACTACCTTGTTGCAGCCAAGGTTAGAATGCGGATATCCACCACGCCACAACAATCCATAAATACTGAAAAAAATTTAATGTCGAAAGACTGCAATCGCAAGAGAGACCGCCAAGACCTTCGCGCATCGCGTATCCCTAAACCTCTCGATTAACACCATACCACCAGCATCGAATGTCGAAGAACTATGGCAACGATGCCAACAAGCCATTGGCAACTTATGTGCTAGGTTTCTCGCGCCCACCAGCAAGAAACCCCTGGTTTGATGAGGAATGCCGACGGATGCTCGCAGCCAAGAACGAGGCCTACAAGGTTAAGCTGCAGGTGATGAAGAAGATGAAGAAGGGAAGAACACCGGCTTTTTAGAAAGAAGAAAAAAGAGGAAGAAAAGCGCGCGATCGAGGATATAGAGAGGTGCCACTCCAGGAAAGATGTTCGCAAGTTTTACCAAAGTGTAAAACGTCAAAGCCAAGGATACAAGGCTCGAACAGAATTTTGTTTAGATGAACAAATAAATATCGTAGTTGAGACACAGTCGATGCTGAGGATATGGAAGAACCACTTCTGCAGACTGTTAAACGGCGATGACGAACAACATTCCGCTATCAGGCAGAACGAACCATTCAATATTGGCAACGAAAGCGAAAGCTGCCAACCACCCCACCTGAGTGAAGTGAGGATAGCAAAGTCTAAACTGAACCTTAATAATGCTGCCGGAAATGACGGCCTTCCCGCCGAGCTTTATAGCCGACGGAGATGACTTGGTAAGTAACTCATAAGCCGAATCTGGTCGGTTTGCTATAGTTAAAAGAAGGAAGCGGCAAAAATGAGCTTAGCAGTAAATGAGGGCGAGACGAAGTATATGCTGTCAACACGAAAGGGCACACAACATCGAAGAATTGGACAGAACGTCACCATTGACAGATATAACTTTGAGGTTGAACGGGACTTTATCTACCTCGGCTCCGCTATTAACTCTGACAACAACATCTCGTCAGAAATTAAACGAAGAATTACTCTTGCAAACCGCTGTTTCTTCGGGCTAAGAAGGCAATTCAGTAGCCCGCACTCGAACTACTAAGGAGATCTTATATAAGACCCTGATCATCCCAGTCCTGCTCTTCGGCGCTGAAGCATGGACCATCTCAAAAGCGGATGAAGAAATCCTTGGTCGATTTGAGAGGAAAATTCTTCGAAAAATCTTCGGTACCGTTTGCGTGCGAGCAACTCAAATATTCAATTTCAATTAACTAACTATAAAGGCTCACGAGTAATTGATGATTTTATAAAAGTGTAGTATATAAAAAAATCGATATTCGAGTATTTTGGAGAAAATTGCGAAGCCCATTTAAATGTCAACGTTATGATCGTGTTCCGTGTAATCATTTATATACTAAAACATTAATATAATGAAGGTATAAAGGTTTAACGCCGAGTCCGAGAGCCAAATTTGATGAAACTTCCAATGACTGCGTTACCAGACGTTCGAAAGAGTTGAAGCAGTGAAAATCGTGTGCAGATCGTGGAATACCCTATCCCATTCCATCCTTTAAATTAGGCATGACTTAAAACTGCATGGGAATGAAGACTGGATTCGATTCCCTGCCGTAGCAACACCAAAATGATTTTTCAATATCCCTCCTTCACTGATGATCTGACAAATCATCCGAGTAGTATCAATTGTCATGAAAAGCTTATCTCAACCTTGCCGTTCGGATTCGGAATTAAACTTGAGGTCCCGCCATTTTGTACATAAGCACACATGAATGGTTGTGAGAAAAAAGCTAGGCCCTTGGTACTAATTTATTTATACCCTATCCCATAGAGGTACATTAGTTTTGATATACACTTTGTAACATAGAAAAAAAATTTAGCTAGTTATATCTCAAAGCATATCGATCGACTCAGAATCGATAGCTGAGTCGATTAAGCCATGTCTGTCCGGGTATACTGTATATCCGACATTTTGACGATAATTGTTTTAAATTTATTTTTACATTGTCACCACATTTTGTTCAGATAGTATCTGAACCATTTGTGGTTCGACAAAAAAATAAGTTTTTCTATGCCATATGCTATGGGGTTGTGTATACAAATGGAGTTTGTAAGAAAACGCCCCCCATAAATTGGGCATGGGTTGAAATGATCTAAGGACGAAATGTTTGTATTGACTTTATGGTAATATTTGCATCGATTTTTTTTTTAATTCTTTAAAATTTGAACAAAACCCGTTTTTTATATTAAAAACGTCCCAAAAAGTGGGAGTAGCAAAAAGTTTATATGAATAAAATATAGATATTCAGATTGTCTGAATATTTTGTTCAGATAATTTTTTTATACCCTATCGCATGGGGGTATATTGGTTTTAATACATAGTTTGTAACTTAGCGAAACAATTTAGCTAGGTATACCTTAAAGCATATGGATCGACTCTGAATCGATAGCTAAGTCAATAAAGCCATGTCTGTCCGTCCGTCCGTACGTCACCAGTTTTTGGACCTTAATTTTAGGCTAGAATGATGAAAGTCAGTACACGAGTTTGTTGTTGCTCCCAACAGAACAAGTTTTCAAATTTTTGAAATCCACCCACTGCCACGCCCTTTTTTAGAAAAATGTAGTTTTAGGCCAAACCATTAAAGAGTTTGAAAAATCGTCTGAAAAGGATATCTAGACAATCCTAATGTCTATATTTCGTCTTTTTAAAGTTTTTTGCCAAGCCCAATTTTTGGGGGCGTTTTCAGTAAAAAAAACGTTTTTCGGTAAAATTTTAAACATTTCGTAAAAAATTTATGCAAAATCATTGGTTATAATATTTTTATTATTTCTTCTATATATCCTTTTAACCCACGCCATACCATATGCAGGAGAAAAACGTTGTTTTTGGTTTTGAAAAACTGTCTGAACAATATGTTGCGACAATTTCAATTTTAATATATCTTTGCCATAAAATCCACATTTAAGGTATATTAATGTTAGGGAGAGAATGGGATAGGGTATAAAACGATCCACGAAGTGGGTTGTATAGCCTTCTCATATTTTTTTTAATCTATAACCGTTTGACCATCAAGAACATTTTTCTAAAAAAAATTGAGCGTGGCGGTGGGTGGATTTTAATTATTTCACACTTGCTCTATAGCCTCAACCAAGGATCCTATATACCAAATTTGGTTGTCCTAGTTCATAACATAAGGGCTCCATCGGTAGCGATTCTGAATGATTCTGGTATGTCTACCTCAATTATTTCTCTATGTTCTGTATGTATCTAAACTCATATATCTCTGTAGGATAGGGTATAAAAAACTGGGTACAATAATGGGTGGAATTTGAATTTTCTTACACTTCTGACACGAGCAGAGAAAATATATATATATATCCATTTCATCATTGTAGTTCAAAATATATGGCCCGAAAGTCGTGGCAGCACATACGGACGGGGGGACGGACACTGACAAGCAGACATGGCTCAATCGCTTTAGCTAGTGATTATGAGTAGATCTATATACTTTAAGATATACACATCGAAATTTTGTATCTATGTTACAAACTATGGGATAGGTTATAAACAGATACGTTCAATTTCCGGTGCACACGTGTTAATCATTTTCATCATCATGTAAAATCTGTGATAGTTCGACTCACAAGCATTGTGGGTGCAGCGATGTATGAAATGAAAAGGCACATTTGTAGCATAAAGTATAGAAAAGAGAAAAATGCATATGTTAGGAAATACTAACTGGAGATGCGGACTTTGCAAAATTAATACATGCATAATATTAGATGGAATGTTGCTGTATTACCATTAATTCAAGGTTAGATAGTACATATGTTTATCTTAAATTGGGAAAGATTTTCATGTTGATATTTTATCGATGATGTCAAAGGATAAAACTAAATTACGTCTTTAAATGTGATGTGTATGAATCTTTTTGTCAATCTTTGTATAAGAAACTATCGTGGCATATCCATTAATGCAGCCTCCTTAAATTATCGCATCTTATCCACTAGGTGAACTCCAGAATTTGATGTATGGAACATATGAGAAGGCTACAATCCGCTGTGCTGATAGTTTAATACCCTATCCCATCCCATCCCATCCTTAAAATTGAAATTCTAAAATGTGGGTCTTATAGCAAAGAAATATTAAAATTGACATTGTCGCAACATATTGTAAGAGAAATGTAGAAATGTAGGAGAAATGTAGAAATGTAGGAGAAATCCTACATATGGTATGGCGTGGAGTATACAAATGTTTTTTTTATAAGTCGATCCATATACTTTGAGATATATCTAGCTAAATTATTTCTCTATGCTACAAACTATAATATATCAAAACTAAAATACCCCTTTGGGATAGGGTATAAAAATATATCGTATTTAATAGAAGACAACGAAATTTATCCAATAATATACGGATATACCTTTTATACCCTATCCCATAGGGATACATTAGTTTTGACATTAAGTTAGTAACATAGAGAAATAATTTCGCTAGGCAAACCGCAAAGTATATGGATCTGCTCAGAATCTCCGCCTACTACCCCCTTTTTAGAAAAACGTAGTTTTTGGCCAAACCGTAAAGAATTTTGAAAGAGTGTCTGAAGATATGTTTTGGTTATTTCTACGCCCACTTTTTAGTAAAATTTAAAAAAAAATCCAAAAATCGTTTGTTGCTTAATCATTCGTTATGTTATGGATTAAATAAACATTTCATTTATGTATCATTTTAACCCACGCCCAATTTTTGGAAGCGTTTTACAACAAAAACCATTTGTATACGCTAGCCCATACCCTCGTTAGTACCCAGGGCCTAGCTTTTTTCTCAAAACCATTCATGTGTGCGTGTGTGCTTCTTAGCACGATGGCGGACCTCCTGTTTTATGCCGAATCCGAACGGCTAAGTTGGGATAAGCTTTTCAAGACAATTGATACTACTCGGATGATTTGTCAGATCAGCACGAGAGGTGGGCCAGTGAAAAATCATTTAGGTGTTGCTACGGCTGGGAATCGAACCCAGACCTTCTGCGCGGCAATTCGTCGTTCGTTTGTAACATAGTGCAATATTTTCGTTAGATATACCTCAAAATATATGGATCGACTCAGAATCACTAGCTGAGTCGATTAAGCCATGTCTGTCTATCCGTCCGTCCGTCCGTCTATGTGTCACCGATTTTTGGGCCTTAAATTTTGAGCTAGAGTTTTGAAATTTGGTATACGACGACGCCTACTGCCGCGCCCCCGTTTTAGAAAAACGTTGTTGTAGTCCAAACTATTTCAGATTTAAAAAAGAAGTTTGAACAAGATATCTAGACAATCCTAATGTCTATATTGTGTCTATGCAAAGTTTTTTGCCTAGCCCACTTTTTGTGGGGTTTTCATACAAAAACCATTTGTATAAACTACCTCATATCATAACCAGTCAAAAACGTTGTTTTTTGTTGAACCATAAAAGATTTTGATAGATTCTGAACAATATGTTCTGGGAATGAAATTTTTTATATTTCATCGCCATAAAGCCGATATTTTGGGCGTGGGTTAAAATGATATATGAAAGAAATGTTTATATTACAAAATGATGTTGCATCAAAACTGTTTTCGAAATGTTTAAGGTCCAGTTTTTGGAGATGTTTTACTTAAGGGTGGAATGGTATAGGATACTCGACGATTCCACAGCAGATTTTAGCATCCTCATGTGTTTCAAACATTACTTCTGTTCAAGCCATAAGGTAATTTAAAAATAAGATATTTCGACAATATCAGTTAGCGATTCTGAGTCGATCCACATACTTTGAGGTATAACTATGTAAATTATTTCTCAATGTTACAAACTTACTGTCAAAACTAATATACCCCTTGGGATAGGGTATTAACATATGATAAGGCTACAAAGTTAGAGGGGCTAAAAACTGAATGGGGATGAAATATAGAAAATGACACTGTCAACGCATCTTGTTCAATTGGTTTATCTAAACTTTTTATGATTCAGCAAAAAAAAAAAACGTTTTTGTATTGCATGTTATGTGGTAGGGCTAACATTGGTTTTTATAGGAAATTACCCCAAAAAGTATATGTGGAATCAGATGATCTATAGACCAATGATTTGTATTGAAGTTTATTTTCAAAATATCTTACGGTATGGCCAAAACCTACGTTTTTCTAACAAGGGGGTTTCGCAGTGGGCGCATTTCATTTAAAAATATTTACACTGGTTCTGCTGGCAGCAAGAAACAGCACATATACCAAATTTTATTATTCTAGCTCATCATTTAAGGCCTAAAAACCGGCTAGCGATTCTGAGTCGATATATATGCTTTAAGATGTATATAGCAAAATAGTTTTTCTATGTTAGAAACTAGGATGGAAACATATTTGTAAATCTGCTGTGCGTATCGTTGAATACCCTATCCCGTTCTATCCTGAAAATGAATATCTCCCGAAATTGGGCTTGACTTAAGACTGAATGGGAATGAAATTAAGAAAATTACGTTATCACCACATCTTGTGCAGATAATATCCTTTTTGTTTTGATAAAAAAAACGACGTTTTGCTATGGCATATGTTGGGGAAGGGTATACAAACGATTTTGGTAAAGAAATGCTTCCAAAAAGTGTTCAGATATTTAATCAAAACTTATATACTCCTATGGGATAGGGTATAAAAATGTAAGGCCCAAAAATCGGTGCAGGTAGACGGACGGAATCGAGGACAGACAGACATTGTTAAATCGACTCAGATGGCGATTTTTGATAGTGCTGTTGAAAATAAATACTGCTCGGATGACTTATCAGAGTAACACGAGATAAGGAAACGAACCCAAACCTTTAGCACTGCAGTTCATCGCACGTGAAGCTAGCTACTTGAAGAATATAAATTATGTAGAACTGTTTTTCCGGAATTTGAGCGAAATGTGTCCGTGCTATAAACCATAATAATTTTCCAATATTGACAAAAACTTAAAATTCCATTAAGAAATATTTGGACCTAACTTAATTATGTGAAATTGTTACAAAGAGTAATAGTAACATAGGTTATTGAAATTGACGATTTCTTATATGAAAAAAAATCGTTATTTCGATTTTTTCAGAAAAATTTGCTATGCACATTTGTTGGAACTAATGTCATTATAGTTAATCGACAATACTTAAAACCATTATATTGGAGGTACCGTTAATAGAATTTTTAAAAATAAAATGTCTTTAATTGTGTCCGGAAAACTTTCCCGTTAGCAGATTAAGCGAATATGTAGAGACGACGGACAATCCTTTTCGTATACTAGAAAGTGAAAATCAAAGTTTATAGTTTAAAGAGATGCTACAAAACTGGGGCACACTACCAACGATTCGAACCAAACGTCACCTATATTAACTTTGTGGCGGTATGGGACTCATCTACTCCGCTTGAAATGTTATAAAAGGCATATAGTCGGCAAATAAGAACAGAAATACCAATAATCCTAACTCTTTTAAAAAGCTTCATCCTGTATAGAAAATAGATCACCTATTGGCCATATAAAAAGGAAATTGGAAAATTGCCAAAGGGATTTAATAATGACTTTGAGATCACACTAAACATACGTTTATTGTAAGAGTTGCCGAAACAAAAGCTTAAATAAGAACTTACAGCGTAATATATCCGTATTGAAAGCACTAAAACTATCCAATTAATTATCTTCACATTCACATGAGTAATGTACAACTATATCTATGTACATATTTTATTTTTAAATTGGGAGATCTCACAACTATTAGCATAGTATAAGACAATACTCTACGTAACATTAAACATCATTCAACACATGGTATAGTTAGATCTAATCAATATCATTTAGTCACACATAGGTATATCCAAGTACAGATTTTTTTCACATTAGTTAAACAAAAAAAAAAATATTGAAAAAACAGCTTAAATGTGAGCCTATGGGTTTTTTGTCGAACTTTAACTCAAAACAATATTTAACGTGATCTTTGTATCTTATCCGTGCAAAGTTAAAGAAGATATTCCACTGAAGACTGGAAAAAGTGTGAAGCGAACCGCAGAATAGTGGGATTTATATAAAGTGCACTGAATTGAAGGTATGTATATGTGGTGTTATTTATAGTCTCTCCCATGTGTTTTATAACTAGAGAATAATGAAAAAAAATAGCATTTTTTGCTTTATTGCATTTATAATACTAATTAAATAAATATAGTAATTATACATAGTCTATAACGTAGAGAAAAAAATTAGAAGAATATACCTTCGTCCGCCCGTCCGTACGTCACCAGTTTTAGGACCTTAAATTTTGAGCTAGAATTATGAAATGTGATACACGTGTTTGTTGTTGCTCCGAGCAGGACAAACTGTAAAATATTTTAAAAAAGGTTCTGAACATTATATCTAGACAATCCTAATGTCTATATTTCGTCTAAACGCTTGGCAAAAAAAGACCAGTTTTCAGTAAAAACAAACGTTTTTCGATAAAATTTAAAAAATTTCGAAAAAAATTGATGCAAAATCATTAGTTATGGTAATATAAACGTTTCTTATAAATATCTTTTTAACCCACACTCACTTTTTGGAGGCGTTTTCATGCAAATACCAATTCTATACACTACCACATAGCATAACCAGGCAAAAATCGTTGTTTTTAGTCGAACCATAAATGATTTTGATAAACTGTCTGAACAATATGTTGCTACAATGTCATTTTCTATATTTCATCGCTCGTTTCAAACTAATAGTTTTAAATTTTACAAGCAATAAATATTTTTGTTTCATTCTAAATATTTTTTTTTTCCATTTATGCCAAATTTTGAAAATCTTTAATATCTTCTTTATTTATATCTGCTTTATTATCTTAAATTGAATACATTATGTATTGCATGTACAGCATACATATGTTGTATATGCAACATTATCTCACAAATTATTCAATTTATGCAGTAATAACTTCTAGAATATTTCCTTTAACTAATGTTTTTATTTTTTACTTTAACAATTAAACAATTTACCTCAACACACCATTGGAAATATTTTAAGCAATTAACATTAATTATTATTACAGAGGGTAAATAAATATTGCTTGGCCATAGACATAATTTACCATTAAACTAAGTCAGAATGTTAAAGAGGTAGTTAATGCACTGGTGATCCTAACCTTCGCATGGCATTGAAAATTACTCATTCAATATACCCGACTTTCTGTTTCTTTTACGTGTTTTTTTCGTAATATAAATGTGAAAATTTATACTTGTACCCACCAAACAATAAAACATCTACAATCTACATACACCGTTATATTTTATTTTAAATTTTGTCGATTATATAAAATAGATTTCGTTCTACGTTTTTAGAGTGCCTTGCTCCCTTCCGAGGTTAGATGAGCTTAGATTGCAAGGTTCTAGTAGAATGATTTCACATTCATGTATGAGTTGCTAGCTATGTATTCGTCTTTCTTTTGCTGGGTATTCGTTTAATTAATACCGCTTGATGCTAACCACCAAAGTGTGAAGAGTTATTTCAACAAGTTCATAATGACTATGTTAAGAAATTTTTCTGTTTCGTAATAGCTACCATATATAAGAAAACCTGAGTACTTGAAAATTTTCTAATCCACCGTTTTTTATGTTAATTTCAAATAAATTTGGTGCTATTGCCCGGAAAGAAAGTCGTTTTAAACATCCATCCCATCCTTAAAAACATATGAGAAGGCTACAATCCACTGTTCGGATCCACATCCCATCCATAAAATAAATAATACCACAAAATGTCGGATTTTTGGCGATGAAATATAAAAAATGTCATTGTCAGAACATATTGTTCAGACAGTTTACCAAAATCTTGTATGGTTCGACCAAAATTAACGTTTTTCGCCAGGTGATGCTATGACGTAGTGTATAGAAATGGTTTTTGTATTAAAACGCCTCCAGAAAATGGGCGTGGGTTAAAAAGGAACAATGAAGAAATGTTTATGTTACAATAACCAATGATTTTGCATCAAATTTTTGTTTGAGATGTTTAAAGTTTTGCCGAAAAACGTTTTTTACTGCTCGCAGCAAAACAAGTGTAAACATGTTTGTAGAAAAACGTAGTTTTACGCCAAACCATTAGAGATTTTGGAAAAGTGTCTGAACGAGATGTCTAGACATGTCTATATTTCACTTATACAAAGTTTTTAGCCACGCTCACATTTTTGAGGCGTTTTTTGGTAAAACTTTAAACATTTAAAAAAAATGTTGATGCAAAATCATTATTATGTTGTAATATAAATACTTCAAATATATAATATTTCGACCGATACCCACTTTTTGGAGGCGTTTTCATATGAAAACCATTTGTATACAATACCTCATAGATCAAAAACGTTGTTTTTTTGATCAAGAGTGATTAAATTTGGTACACGTGTTTGTTGTTGCTCCCAGCGAAGTAAGAGTAATTTTTTTTTTTAATCTGCCTACTGCCACGCCCCTTTTTAAGGTAAACATTGTTTGAGGCCAAACAGCTAAAAACATTGAAAAAGTGTATCCAGACAATCCCATTGCCTATATTTAGTCCAGACAAAGTTTTTTGCCACGCCCACTTTTTTGGGGCGTTTATGGTAAACAACTTTTTTTGGTAAAATTTTAAACATTTCGAAAAATTGTTGATGCAAAGTCATTGGCTTTAATAATATCAACTAGTCGTCTGTACATCATATTAACCCACGCCCACTTTTTGGAGGCGTTTTCATACGAAAACCATTCGTATACCCTCCGCAATACCATATGCAGGAGAAAAACGTACTTTTTGTTGAACCGTACAAGATTTTGAACAATATGTTGCTACAATGTCATTTTTAATATATCTTTGCCGTAAAACCGACATTTTGGGGATTTTTATTTTAAGGATGTGATGGGATAGGGTATAAAACCATCCACAAAGTGGATTTTAGCCACCTCATATTTTTAAACTACATTTGTTTAATTCATTCACTCTAGCTTAGCAATGATATTTAATAAGTATTGTCCAAGGCTTTTTGTTCGAACAAGTGTATAAGTTTTCAAAAAATGCCCACTGCCACGCCTACTTCTTAGAAAAACGGTTTTTTTGGCCAAACAGTAGGGAATTTTGATAAATTGTTTGGAGAAGATATAAAGTCGACCTGAAGATCTATATTTTTAGTTTATTCAGTTTTTTGTCACGGCCACTTTTTGAGGGCATTTTCTGTACAAAAACATTTTTCGGTAAAATATTTAACATTTCGAAAAACAATTGTTGATGCCCAATTATTGGTTATGGTAATATAAATATTTCTTCCATATATCATTTTCACGTTTTCATACAAACATAATTTGTATACTCTACCTTATAGAATGACCCGACGAAAAAGGTTGTTTTTGGTCGAACCATACAAGATTTTGATAAACTGTCTGAACAATATATTCTGACAATGATGTTTTCTATATTTCATTGCCATAAAGCCGACATTTTGGGGATATTTATTTTAGGGATGGGATGGTATAGGGTAAATATAAAGGATCCGCACTGCGGATTGTTGGCTTTTCATATGTTTTTTTCTCTCAAAACGCATTTTACGCATCGCTTTATAAAAGTGACATTAGACCAAATTCTAGCATTTCGCATTATAACACTTCTATGAAGTGTGAGAGATGAGAAAAGTGACATTAAGCCAAAAGGAGGTCAAATCGAATTATATACACACCTAACAGGGAAGCAAATGTAATATGCAATCTTAGCCGAAATCATTCGACGCTCACAAAGCGTCATAACACCAAATTCTTAAATTTGGCCTTATGTCACGGTACCTTTTTAGCCTTAAATTTTTTGGAATAATCATTTGTATTTGTATAGGTTTGAGGGAAGTTTTTATTTACATTTACAATAACAATGAATCTAAAGGTGTTTAATTTACATTCTAACTGATAAATCGATTTTCAGGTAATCAATCTGTATAAATATTGTATTTGTATTTCTGCGAAAACTTTCATCGAAATTTTACTTTTAGATAATCAGGTTATAAAATGCAAATGCTTTGTTTTGACACCAACTCAAATTCATAAAAAAGTCGCAAGAAGTTTAAGAAGTTTTCCAATGAGGCTTTTGAATGATATAACTGGACCCTAATGCCGCAAATACACAATAATTGACTTGGTAATTGTTCGGATTTTGATTTGGTAAGCTCACAGAAAGCGACGGGAAGTTGAATAGAGCCGGTTGAAATGTCAACAGGGACTTGGCCGTTGCTAATATAGAACAATTGCCTTGAAAATACTTTTCCAGATTGGTGTTTATGCAGATCGACACCCACATTCGCTGTCAGTTTGAGTTTTTTTAAGTTTTTTCCACAAAACAGATGATTTCAAACATGAAATAAGTCCATCGGCTGGCGTTGGCAGTAGACTTACTGGTAATGTTTGCCGAAAATAACCTGCCAACATAAATTCGTACAACTAAACCGTATATGATTGTTTCGTAAATCTTGTATCATTTTGGAAATGTTGTTGGATATTGATTGATTTGCATATGCAATGGCAACTTGAGTGGAAAGAGCAGTTTGTATGAATTCCAACAATGTACATGCAATTCATGATGGTTGAAAATACCATGATGATTGTAACAACCATGCGAGCGTATCGTTGCCAAAATCAAGAACATATAATAAAAAACATATGAGAAGGCTACAATCCACTAAGTGGATCGTTGTATACCCTATCCCATCTCATCCTTAAAATTAATATTATTAAAATGTCGGCTTTATGGGCTGGTTATGCTATGAGGTAGTGTATGCAAATGGCTTTTGTATGAAAACGCATCATGGTTTAAATGTATGGAAAAAATGTTTTTATTAACATAACAAATAATTTTGCATCAAACATTTTTTCAAAATGTTTAAAATTTTACCGAAAAACGTTTTTTTTTTACTGAAAACGACCTCAAACGGCAAATAACCTTATATGGACAAAATATAAATATTCTGGTTGACTACATATGTTGTTCGTACACTTTTTAAAAGTTTATACTGTTTGACTAAAAATAATGTTTTTCTAAAAAGTGGGCGTGGCAGAGGCAGATTTTGAAAATGTTTGCACTAATTCGAACACCACGTACAAGGATCACATGTACCGAATTCCACAAACCTACTTAACTTGATGTTGTTGTCAGAGTTAATAGCGGAGCCTAGATACCGAAAGTCCAGTACTACCTCAAACTTATATCTGTCAATGGTGACATTCTGTCCAATTCGTCGATGTTGTGTGTCCTTTCGTGTTCACAGCATATACTTCGTTTTTCCCTCATTTACAGCTAAACCCATTTTTTCCGCTTTCTTCCTTATACTAGCAAATGTGGCTATGTCAATATCGTCGGCATATGCTAGTAGTTGTACCGATCATCGCCGTTTCGCAGTCTGCAGAAGTGGTTCTTCCACATCCTCATCACCGACAGTGTGTCAACTACGACATTTCCTTGTTCATCTCGACAGGATTCTTTTCGAGCCCTGTATCCTTCGCTTTGACGTTTTACACTTTGGTAAAAATTGCGAACATCGTTCCTGGAGTGACACCTCTCTATATACTCGATAGCGCGCTTTTCTTGCTCTTTTTTTCTTCTTTCTGAAGAGTCTTGTCTTCACCTGCAGCTTAGCTTTGTAGGCCTAGATCTTGGCTCCGAGCATCTGTCGGCATTCCTCACCAAACCAGGGTTTTCTTGCTGGTGGGCGCGAGAATCCTAGCACATCAGTTGCGGCTGATCTAATGGCTTGTTGGCATCGTTGCCATTGATCTTCGAGATTCGATGCTGGTGGTATGGTGTTAACCGAGAGGTTTAGGGATACGCGTTGCGCGAATTTATTGGCGGTCTCTTGTGATTGCAGTCATTGTACATTAAATTTCACTGTATTTCGCATTCTTTGCTCTCCTTCAAAAAGGCAGTAGTCCGAGTCGATGTTAGCTACTCGAAATGTTCGAAAATCCAAATAATTGATCAATTTAGTTGACCGTTCGTTGACCTGGTGACCGCCATGTCCCCTTATGGATTTCGAGGTGAGGAAACCGTGTGCTGGTTATAGTGGCATTTCGTTCAGTAGCAAAGTTGAATGTTATAGAACGAGGGTAGACTCTGACTGGCTTTAACTTGGCAATGCCCAGTGGTTGTAACTCTGACTACACATCAAGTGCTTATTTTTAAACTCCAGGTGGTAAACATCGGGTACTGGCCTCATCATACCGCATTTGTCTTGCTAAACGATAAGCGTCAGTGTTGATAACACGACGAAAAACAGCAACACTATAAACAGCCAGGTCACTATGCCAACGTTTTGCATCCTCTTTTTTCCCGGCCCATTCGGCCCATAATGTCTGCTTTTTAGCAGTTTAGGGCTTCCGCTAGTTGTTCACTTGCACCTCTCCTGTTTATTGTTCTCGTAACCGTTAGTTTTTTCCATTGTTGGGTAGTTAACCCAAAGTACAACCCCCAACCTGGATGGTTAGTTCCATTTTATTAGATAACCCTAGGAACCCCAGTGCAGAGGGCTTCTTACGATACCAGAAAAAAACTGGAAAAAAATTTGTATCATGGGTCAGCATGGACGGCCGCGGCCGTTGGCGGTGAGAAGTGAAGTCAAATACCTTGGCATCTGGCTTGACAAGTTTCTATAATTTAATAAAAATGTGGATGCTTGTCTGGCCAGGGCTAGGGGGGCTTATGCTCTGACAAGAAAATTGTTTCATAGCAGTCAACTTGATTCGAGAGTGAAAGTCATTTGCTACATGGCCCTCATAAGGCCGATCATCGCTTACGGTTGTCTTGTGTGGTTCAATGTATCACCATCCTACATGGAAAGGATACGGCTGTTTGAGAGACGTTTTCTCCGATCCTGCTTAGGATTGTACCGAACGCCGGACCTTGAGTACGTAAAATATTATCGCAACGAGGTTCTATACAATGGGGCTCAGTTGAATAGAATTGACAATTTCCTAATGAAGGTGACTCGAAGGCACGTTGCAAGGGCGATAGCTGGCGACAACAGCCTGATCTTTGGGGCTTATTATCCCAATGATTTATACATGGAGAGCACGCTCATATCAGGCTTTATTCCACCAGAGGCATTCATTTACATTGATTCGTTAGGGTTAGTACAAGACAGGAACGGTATCCCGGTTTTATACCACCGCTATCGTGACGCGCGGGACAAACAACTAATCCGCGACGGGTACGTCGACAATGCTCCGGAGCTCCTCCGCTTTAGCACGGCGGTATCGGATCGCGATAGGATCGATGCTGCAAAACAGCGCACTGAATTCTGGTGGCTATATGAGGAAGGTGATTCTGCACTTCCTCAGGACTTTGCGGACTTTTAGTCCAACTCCATAGGTAAGATTTTAAATTTAGGAACAAGGTCTGGGGCGGGACTTGTGCACCATATTGGCGTACAATATGGTTGAACGCAGGCTGCCGTGGGACCGAAAGACGCAATCAGGATGGCGACCCCTCGGGGCATGCGCAACGAGGGCTCGCCACCCCGATTATAATTAAGTTAGGTTTAAGTTGTTTAAGTAGTCTTAAGTTAGGCTTAAGTAGTTTAAGTAGACTTAAGTTATATATAATCTAGAATAAGCTTTTATATAAAACAAAAAAAGTCACTAAACAAAGTTTTCAATTTTTTTTCTTTGTAAATTAAAATTAAATATAAAACCAAAAAACCGACAAACCTAAGCCTAAAGTCAAAATAAAACAGCTAAATATAAGCTTACAGCGCTCACTAAGGGCCGATAACTTAAATTAAGTAAACCAGTTATTGATAAGTTAGATTTAAGCATTTTTGTCTAGTAGTAAGTTAATATTTTAGGTAAATAAAAAATGAGTTTGAAAGTTAAAAAAAAAGATAACCCTAGGACGCGGGGCCATAAGTATCTACTACGGGATTGAGCACTGCCCTTGGCCTTTCGGTTCAAATTCATAGACAACCTGTTGTCCGAATAAGTCGAAGAAGCATGTCTATACCATCCCATCCTTAAAATTAATATCCCCAATATATGGGCTAAATGTCTATGAAATTTAGAAAATTAAATTTTGTCACAACTTATTGTTCGGGCAGTCTATAAAAATCTTGTATGGTTCGACAAAATACAACTTTTTGTTCCTTATGCTATGAGGTAGTGTATACAAATGGTTTTTATATGAAAACGAATCCAAAAAATGAGCGTGGGTTAAAGTGATGTAAAATAAAGAAATATTTATATTACCATAGCTAAATACAGACATGAGGATTGTCTAGACATGTTGTTCAGACACTTTTTCCAATTTCCTTATCATTTCGCCAAAAGTAACGTTTTTTTCTTTAAAGTGGGCGTGGCAGTTGGCGGATTTCAAAAACGTTTACACTTGCCCTGCTTCGTCGTAAAGAGAGTAGAAATTTCGAAATTCTGTCTCAAAAATCGGTGACACATAGACGGACGGACAGACAGAAATACATGGCTAGAACGACTCAGCTAGCGATTCTAAGTCAATCCATATACTTTGAGGTATATCTATCGAAATTATTTCACTATGTTAAAAACTTAACGTCAATCTAATATACCCCTATGGGATAGGGTAAAACAACATATGATAAAGCTACAATCCACTGTGTTGGTCGTTTTGTACGCTTTCCCATCCCATCCTTAAAAGTTAATATCATTAAAAATGTAACAGTTTATCAATAATCAATAGCTCGAATTTAAAAGCCCAAAAAACCGGTGACCTACAGACGGACCGACGGACAGATAGAGACATGACTTAATCGATTTAGCTAGCGATTCTGTGTCGATCCATATTCTTTGAGGTATATCGAGATAAATTATTTGAAATTTTGAAAATTAAATTTTACCATAACATGTTGCTCATACAGTTTGTCAAAATTTTGTATGGTTCGACAAAAACCACGTTTTCATACCCAATCCCATAGGTATATTAGTTTTGACAAAAGCCATTTGTACATACTACATCATAGCATAACAAGGCGAAAAACTTTGTTTGTTGTCGACCCATAAAAGATTTTGATAAACTGTCTGAACAATATGTTGTGAAAATGACATTTTCTATATTTCATCACCATAAAGCCGACATATTGGGGATATTTATTTTAAGGATAGGGTTTTAAACGATCCGCGCAGCGGATTGTAGCCTTCTCATATGTTTTTTTTATATGCAAGGTTTGTACTAGCAAACATGGCTATAGCATCAGGTAGAGTCCCATCAATGATGTCAATATCTTCTGGTTATCCTAGTATTTGCACCGATCTTTGGAAGACTGTGGCTTTGTTGACTCAGGAGCTTTTCACAATCCTCTCAAGTATGATAATGATTGGTATCGAATGTTTTAGTGAGGTCGTTCCAACCCTAATGGAGCAGCGGAAATTCTCCGTCAATTTCCCTTAGGACGATTTTAGTGGGTATACCAAAGCTAGACATGGCTCTCTATAGTTCGTTTCTGGTCATTAGTGAAATTTATAAAGAGGTGAAAAAAAGCTTTACATGCTACTATGGGTTTCGTAGAACGAGGGTAGACTCTGATTGGCTTTAACTTAGTTGTTGTAACTCTGACTACACACCAAATTTGCTTATTTTTACCTTCAATTGGTAACCATCGGGTAATGGCTTCATCCAACCGGATTTCACTTACTAAACGATAAGTGTGATTTTTGGTAACAAGACGAAAACCAGCAACTTTTTAAACAGCCTGGTTGGAATGTCACGGAATAAATACCCGGATTGAGCTGTTTCGACGTATCCTGACAACAGGTTTTCTAGGAATTTCAAGGGTAAGTGAGGCCCCTTGAACAGAGATGGTGACTTATGGCAGCACTCAATTCCGTAGTGGATACTGGTATATCATCGTGTCCTTGGTATATCTAATAAATGGCAACTGGCACTCCAGGTTGGGGGTTGTGCTTTGTGTAAGCTACCCACCCATGGAAAAATTCCACTAGTTACGATGCAAGCAATAGCGTCGGAAAGGACTGATTTTATTGTTGACGACCCTGCTAAATGAAAAAAGGACAATGGCGTTCGTATCTGCACCTGGAATGTGGGAACATTTAACAGGAGTGGTGCAAGCGAACAACTAGCGGAAGCCCTAAACTGCTAGAAGGAAGATATTACTGCCATCCAGGAAATACGATGGATGAGCAAAAGGAGGATGAAAAACTGTAGCCTTTACTACGGACCGTAAAATAGTGAGCAGAAACAGCGACTATTCGGATGCCGATTTGTTTTAAGTGCCAGACTTGGGCAAGAAATCTTATGTTTCCAAGACATTTGCGAACGCTTTTTAACAATCCGCATCAAGGCAAAATTCGCCAACATAGGTCTTATATGCACTCACGTCCCAACGAAGGAAAAAGGTGATATATTTTTTTTTCTTTGGGCTTGTGGAAATCTCAAAAGACACGATGAGCACTTGCAGAAAGTAGTGTTGTACTTTAACCCCTTACTTAAACCACCCCCCTTTTTGTATTTGTATTGCAACAAAGTATGCGACTTATCTAGCAATTTTTTTATCACGAGTAATGAATGTTTGGTAGGTAACTTTGAGAGTAACTGTGAGAGTTCCTACTTTTTCCGCAGTTTATAGTGCGGTTTGTTACTATCGGGCCAAATCTAAGGACTTAGTTCTTTGAATACGTCGCAATAAATATGTTTCCGTTAATATGAGGACAGTTGTGTTAACGTGTCCCAAAAAAACGTTTTTTATGTTTGCGTGCAAAATTTTTCGTTTCATCTTTAACCGCGGGCATACCCAGATCTCTGCGAAGATCTTCATTACTTATACCACTGCATATTGACGAATGATATTAACACTTTGTTTTCTAAAGTTTGTAAAATATTTAGACTTGTTTCACTGCTACAACCCCATAATTGTATACCATATGTCCAGACCGGCTTTAGCACTTGCTTGTATAATAGCAGCTTGTTATTGAGGTTGAGCTTCGAATATTTTCCGAGTAACCATTATAGTTCTCTGTATATATTTTTAAGTTCTTCGCATTTCATTTTACATGCGACCTCTGTTTTAATTTTGCATCGAGTGTGAATTCGAGATATTTCGATTCATTTGATATAGCTAAGGATTGGTTCTACGAGCTCCTTGTCAAAACCTATGAGCGTCTACCGAAGTGCGATGCTTAAATCGTGTTGGGAGCTTTTGCGCAAAGGTAGGAAGAGAAAACATACTTAGTAATATTGTCGGAATATATAGTCTACACGAAAACTCGTCTGCTAACAGACTTAGGCAAATTAACTTCGCTAGGGAACGAAATGCCACTGTAGCCAGCACACGGTTTCCTCACCTCGTTATCCGTAAAGGGATATGGCGATCTCCAGATCAACGAACGGTCAACCAAATTGATCACATTGCGATAGACAAGAGGCACGCATCCAGTATTTTAGATGTCCGAACATTCCGAGGAGCTAACATCGACTCGGACCGCAATAATCCAGAAATACTGTGAAAAATATTTATATTGAAAGATTGCAATCGCAAGAGACCGACAAGACCTTCGCGCAAATTATCCCTTCACCTCTCGATTAAAACCATACCACCAGCATCGAATGTTGAAGAACAATGGCAACGATGCAAACAAGCCATTAGATCTATATATGAGAAAACAATGGCTTTCAAACAAGTATGAGTCCTAAGTACTTTGATATTTATTTTGTACATAAACAACATTACTCAGTACCTTAAAATAGGAATCAAATCAATGCTAAAAACGAAAAGTGGACATTTCAATGGAAGCAAACGGAATTGTCAAACAGTATTAGTATCTCGAATTAAGTTATATACATATATTATTAATTTTATTAAATTCATACTATAAAATTAATAAATATTATATAAACATATAATTTATTTATATGTATATATAGAAAAATTTACATATAATTTATAAGTTTATAAATTAATAATATATACATATAAAGATAATAAAATTAAAAATTAAAACAAATATCCTCAAAATGTTGGCTTTTTTGCGATTAAATATAGAAAATTTTACTGTCAGAACATATTGTTTAGACAGTTTATCAAAATCATTTAAGGTTCTTGTAAATACTTCATTGACAATTCTCCGTAAACGAGGTTCTAGAAATCGTGAAAAGCTAATGGACTTAAAAAATAATGCACTACCGTACACGACAGAGGTGTAATACTAGATATTGAAGTACATTTGGACATTACATTTAGTTATAAATTCAACAAGTATTCTTAAATTTTCATTTAGCCTTTCCGTTGTCACATAAAGTAGAAGTAAGTATACACAACAAGACTATAGGCGTTATAATCTAGCCTCCTTGGTGAGCCAGCGATAACGTACAATTTTCGCTGGTTTTATGTTAGCCAGATCCACCGAAACCATGCTTCGAGTCGGTGGAAAATTCAATTGTTTTTGCAAAACGAAATACTTTCTGGGAAATGGGGTTTCGCTTGCAGTACCAATCTTGAGAAAGATTATTTCCTAATAGCATCTTAAATGTAAATCAATTTATCCTAAAAACATATATATAAACTCATCGATTACCGAACGATTACATCGATTACAGACGCTCTTTCAAAATTCCTTACAGTTTGGCCAAAAACTTGTTTTTTTTTAAAGACAAGGGCCAACCAGTGGACGGATTTCAAAGAGCCTTACACTTGTTCTGCTGGGAGCAGCAACGAGCACATGTACCCAATTTTTCTACAAAAATCGCCAACTTATCTAATATGAGAATATAAATCTATGTCTCCTCCTCTGTGCCACTTAGGTTTTATGTTATATGAATTTCCTTCTTTTTGTCTATCTGTCTTTCTCTGTTGTATTAATGTCTTGTCTGTCCCAGCCGATGCCTCAGTCGCCAGGGCTTTTATGTGTCTGTAATTGTGCATTCATGTGCGAACTACTGTGAGATCAATATCAATGTCCCGATTTCATTCAGCGGTTTTCAATAATATCTACACTTGTTCAGCTTCGTCGGATAGAGAGCCTATATACCAATTTTCAAAACACAGACGGACGGGCATACATACATGGCTTGATCAATTCAGCTAGCGATTCTGAGTTGATCAATATACTTTGAGGTAAATCCAGCGGAATTATTTCTCTATGTTACAAACTTTATGTCAAAATCAATCCCTATGGGATAGGGTATAAATATCAATAAACTTTTACAAACAGTTAACGTATTATTAAAAGCTACTAAAGGAAATGTTGATACCGGTCACTTATTTGAACTGATAATAAACCGAAATAATGCTTTCGTTGCCATATCTGCAACCTTAAATAGACTGACATTTCTTGTGTTTCGTTGAAAGAAAATGGATGGCCCAAAGGGGGCAACTTTTTAAAAACCGTTGCAAGAAATATATTTCGCATGTCCTTGAAATTCAAAACTAATTTATTAATTGGATAAGGAAATTCGGGAAGCTTCAGTGGCGCGATGGTTAGTGCGATGAACTGCCGCGCGGAAGGTCTGGGTTCGTTTCCCAGCCGTAGCAACACCTAAATTATTTTTCACTGGCCCTGCTCTCGTAATAATCTGACAAATCACCCGAGTAGTATAAATTGTCATGAAAAGCTTATCTCAACTTAGCCCTTCGGATTCAGCATAAAACAGGAGGTCTCGCCATCGTGCAAAGAAGTACACACGCGTACATGAATGGTTGTGAGAAAATAGCTAGGCCCTGGGTACTAACGAGCCTGTTGCTCGATTAATTTATTTTACTTTGAACAGCCGAAAGAAATTTTAAAATCTTTCGAAATATTATTCGAGCTTACAAACATATGAGACGGCCACAATCCGCTAAGCGGATGGTTAAATACCCTATCCCATCCCATCGCTAAATTTAATATCCCCAAAATGTGGGCTTTATGACAACTAAATATTAAAAATGGCATTGTAACAACATATTGCTCACACAGTTTATCGACATATGAAAAGGCTAAAGACGGACAGACATGGCTAAATCGACTCAGCCATCGTTTCTGAGTCGGTCCATATACTTTGAGGTATACCTAGCTAAATTATATCACTTTGTTACAAAATATGTATCGAAACTAATATACCCCTATGGGATAGGGTATAAATTAAAAAAATCATTTAAACAATGACAAAGAATGGATAACATCATTCAAAAATAATCTTTTAGTACCCTATCCCATCCCATCGTTAAGACAAATATCCCCAAAATGCCGGATTTATGGCGATGAAATATAGAAAATGTCATTGTCATAACGTATTGTTCAGGCTGTTTATCAAAATAATTTATTGTTCGACAAAAAAGACCGTTTTTCGGCTGGTTATGCTATGAGATAGTGTATAGAAATAGTTTTTATATGAAAACGCCTCCAAAAAGTGGGCGTGGCTTAGATTGTTATATGAAAGAAATGTTTATATTAGCAGATTCTATGTTTTTGCATCACCATTTTTTTCGAAATGCTGAACATTTTTCCGAAAAACGTTTTTTACTAAAACCGCCCCCATAAAGTGGGCGTGGCAAAAAACTTTTTATGGACCAAATATTGACATAAGGATTGTCTAGATATGTTTTTCAGTCACTTTTTCAAAATCTCTAACGTTTCGGCCTAAAACTAGTTTTTTCTACAAAAAAAGGGGTGTGTCAAACCTAATATACGCCTATTAGATACAAATCTTGTATGTTTCGACATAAAACAACGTTTTTCTCCTGCAAATGTTATGGCGTAGGGTATAAAAATGGCTTTTGTAGGAAAACGCCTCAAAAAGGTGGGGGTTGATTAAAATGTTATGATATAATCATAACCAATGATTTTGCATCAAACGCTTCTGCCCGTCCGTACGTCAGTTTTTGGGCCTTAAATTGTAAGCTAGAATGATGAAATCGGGACATTGATATTGATCTCACAGTAGTTCGCACATGAATGCACAATTACAGACACATAAAAGCCCTGGCGACTGAGGCATCGGCTGGGACAGACAAGACATGAATACAACAGAGAGAGACAGATAGACAAATAGAAGGAAATTCATATAACATAAAACCTAAGTGGCACAGAGGAGGAGACATAGATTTATATTCTCATATTAGATAAGTTCCCAATTTTTCTACAAAAATCGCCAACTTATCTAATATGAGAATATAAATCTATAAATCTATATAAAAAAAAAATAATTTAGGTGTTGCTACGGCTGGGAAACGAACCCAGACCTTCCGCGCGGCAGTTCATCGCACTAACCATCGCGCCACTGAAGCTTCCTGAATTTCCTTATCCAATTAATAAATTAGTTTTGAATTTCAAAGACATGCGAAATATATTTCTTGCAACGGTTTTTAAAAAGTTGCCCCCTTTGGGCCATCCATTTTCTTTCAACGAAACACAAGAAATGTCAGTCTATTTAAGGTTGCAGATATGGCAACGAAAGCATTATTTCGGTTTATTATCAGTTCAAATAAGTGACCGGTATCAACATTTCCTTTAGTAGCTTTTAATAATACGTTAACTGTTTGTAAAAGTTTATTGATATTTATACCCTATCCCATAGGGATTGATTTTGACATAAAGTTTGTAACATAGAGAAATAATTCCGCTGGATTTACCTCAAAGTATATTGATCAACTCAGAATCGCTAGCTGAATTGATCAAGCCATGTATGCCCGTCCGTCTGTGTTTTGAAATTTGGTATATAGGCTCTCTATCCGACGAAGATGAACAAGTGTAGATATTATTGAAAACCGCCTACTGCCACGTAGTTTTTGGCCTAACCGTTATAAATTTTAAAAAAAAAATTGTCTGAACAAAATATCTAGACAATTGTAATGTCTATATTTCGTTGATACAAAGTCTTTTGCCACCCCACTTTTTGGGGGCAAAAAATTGATGCTTCGATCATGGCGATGGTGAATTCGAAGTGTGGGTAGAAGATGTAAGATTTATTCAACACCTGTTTGCAACGATCTCCATGAGCTGGCATCAAGAAAATATAATTGCAAAGCCATGTTTTCGTTACTAGTTAGATTGGTTCGGTGTGTTAAGTTGTGGAAACCGCCGTTAACCGTATGTTAATAGTAAGATTGTGAGTAATCCATTAGTTTGGATTAGAAGATATTTGCAGTCTGAAAATAGATAATTTTTCTAAGTTTTATGTATCTATTTGCTTTCTATAAGAAACGTGTTTCCGAGATCCACCTAAACTAACTTTTTGATAAAAGGCTTCGAAAATTTGTTACCTAATCGTTTATTCTTTCGTACAAATACTCTGAATATACGAGTGAGAGCTTTAAGTGTGCATAAAAAAAAAATGCATGAATACAACGAGAAGATGTAACACCCCAGGTGACAATCTGGTTTCACTGGAAAATCCCCGAATTCTCGGAGATCGGCTCTATGGATTTTGGATAGAGGCAATTATTGCAACCTTGTAATCCTTTCGGGAAAAGTTCAAAGTTCAATAAAAATACCTTATGAACCAAAACCTAGTGCAAACTGTCCCATTAATTCAGAATAAAATACAAATTTAGAAAAACTTAGTCGCGAAACCGACTGGATTCTAAAGAAAAGACCGGTGAAAAAAAGGAAAGCTGTATCCTCACCTGACGTAATTTATATCGGTGAAGATAATATTAATAAATATAAACAGCTGAAACAACGCCTTACCGCCATTTAATGAGATCGGTATAAGCGACTATAACATATTACATATTTTGATAAAATCGCTACCATTGCCGTGCTACCAAGTAACATCGCTTAAAACGAGCGGTGGGTGCACGACTTGGTCGTACGCAACTTTCTCTTTCACAGCGAGTTAATTAGACGTTTTTAACAATTTGGCAGAATACACAATAATATTTATTTCGCTTAATGATAATAAAAATGATATAAATGCGAACGTTTATTCCGTAATTGAAATTAATCGGTGTCCATGTGAATAATAATGATTTTCCGTTATTGTCCAAAACTGAAAATTGAGTCTTGGGATAGTTGTATACAAATTAAATTTCATTCAATTTGGCAAAAAAGTTTGCGAGAAATTGACAATTTTCTTTATATGGCCTGAATGAAAAAATCCGTTATATGGATTCTCTCGAAAAAAAAAATGGGTATGCAGGTTTGTTGGAACTAAAAAGCTTATAGCATATAGGAAGTTTAATCAAAATCGTTAGAGTCGTTTTTGAGAAAATTGGGGTTATATATGATTTTTATATGGCAGGTACCAGTAATAACATGGCTAAAAGCAAACAAAAAGAATGGCCGAGAATTATGACCAAAAAACGCTTAATACGAAGTTTGAAGAAAATCGGTCAAGGCTTGAGAGACGTGTACGGACAGACTGACCGACGGACGGAATGCCAAAAACCACTTTTTAGAGTTCCGCTATCGTCGTAAGGTTAGAATCAATCAAAATCTCGAGGTCTAAAGTTTTCACAAAAACAAGATTTTTCTCTTTATAAGAGAAAGTTAAAAATATATTGAAAACGTGCGTTAAAGACCCTGAAAGTTGCCGTCTATTTTCTCGAAAAGTTAAAACCGATAAAATAGAATGGTATTCATTTGAGAAAAAAATCTGAAGGTACCCTACGTGTTGTAGCCAGAGGCTGGTATGCGTCGTATTTAAAGATGACATAGCTACCGACATTAAAAACAGGCAATATAATATTATGGATGTAATTGGCATTCTTAAGCGACAAAAACAGCCAAAAGAAAGTGAAGGAAATGTAACAACACGCGCTCTGCCTTAAATTATACTAACTTTTGGTGAAATAGAAAGTTTGAAAAATATATATGAAATAAAAACAAACATATTTTCAAAAAGAGTCAAGTTGCGTAAAATGTGCCGTAAATCATCTGACAGTAGATTATAGGTTAGAAAAGAAAACTCTTGCTATTTGCATTAATTGTAAAGACGATCATCCTGCAAATTCTCGCGGCTGCCAAGTAGCTAAAGAGTGAAATAGACGGACAAAATCTACAAGTAAAAATGTATAGAAATTAAATTTAACTAAGCAAAAGCCTAAAATGCACTTAAATTTGTCTCAAGGCAAAAGCGGGAATCAGAAATGCGTTCGAATCTTGTACATACGAAACCAATAGTAAAAACGTGTGCCCAAGCTACAGCATCCGATAACGCTCCTTTTTTCTATTATTCTATTAAAACTTGAGGAACAAAGTGAAACGAATATACTTATTTTCGACAGGCTAGTTAAGCTTGAAAGTAGTGTTTTAAATTCAGATTACTGTGTGCGAACATACCCTGATGTGTGAAAATCGAACAAATTTTTTAAATTTCCATTATTGGTACTGGATGCCCCCACTGGAATGAATGACTGGAATAGTGGTATCTGTTAAAACCACTTTTCGATCAATCAAGAAACTGCGGGAACCTCCCAGAATATGCCATCTCTTTCTAGATCAGTATGTGGAGTGGTATAGATAGTGATGAAGCGACAACCAGCGAGCGAGTCTAAATTGTGACCTGAACGTGATTTAAAAAGTGTTGACTGAGTAAAGTGAATTAAAATTGCTAGATAAGTCGAATACTTAGTTGCAATACAAATGTAAAAAGGGCGGTGGTTTTAGTGGGTTAAAGCCTAACACTACTTTGGGCACGTGCTCATCGTGTCTTCCGAGATTTCGACCAGCCCACGGAAAAAAACCTAAGTGAATTTTTGAATTTGTTGTTATTGGTTATTGGATTTCAAATAAGTGTACCTAATTGAATTGTAAAACGAGAATAAAGTCATAACCGTTTTGCAAATAATATAATTATAGTAATAAGAGTGTGCTATGATAAATTATTGTTAAACATCACACAGAAAAGCGTTTTATCATTCGAAGCCTGGCTTCATACAACCTTGGTGTCAAAAATGGGATAAAACATTTTCTGGATAAGAAGTTTCTAGAAAACTGCGAAATGTGAAGAAACAGTTAATTCGGATCATTCGAGAATTTAAGACCAAGAACCTAGTGAAAAGGATTTAGTGAATCGTGAAAATTTGAGAATAATGAAAAATAATTTGATAAAGTGTGTGATTGTGTGTGCTTCGAATATTTTCCGAGTAAAAAGTACAGCTCTCTGTATTTGTACAGCGAGATATTTCGCTTCATTTGCAAAAGCGACTCGAACTATATTGAGAAATACTGGCAAATTGTTTGTCCGTTTATACGAAAAATCTACATGAATCGATTTGCTCTCGTTAAGAAGGCCTCTATGCCAAAATTTGTCAAAAGCTTGAGACACTTCAAGAAATACGGCTGAGAAAATTTTCAAATACATAAGTAATTCGATGAACTTGGTCCACAGTCGAATGATTATTTCTAAACCCAAATTGATGGTCAGGTAAAAGGCATCTCTTATCGTTAATGGGGTGTAAACGACCGAGTTATGTCCTTTCAAAAACTTTTGAAATTATTGGAAGAATTGAAATAGGTCTGTAAGACTTTATTTCATTCGGTGATTTTCTTGGTTTGAAAACCATAATCAATTCCGCGACTTTCTTCTGTCTTGGTATGTATTCTAATTTAATGTCTGCATTTACAATGTAGAGGATTTTAGTTTGGGGCATAACCCGGAGCTTTTTAGGCTTTCATTTCTGTATTTCCCGTTTAAGCTAGGCCATACTTCCATATCTAACTACCTTACTATCGGCTGTTATCTCGAATAAATTAATATTTTCTGGACCATCAAATGGTTTAAATGTTTCCTTAAGGTGTGCGGCAAAGCGTTTTTTTTAATTGCTTTTTGCCCAAAGATTGCTAAGCCAAACGCTGCGGGTTCAAGCCCCAGCTACGGCAGCATTTGTTTTCTACGAAAATTACCAGCTTATCTGAGGTCACCTGTGCGATAATATGAGATAATACAAATCTATGTCTCCTCCTCTGTGCCACGTAGGTTTATGATATATGCCTTTCCCTCTATGTTCCTATCTGCCTCTTTCTGTCTAGCCCATGGCCTCAGTCGCCAGTACAGTTACTCGTTGCATTGATGTGCGAAGTACTGTGATGTCAAATGTCAAATGTCAAATGTCAAATACCCTAATTGGTGGCACAATGTTTTTTTTTGCCTTTTTATGACTTTAATTGCTTTCCAAAGTGAATAATTCGATTCTTTTCCATTGGTTAGGCTTTGTAGATAGGTTTCTACTGCATGGTTTTTAATGTACAGGTGTGTTTTATCTTTCGGGGCACGAGTTTGGTGCCATTTTTTTCGAGCTTTTCATTTTTGTCAAACCAAATCTCTTATTTCCCATGGGTACTTGATACAAACAAACCACACCAAACCGTTGTTTTTTCTGGATGAAGTGGCAGTTCTTCAATCTCTTCAGGTTGCTCTTTGTCTCAAATGCGGCAATTTTGTTTGTTTACATACCCATTGAGCCAGAAATGGGCTTCATCGCTAAACAGAATTTGCCTCGAAAACGTCGGATCTTCTTGGAACTTTTCAAGAGCCCATAGAGCGAAGCGATGTCGCTTGGGAAGGTCGATCGGCTTCAGTTGTTGCACAAGCTGTATTTTGTACGCTTTCAATTTAAGATCTTGACGTAAAATGCGCCAAGTCGTTCCATACGTCAGTCCGAGTTGCTGCGAACGGCGCCGAATCGGTCTTCGTGTACACTCTCAGCTACGGCCGCTATACTTTCTTCACAGCGTGCTAGACGTGGTCTACTCGGTGGAACATTATCCAATAATGAATGCTGGGTCTCAAAATGGGTGATGGTGTTGCGAATAGTATGCTCAGTAGGCCGATTATGTTGACCATAAGTTGAGCGAAGTGCACGAAACATATTCCTCACAGAACGTGAATTTTCATAATAAAGTTGAACAATTTGTAAACGTTGTTCACGCGTAAGTCTTTCCATTATGAAATGCCAAACAATACTAAACAAAAATAACATGACAGCATGACACGACTCACACGTGATCTGTCAAAAAAGGCTATTGAAAAAAGTATCTCTACTTGGATCACCCGTTATTACCATAGCTCTCTATTTTGGTTGTTGAGGATTATTATTTCATAAAGGAGTCAACCGCGACTTCGAGTTCTAATGGGGATCTAAGCCATTCACCCAGTCGAATATTATTTTCAATATTGTTTTTGAAGCCCTCCCAGTTGGTTTTTCGGTTTGTTAGTCTGGGTGGATTATTAGTTCTAATGATTGATTCGCTCGATGTTAGAATGACAGGAATGATCAGAGCAAAGATCACGGCATACCTTTTACGATGAAAAACTCGATTAAATCCGGTATTTTTGTAACATCAGTTGGCCAGTTCGGTATTATACTTTCTACCAACATCGTAATTATCCTAACTTTCTGTGATATGCATTTAGATCCCCATAATGAATGTTTTGCATTGAAGTCCCCTCCGATGAAAAAACGCTGTCCAAGGGAATTAAGCAAGTTTTCAGAGTCAATTTTCTCAATTTTGCATCGCGGTGGGCAGTAAACAGAAGATATCTTCAGAAAGGATTGTTTGTTTCTGACTTGTATAGAGCAAACTTGCATTGTTCCGACTTGTAATTTAAAATCAATCGAATGTTCTTCTATACATATATAGTGATGCTCCACCTATTGCCTTGCTTGATGGATTTAGAGCATGATAATCAAAATAACCTTTAATCCTTAAGTGAGAATTACCCTTTGCGTGAGTTTCGGATAATAAACGAACGTCGATATCTTTTCCCTACATAAACAGTTTAAGTTCTCCAACTTTCTGCCAAAGGCCAGTGGCGTTCCACGTAAGAATTTTATGAAATCTATTCATGTTTCATTTAAGCTTTACTAGCCTGTCGAAAATGAGTTTGTCATGGTGACCACACCAGACAGCTTATATAATATTTCACTTATATAATATTTCAATTTAGTGTCCAGCAAAGTCAGCAAAATAAATATTCTCTTATTACTGACCTTGTTGATTATAGTTTGTAATTAAAGTTGTACATTTTTTGTAACATAGACAATATTTTAGTATTTAAGGCAATTGAATAAACGAAACTGATTCATTCGTAAAAGATTAATTAGAAAGTTCACTTTTAGACTTCCCCCCACCAGCGGTAAGGAGTCTTTAACGCTCTAAACTTTACATTTGGTCCTTCGAGCCATTAACGAAACGAATCAGAGTACAATTATATGCGTTACCAAAGCTACAAACATTGGTAAAAGAAAAACATAACATACTACATTAGTATTTAATCATAATCCTAAAAGGTGTAGCGTTGCCAGGGCTAACACTGGTAGTGAACAAAAGTGTTTACAGTGTAATTCCATTCAGTGATAAAAAAACGAAACATGGCTGATGAGGTTGAAGTGTTCATCATCGTTGCAAGACAATCATCGAAAAATCATCTTCAGCGATGAGGCTCTCGAATTTCTAGCTAATGCTTGGACCGATTTTGAAGGCCCTAGCGGAAGAGCTAGAGAAAGCATCGATAAATTTCAAGAAGGATAGCGTGTCTAGGAAGACTCAACGCTATAAAGAAGAGCGCTTGAAAAAAATCCAAGGAATTTGGGAGGAGTTTAATAACAACCATATAAACCATAATTACTCACCACCATCCAATAATACATCAGATAGTACTCTCCAGACTCAAAGATTGAGGAAGCTCCATATAAAAATCGAGGCTATAATCGGAAACATGGAGGTATTCGAGGAAACATTCCGAGAGTATTCGACACAGATGTGTGAATACCAACAAAAAATTCTGTTGGAACAACTGAAAAACATAACAGAATTACATGAAGATTTCATGTCAAATGCAACAGAGCAAGATATGAAATCCCCATATGTCGTTGATCAAAAATATAATGACATCAAGAAAGATATAAACCAATGCCTCCATAGAACGGCCTCGGCATTAGGTAAGACCAGGTAAAAAAAGGAAGCGAATCATTCCGACACCAAATTGCCACCTCTGAAGATACCTACATTTAGGGGAAATTATCTAGAATGGTGTTCATTTGATATATTTTCTACAATAATACACTACAAGCAAAATTTGAATACCACCGAAAAAATGGAATATTTGAAAACGCATTTAGAAGGAGAACCAATGGCATTAATTCAACATCTAACGATCTCAAGTGCCAATTATACATGTGCCTGGGAGACATTAAAGGCACGGTATGGCAATGAGAGAAAGATTGTATCAATGCACTTAGACAAGATGCTTAAGGCTGGTCATCAAGGAACCCGATCATCAGCAAACTCGATAAAGGCAATCTTAGATGCAACCAGGAAGGATTGTCAGCTATAAATAATATGGGAATCAACACGAAATTGTGGGATCCTATAATTGTTCACCTAGTAACCAGGACATTGGACCAAGAAAGAAGAACTCTGTTCGAACAAGGTCTGGAATAACCAAATAAGATGCCCACGCTTCAAACACTATACGATTTCTTAGCAAGAAGATATCAGGCTTTGGATGTATTATCTTCCACCAGGCAAAGGCATTTTAAAGCCGTAGACGACACTAAACATATTACGCGAAACTACCATGTTTCAACCAAACCAACCTGTGTATTTTGCCAAGGAGAACACAATATATATTCCTGCCGCAAGTTCATGGGCTGGACTCCTAAAGAGCGCAATGACCATGTAAGGACAGCGAGACTCTGTGTAAATTGTTTACGACATGATAAACAAAGTCCCTGCATGAGTAAAAATAAATGCAAGCAATGCAATAAAAAACAATGCATTTGGAAAAAGTAGAAGGAAGACAACCAGATCATCCCCGGAACGATGTACTGATTCAATCTAATCATGGACATCAGAGCCAAAATATCCTGCTTGCTACAGCAATTATAAGGGCACGCGGTGCTAGTGAACATGGTCAGTGCACCGAACTCCGTGCACTTATTGATCAAGGTTCACAAGCCACCCTAATAACGGAAGCTGTGGCTCAAACGTTAAGACTCAGAAAGCAAAAGGTTCACGTTGCAGTAAGTGGTCTGGGAGCTACTGATGCAGGAACAGCACGCAGCAAGGTAGAGCTAACAATTCTCCCGAGATTCTCCTCCAACTTCAAGATAAACATAGAAGCTCTTGTTTTACCACAAGTAACAAGAACTTTACCAGATAAAGAAGCTAACAATATGATGAATGACCAGTTTAAAACTATAAAACTAGCAGATCCAACATACAACATTCCTGGAGGAATAGACCTGATCATATGAGCTGACCTCTATGGAGACGTAATTCTTGACGGCTTGAAAAGAGGAGTTGGAAATTCTCTTATAGCCCAGAATTCCCAGCTAGGATGGCTTATCTCCGGTCGGACATCAACTCGAAGGAATGACAAAATCAAAATCAATGGTCTTGTCGTTCAAACATCATTAGATAAACAACTCGAAAGATTTTGGGACTTTGAAGAAGTCTCTCCACAAGGCCACAAGGCCACCAGAATACAAGTGATCAAGAATGCGAAGATTTTTATCACGAATCTCATTTTCGTGACAAGGATGGCAGATACGTAGTAAAAACTCCATTCAAAAAGGAAGCGGATGAACATAAGTTGGGAGAATCTAAGAATAGGGTCATAGCTAGGCTGCGGCAGCTCGAAAAGAAGTTCAGTACCAACAAGGAACTTAAGGCTGATTACACAAAGGTGATGAATGAGTTTCAATAACTAGGGCATATGGTAGAAGTGCCCACTGTGGGTAAGTTCAACACCAAGGGTTACTACTTATCTCATCATGCAGTGCTTAAACCTGATAGTACTACGACGAAATGATGCTTCTGAAGGCGCTTACGCAGCTGTTGTATACGCCAGAACAACTAAGGATAATACAAAATATATAACTACATTGTTGACATCCAAAACAAAGGTTGCACCCATAAAAAAACAAGCTTACTACGCCCAAGCTTGAGCTATGTGGGGCACATTTGCTATCAAAACTTCTGAAGGAAGTGCAGCTGATATTTGGGACACAGATCATTAAGGTATTTGCATGGACGGATTCAACAATTGTACTATCATGGATAAGGAAGAATGAATGCAACGAAAAGATATTTATTGCCAACAGGGTATCTCAAATCAAGGAAATATTGGATTCAGATTCTTGGAGACATGTCAGATCTGCAGAAAACCCCACAGATTGTGCATCGAGAGGTGTAACTCCATCACAACTGAAACATCATTCACTATGGTGGGACGGGCCGAAATGGCTTGAACGTAGCATGTTTAACTGGCCTATACAACCAGAAAATGAACAGATAAGGTCGGGAACTATGACCTGTGAACCAAAGGTAGTCTTAACGTCGATAGCAACGGAAGACATAGTAATGAACAGATTTTCCTCGTACACAAGGCTAATCCGAACTATAACCTACTGTAGACGATTTGTGTTTAACAGTCGAAATCAAGAAAGGCGAACAGGGGAGCTAACACTTGACGAAATTGAAGAGGCAAACTAGTTTATAGTCCATTTGGTGCAAGTGGAGGTGTTTCCGGAGGAAATAAGATGCTTGACTAAAGGAGATGACATCCCCAAGAGGAGCAACCTACTGTCGCTGAATCCTCGCCTGGACAACGACAACATTTTAGTTGTTGGAGGGCGCCTAGAGAACGCAAGCATAACTACCAACGAAAAACATCCGTACATTTTACCGTATGACAGCGTGTTCACCAAACTACTGGCAGAATACGTACACAAGAAAACTCTTCACGGGGGTATCAATTTGATGATGGCGACATTGAGGCAGTCATATTGGATTCCTCATGCCAAACGATTGGTTCGAAAAATTGTACATCGCTGCCATCTCCACGAGTAACACCATCCAGGCCATTTACACACTCTGGAGTAGACTACGCAGGACCATTGACCATCAAAATCTCTAAGGGAAGAGGAACTAGGTCTACAAAGGGCTACATAGCAATATTTGTATGTTTAGCCACGATGGCTATTCATATTGAGGTAGTTAGTAACCTCACATCCGAAGCCTTTCTCTCAGCTGTAAGGCGTTTCGTATCAAGAAGAGGTTTGCCACTTCACATCTACAGTGACAATGGAGCAATATTTATCGGAGCTAATAAAGAACTTCAAAACCTAAGAACACTCACCATCAACCAAGCGGAGAGGGATGTTTCAACGAGATTAGTTATGAATGGAATACAGTGGCATTTCATACCACCAGCAGCTCCACACTTCGGCGGCCTGTGGGAAGCCGGAGTTAAGTCTACAAAATATCACCTCAAACGTATAATTGGTGATACCAATCTTACCTTCGAAGAACTATCCACTCTCCTGACGCAAATAGAGGCATGCCTGAACTCCGGACCGCTAATAAAAGTAAGCAATGACATAGATGACACTCCAGTTATCACTCCGGGTCCGCTCTCAATGCAGTACCTGAACCCTGTTTAGACGATATATGACATTATGGATCCCGCTGGCGGTTATTACAAAAGATGACTCAAGATTTCTGGAAGATTTGGTCTACAGAGTATTTATCAAATCTTCAACAACGAGGGAAGTGGAAGGGCACTGAAACGAACATAAACATTGGCGATATCTTGTTGATTAAGGAAGATCGATTACCCCCAACAAACTGGTTGATGGGCCGCATCACCGAAACACACCCTGTGCAGGATAATCATGTTCGAGCGGCAACTATTTACTGCAACAAGAAATACATCAAGAGACCCATAACAAAACTTTGTCTACTACCAATTGAAGATGTAAGGGTATTGTCAAACGAAATAGAAAAACCGAAACCTGTAGTAAACCTTCATCTTGGCCTAAATCATAGCAGATCTACGATATGGCTGACGACGAAGAATTCAGAGCCAATGGACCAGTTTCAACCAACTACACGCGACATCAAAAGCTCACACACTATGAAAAGGGAAGGCAAAACGACTTGTAGACTAAGCCCAATAAGGTGGTTGTTCTTCACCAGCTTGGTAATGATGGTTCTTGGACAAGGTAACACATTGACATCGAACGAAGAAATTTACTTTAAGAAGATTGGAAGCTTAAATCTGATAACCAGTGACTGGAAAATAATTGTCTATTATGACATGATCAATTATTGGAGAGAATTTGAAGGATTCCAGGAACTTGTGA
The DNA here is from genome assembly GCA_949824845.1 of Rhingia rostrata. Taxonomy (NCBI): domain Eukaryota; kingdom Metazoa; phylum Arthropoda; class Insecta; order Diptera; family Syrphidae; genus Rhingia; species Rhingia rostrata. The sequence goes on along the minus strand of OX463757.1, from coordinate 70,532,025 downwards.
AGGATATGAACGACTTTTGCAGTAAAAAGAGGTCTAATGGATTGACTCACAACATAGTTCATCAATTCAATCATCAACTAACGATTATAAAAAGCAACAACGACTTGCTGCATGCGCAAGGTGCTGGAAGTTCTCTCAAGGTTAGACCAAAACGATCCCCTTTCGACTTTGTTGGTACAGTGGCAAACAAGCTGTTTGGGGTATTGGATGAGTCGTATGCTGATCACTATGAGCAACAAATTCAGCAAACAAGGGCGAATGAGAATCACCTACTTGAGTTGATAAAAAATCAGACCTCAGTAGCAGAAGCAACAAGTAATGTATTACAGAAAAATACTGAAACAATTACAGCACAACTGCAAGCATTTCAAACCGACCTAGAGAACCTTAAGAACATGACAGCTAAATCAATCAACCAGAACACAGCAGAACAGACATTTTTAGAAGTGGCAACATATGCGACGTTAGCTATGATGAATTATCAACAGACACAGAATTCCCTTATGAATGTTTTGACATATCTTCATCATGCCAAAATTAATCCTCTGGTGATAACACCAGACCAACTTAGATCACAGCTGATGTTGATAAAGAGCCACTTGCCTCCACAGCTGTCTGTAGCAGGAGAGGAAACGCAATCGAGCTTGCTAGGACTGTACAAAATGTTCACAGCAAAGGCGAGAATAACTGATCGGAATCTCATATTCGACTTGAGAGTGCATTTATGTAACACAGAAGACTTTGATTTATTCAAGGTCATACCCGTTCCGACTCCCCATAACAATGAATACGTTTTTATTGAACCATCGTTGGATTATCTAACAGTCAACCTGTTACGAGAAGCTTACTACAGACTGACAAGGGAGGAGCTAGCTGGCTGCATCAGAACCAGCAACCGCCGGTCCAATGTCAGCAGGTGTGAAATGGATCTACTTACGCATGCGAAGGAATTGTCATCCCACTGTAAATTGCGCAGCATCGAACCATCTCCTATATGGATTCAGCTAACCAACGGCAACAGTTGGATCTACGTCCTTGACAGGATGTATACCTTTAACGTGATTTGTGGGAGACATATCGTGGAGATATCCTTGCAAAATGACGGGATATTGACACTACAGCCAAACTGTATATTCAAACACAATTCGATGACCATCACATCATATAGCAGTAGTTCCAGTAGCATCAACGCTGCATTCATTCCTTTGGCAAACCTAACAGAGCTGCTGTCTGAAGCGCTAGTTATTCCACACGTCATACTCCAAGCGGACAATGAAGACATCAAAATGATAAACAAATGGATAACGGACATCAAAAATAAGGAGCATTTACCCGTCCCCAACACATCAACAGTACATCCTATTCACCATCGACTGACGTATAGCTTGATCACAGCGCTATTTATTTTAATGATCTCCTACATCTTATGGCGATACTGTAAGACCAGAAGACACATCCAGATAGAGGTCCAGGCTCATGAACTACCACCAATACCTGCAAATAGGCGATTTACTGACGCCGATTTCTCCGTGGCTTAAAGGGTGGCCCCAGCATGTCATGATGACCACACCAGACAGCTTATATAATATTTCACTTATATAATATTTCAATTTAGTGCCCAGCAAAGTCAGCAAAATAAATATTCTTTTATTACTGACCTTGCTGATTATAGTTTGTAATTTAAGTTGTACATTTTTTGTAACATAGACAATATTTTAGTATTTAAGGCAATTGAATAAACGAAACTGATTCATTCGTAAAAGATTAATTAGAGAGTTCACTTTTAGACTTCCCCCCACCAGCGGTAAGGAGTCTTTAATGCTCTAAACTTTACAGAGTTTATTTGTTTCGCTTTGTTCCTCAAGTTTTGGAAGAATAATCGAAAAAACGTTGCAAACGGGGTTTGGGCAAATATTTCTATCGGGTACTGTAGCTTGGGCATATGTTTGTGCATTTGATTTTGGATGTAAAAGATCAGATGGTATTTCTGTTGGCCGAGGTATTTGTTTAATTTTTTGTTTTTCGATCGTTGCCTAAATTGGCTTTGAGATAAGTTTAGGCGAAACTTTAGGCTTTTGCTTAGTAAAATTTAATATTTGTGAAAATTTATTAGTAAATTTCATCCGTCTTTCTTGCATCTATTTAGCTACTTCGCAGCTGCGGTACTTTACGGGATAATCGCCCTTACAATTAATGCAAATAGCAGGTGTTTTCTTATCTGACCTGCAATCTACTGTCAGATGATGCCGACGCATTTTACGCACCGCTATTTTTCTGGCAATAGGTTTGCGTATGCTTATATCCTTATCATCGCTTGCACTGAGGAACTAATTTTGAATCTTTACGCATGGTTTCGTAAGGCTTTTAATTTCATTGAGTTTCGTTTTTCGTGAGCCGACACTTCTGGCGTTGTCGAGCTTCTAGAGCAACAAGTAAATGAATGGGTCAGCATGTCATCAATGACGATGTTTCTGGAGGCTAAATTCAGAGAACAAATGAATTCTCTAGAAGAAGAACAGAATTCTCCAAAAAGACAATGCGAAGTGCAACGCAGACAGCTCGAAGGGCTACGCGAGCGCTGTTCCTCGCAACGGTCCGAAAGCCAAAACAAATATTTGGAACTGCAGCTCGAACAACAACGCGAGGCGCAACGCCAACAGCTCAAAAAGCTTCGAGAAGAACTGCGCCAACAGTCCGAAGGTCAAAGCAAGCAGCTCGAGAAACAATTCAAGCAACAGGGTAAGAAATTTGAGAATGTCCTCCAGTCAAAGTCCAATAAGATTGATAATCGATTTGAAAAAGTCGAAATTACATTTGCGGCTATCAAACAGAAAATAGAAAAAGTAGAGGATAATTTTAAAAAGAAGTTTGAGAAAGTAGTCGAAGCATTTGAGCAGAAAGTTGAAGACATAGCATAAGAGCTTAAAATTGTTAAAAAACTAAAGGTTTATCAAATTTCTGGAGATTTTCCACGAACGAAGTAGATGAAGCCTCCAACTTTCAATGGGCAGACGCAAAGTTGTATTTATAAGAAACAGTTCGATGCTGCTGCCATGACCAACTGCTTGAAGAACTAGGAAAAAGCCTTCGCACTTACACTGGCTTTGCGTGAATCAGCTGCGGAGCTTTTGCAAACCATTTTCTTTGACATTCAACGCAATTAAACGCTACCGTGAAAGCAATCGAGATGTGGTTTGGTGATGTATCGAGTGCATCTGTGCAGCAGAGTCCAGAAGATGAGATAAACTCTTCAACAACTGCACGCAGATATTGAACGCCTAGAACATTTGTCATATCCTAACACTGGTAAAGAGATCATCAACCAGACGGAAAAGGCTGATTTTACTCGTGCTATAGCTGACTCAATAGGTTATGGTCTGACATTAGAATCTGCTGATCAATCATCGCATTGAGCTCATCGAGTCTGAGAATGAATATATTGCAAATTAACAACCCTCGAACCCAAATGCGTTGCTGGTACTGCAAAAAAACTGTACATCTAATTCGTTAACTCAGGAACCCATTAAAATGTAGCAATTGTCCACATAGCAACAGTCGGGATTACAGAGGGAAGCATCTGACAATGACAACAATCGACCTGCTGTTATGAAGTCCCAATTCTAGCAGACGCGGAGATGCTTAAGAACTGACGCCCCCAGTAACCCTTCGGGTTAGGGGTCAGAATATACACGAGGTAAGGCATTTCTGTCGTAGAAGGCGACTAAAATCCACCCCCCGTATACCGAGTGTAAGGCGTATACAACAATAAAAAAATGTAATGAACAAAACAAACAAATTTAATACCTTAGGTGGCGATTCAGTATCACTGGAAAGTCCACTCTCTTCGGGGGTCGGGAGAGTCAATTATTGCAATTATGTAACCCTTTCGGGAAAAGCTCAAGAGTAACGAGGTCACCTACACCTATCTTTAAAAAATATATGCGTCTCAAGGAGCTCGACAACACCAGAAGTGTCGGCAAATGCAAAACGAAATTCAATGCAAAATAAGAGCCTTAAGGACGAAAACGCTGTTCTTCGAACAAGGCTTAACAATGTATGCGAAGAGCTTCGCAACGAAATTCTTCATCTTAAGGAAGAAAATATGACCCTAAAGAGTTCATTGAATAATGAGCCAAACCCACATGTAAATTGCCCGTGAATTCCGAATATCACGCGGATAAAGAAGAACTAGTCGCGAAGCCGACTGGTTTCTAGAAAAAATGACCGGTAAAAAAGGAAAACTGTGTCATCTGCTGAAATTATATATCGAAACAAAGAGATTGTTAATAAAGCAAAACAGCTGAAACAATAAAATATCGCGGCTGCGAAGTAGCTAAGGAGTTGCAAAAAAGACGGACGAAATCTATGAGTATTAATTCACAGAAATTGACTTAAAAAAGCAAATGCCTAAAACTCCGATCAAAAATGTGTCGAAGCCAAAGCAGGCTATAATTGAAAAATCAAAATTTTCACAAACTACGCGGCCATTAGAAATCCGTTTGGATCCTGTACATCTAAATCCTAATGATTAAACGTATGCCCAAACTATAGTAGCCGATAAAGAAAAAAAAATATCTCACCTGACCCAGTTACAAAGGTTTTTTCGATTATTCTTCCCAAACTTGTGGAACAAAGTAAAACGAACAAACTTATTTTTAAGATGCTATGAAAATAGTATTCGTAACGAAAGTACCCCACCTTCGATATAAATAGATTTATTAAAATTTTAACGTAGAATTCCAATGGCCTTTGGCAGAAACAATGCGAACTTGAATTGTTTATGCAGGAAAAAGATATCGACGCCTTTTTAATATACGAAATTCACGCAAAGAGTAATTCTCACTTTAGAATTAAAAGTTTTTTTTATTATTATGCTCTACATCCATCGAATAAGGCTAGAGGTACAGCAACACAATATATAAAAGAGTGTATCGAACATTCGATTAATTTTAAATTAGAAGCCGAAACAATGCAAGTTTGCCAGAGAGCTATGGTCATATCAATTACCCATGGGAAATAAAAGATTTGGTTAGACAAAAATGAAAAGCTCGAAAAAGATGGCACCAAACTGCCCACCACGATGCAAGGTTGAGAAAATTGAGTTTGAAAACTTGCTTAATTCCCTTGGGTAGCGTTTTGTCATCGAAGGGGGCTTCAATGCAAAACATACAATCTGGGGATATAGATGCATTATACAGAAAGGTATAATGCTTTGCGATGTTGGTAGAAAGTACAATACCGAGCTGCCCAAATGATGTTACAAAAATACCGGATTTGATCGATTTTTTCATCGTAAAAGTTATGCCGTGATCTTTCCTCTGCTCATTCTCCGGTCATTCTAACAACGAGCGAGCCAATAATTAGAAATAAGAACCCACCCAGACTCACAAACCGAAAAACCAACTGGGAAGGCTTCAAAAACGAGATTGAAATAATATTCGACAGGGTGTACCGCTTAGATCCCGTTGAGAACTCGAAGTCGCGGTTGACTCCTTTGTCGATACCGGTAAAAAAGCAGCATACAATAAAACTTTTCAACAACGTTAAACAGAGAGCTTTGGTAATATCAAGTACCCATGTGAAATAAAAGATTTGGTTAGACAAAAATGAAAAGCTCGAAAAAGATGGCACCAAACTCGTGCCTCGCAACCTCGCAAGTTAAAGCCGCTAGAAAAGAATCGAACTATTCACTTTGGAAAGCAATTAAAGCCATAAAACAGCCAAAAAACGCTGTGCCACCAATTAGGGTAACTCAAGACGTTTGGGCAAAAAGCGATTAGGAAAAAGCATACGTTTTCGCCGCACATAAATTTATTCGAGACTACAACCGATAGTCTTAGTTGCATATCTAACTATATCATTATCATCGTCATTATTGCCGATCTTAAACGGGAAATACAGAAACTAAAGCTTTAAAAGCTCCGGGTTATGACCTGATTACAGGAAAATTTCTTAAAATGTTGCATAGGAAAGCAATACTTAACATATTGGCGGCGTTATCGAAATCGTAGAGCCACTTTTCAACAACTTTTAGTTTGCATCATCTCCCGAAAATTTTGGAACAACAGATTCGATATCACTGATGGATACGCTGCAAGGATGTGGTGGTCTCTTCAAGAGCCTTTAACTCTTTTATTAGAATCTTAATCTTCTCCTTTTTTTTCAAAATCGGTAGTTAATGTATCCAGATCGGAATTGAGGTTAGAAGCCACTTCGCCATCAATCGTAGCGGTAGCAAGAACATCCACTACATCACACTACATTAGCGTCGATGTTATACTCACCTTGCAACATATTGCACAGCTGACCCACTGTTGCAGCATGTGTCAAGTCTCCCTTTAGAACTCTCCTCGACAAAACTTAAAATTTCGATTACGAGGTTGATAAGCTGTATCTTGTGTAAATATCCGACTTCTGATGTGTAACTACTCAAAAGAAATTTCCGGATTCGAAAAAAACACACGACATTAAGTTTATAACATAGAGAAATAATTTCGCTAGATATAACTCAAAGTATATGGATCGACTCAGTATCGCTAGCTGAGTCGATTTAGCTATGTCTGTCTGTCCGTCCGTCTGTGAGTCATCGATTTTCGGGCCCTAACTTTTGAGTTAGAGTGATGAAATTTGGTTTCTTGACTCTCTATCGGACACAGCAGAACATGTAAACATTTTTGAAATCCGCCAACTGCTACGCCCTCCTTCTAGAAAAACGTAACGTAGGCCAAACCGTAAGAGATTTAGAAAAAGTGTCTGAAGAACATATCTAGACAATTCTCATGTCTATATTTCGTCTTTACAAAGTTTTTTGCAACACCCACTTTCTGGGGTCGTTTTCATTAAAAATTGTTTTTCGGTAAAATTCAAAACATTTCGAAACTAGTGATGGGTGCACGACTGTGTCCCTCGCAACTTTCTCTTTCAGAGCGAGTTAATTTGAAGTTTTTAGTAATTTGGTTAAAAATTATATAAATAATGTTGAAATGTGATTATACGAACGTTTATTCCATAAGTGAAAGTAATCGGTGTCCGTGTGAATATTAATAATTTTCCGTTATTGACCAAAACTGAAAATTTCGTTTAGGGTTACTTAGGTCAAAACCAATTATGTGGAGCTCATGAAAACAGTAATAGTAGTATACAAATTAAATTTTATTCAATTTGGCAAAATAGTTTGCAAGAAATTGACAATTTTCTTTATATGGCTTAAATGCAAAAATCCGTTATATAACGGACCGATGCACCGACGGACGGAATTCCAAAAAAAAATTTTTTGGCCCATCCGTCCGTCCGTCCGGACGAAACAGAACAAGTGTAAGCATTTTTGAAATCCACCACTCCCACTATTAAGAATAACATTCTATTTGTCAAAACGTTAAGGAATTTTGAAACAGTTTGTAAACAAGCTATTTAGAAAACCTTATATCCATATTTCGTCTTAACGAAGCATTTTCCCACGCCCCCTTTTTGGGCGCGTTTTCAGTAAAAAACGTTTTTCGGTCATATTTTAAATATAAAATCATTTTTTATGAGCACTGGTTAGTGATGGCGTCCAAGCTTCATCTGTCAAAGTGAAAAGTTTTATGTATTCTCTGCCATTTAATCATGGAAAGACTTACAAACGAGCAAAGATTATATATTTTTGAAATTTATTATCGAAATTTATGCTCTCCGAAAAATGTGCACCGTTTGTTACGACCATATTATGGCCAACAGCGATGAGGCTTATTTCTGGCTCAACGGATACGTAAGTAAGCAAAACTTTCACATCTGGAGTGATGAACAGCAACATGCCATATAAGAATTACCGATGCATTCCCAAAAATGGACAGTTTGGTGTATTTTATGAGCTGGTGGCATCATCGGCCATCGGTTACCGTCAACGGCGAACGATATAGAGCCATGATACGCAACTTTTTTTTGCCCCAGTTGGCTGAGTAGAACATGGTCAACATGTGGTTTCATCAAGACGGTGCCACATGCCTCACAGCACGTGAAACAATGGAAATGTTGAAGGATAAATTTGGTGAGCAACTTATCTCTCGAAATGGCTCTGTGAGTTGGCCGCCAAGATCATGCGATTTAACGCCTCTTGATTATTTTATGTGGGGTCATGTAAAATCGTTAGTCTATGTGGAACCGATTGAAGCCATACAGGATAACATAACATGCGTAACTCGTGGAACACAGGCAGAAATGGTCGAAAAAGTGACGCGAAATTAGACCTTCCGAATGAACCATTTGAAACGGAGCCGCGGACAACATTTACATGAAGTTGTCTTTAAAACGTAAATGGCAAAGGCCTATTTCTCGATTACAACAAAAATTGTAAATATTTGATGCAAATTTCAGTGTTTTATTCGTTTTAAAAAAATAACACTAGGTTTGAAAAATCACATTTTGCCAATATATGATTTTAATCCACGTCCACTTTGTATACCCTATGCTGTACCAGATGCAGGAGAAAAGCGTTATTTTCTGTCGAACTATACAAGATTTTGTCTGAGCAATATGCTGTAACAATGTCATTTTCAATTTTGTTGCCGTAACGTCCACATTTCGGGGATATACATTTTTAGGATTGGGATGAGATAGGGTATTAAACGATCCGCACAGAGGATTGTATCATTCTCATATGTTTTTTATCCCCTTTCCCGTAGGTGTATATTAGTTCTGATATAAAGTTTGTAACATAGAGAAATAATTTGGCTAGAAATATGTGGCGGGGGGTTATGACATCCGTCCGTCCCGTCTGTTGGCCACCGGTTTTTGGGCTAAAATAATGAAATTTGGCACATTTTATCCTTGTAAGTGCAGTTCGAACAAGTGTAAGAATTTTCTAAATCTGCCCACTGCCACGCTCACTTTAAAAAAATATCTCATTGTTGGTCAAACGCTAGGGAATTTTGAAAAAGTGACTGAACAACATGTCCTAATATGTATAATTTGTCCATAATAAGTTTTTTGCCACGCCCACGTTTTGAGGGCGTTTTCAGTAAAAACCCTTTTCGCTAAAATTAAAAAAAAATATAACAAACTTTTTATGCAAAATCATTGGGTTTCATAAAAAAAATATTTCGTCTATACATCATTCAAGCCCACACCCGATTTTTGGAGGTGTTTTCTTACAAAAACTATTTGTGTACCCTGTGTCATACCCTATGCAGGAGAAAAACGTTGTTTTTTTGTCGAATCATACAAGATTTTGAGAAACTTTCTTAACAATATGTTGCGACAATGTCACCCCCTCGGGTAAGGGGTTACAATATACCCGAGGTAAGTAAGTAGAAGGCGACTAAAATCCATTCCCGTAAACTGAGTTTAAAGTGTGAACAAAAAACACACAAAATGCAATGAATAAAACGAAAAGATGTAATAGCCCAGGTGGCAATCTAGTTTCACTGAAAAATCCACCCTCTTCGAAGGTCGGCTCTACGGATTCTGTGGAGAGCCAATTATTGCAATTTTGTAACCCTTTCGGAAAAACTTAAAGGGTAACGGGATCACCTAAATCTGGACCCAAAAAATTATATGCGTCTCCAGGAGCTCGATAATGCCAGAAGTGTCGTCTCACGAAAAACGAGACTAAGTGAAAATTAAAAGCCTTGAGGACGAAAACGACTTTCTTCGAACTAGGCTAAGCAAAATCAAACTGCTCTGCGAAGAGCTTCGGAAAGAAATGCTCCACCTCAAGAGTGAAAACATGACCCTAAAGAGTTAATTAAAATTAAGTAATGAACCACAACCGAATGCAAACTGCCCGGTTATTTCAGAATACCATATCGACGAAGAAGAACTCAGTCACCAAACCGAATGGATTCTAAAGAAAATACCGGTAAAAAACAGGAAAGCTATATCCTCACCTCAATTAATAAACCACGATAAAGAGAATACTAATAAAGCGAAACAGCTAAAACAACGGCCCCACCGCCCATTAATGTGATCGGTATAGACGATTATAGCAAGTGGCATACCTTGATAAAATCGTCACCATTATCAGGATACCAAGTAACTACACTTAAAAAAAATACACGGAAAGTCTGCGTAAAAGATCCAGAGTGTTACCGTCGATTATCTCGCAAATTAAATATCGATAAAATTGAATGTTATTCATTTGAGAAAAAATTTGAAATGCCTTTACTCGTTATAGCCAGAGGGTAACATGCGTCGTTTAAAAATGATGACATAGTTAGCGATCTGAAAAACAGACAATATAAAGTTATGGATGCCGTTGACATTGTAGGTGAAGAAAGTTTAATAACACGCGCTCTGCCTTTGTTAATACTAACTTTCGAAAAAAGAGAAAGTCTGAAAAAAAAGTTTAGGAAATAAAAACAATACTTAATATTGTTGTAAAAATCGAACCCGTGCGTAAGGATTCAAAATTAGTAACTTAGTGCAAGCGCTGATAAGGATATAAGCATACGCAAACCTATTGTCAGAAAGAACCGCACCGGAAGTCATCTGACGGTAGCTTGCAGGTCAGATAAGAAAACTCCTGCTATTTTCATTAATTGTAAAGGCGATCCCGCAAATTACCGCGGCTAGTTATATAGTTGCAAGAAAGATGGATGAAATATACTATTTAAATTTCACAGAAATAAAATTTTACTAAGCAAAAGTATTAAAATGTTGCCTAAAGAAAAAGCAGGCAACAATCGAAAAACAAAAAATTCAACAAATACCTCGGCCAACAGAAATACGATCGGATCTTGTACATCCAAAACCAAATGTACAAACTTATGCCCAAGCTACAGTACAAGGTAAAAATATTTCACTAGACCTCGTTTCCAACGACTTTTCGATTATTCTTTCAAGACTTGAGGAACAAAGCGAAACGAATAAACTTATTTTCGACAGGCTAGTAAAGCTTGAAAATAGTATTCGCAACAGACTACCTTCAACATGAAAAGATTTCTTAAAATCATTACGTTGAATGTCAATGGCCTTTGGCAGAAACTTTGAGAACTTTAATTGCTTATGCAGGAAAAAGATATCGGTGTCTTTTTAATATACGAAACTCACGCAAGGAGTAATTGTCACTTAAAATTTAAATGTTATTTTGATTATCATGCTATACATCTATTAAACAAGACTATTTTAAATTAGAAGTCGAAACAATGCAAGTTTGCTGCATACAAGTAAAAGCAGCCAATCCTATCTGAAGATATCTTCTATTCACTGCCCACCACGATGCAAGGTTGAGAAAATTGAAAACTTGCTTAATTCCCTTGGACAGCGTTTTGTCATCGAAGGGGACTTTAATGCAAAACATACATTATGGGGATCTATACTCTGTCCAAGAATAAATGTCAGTACAGGGAAGATAGGACATTTGCCTCTTTGTCTGGTTGCAGTAACATGTATAAATGTGTCCCTCTTTAAAGCTCTCGTAGGGTTGCCATGGTGTATATTATGAATCACCACAAAGAGAGAGAGCATTTCGCTTAGGGTTGCCATCTGCCCATTTTAGTTTGCTTTAAAAAAAAACATTTTTTTCCGAAAACAGAAATAAGAACTAAAAGAAATATGAATTATCATTTATTCATGATAAATATAGTAAACCAAAATATAATTCATAATAAATATAGTAAAGTATAATGTTAAAACATAAAATTTCATTAATTTAAAGTACAAATAACTTCATTCATTTATAATATTAAAATCTATTAGTCCGATGTAAGTGCTGCTACTATCGTCATTTATATTTATTACCAATCTTTCGACTGCTTCCTCCGCGAAAACGTCCATATCCCACATCGTTGGCTCAACAAAAAATGGTGGGAAATGGAACGATTTATCGCACATCCATGGTTAGGTAGTTCTTCGCTAACCGCAGATTCTTAATCGTAGGTGAAATCAAACCTGCGGTAACCTAAACGTCAATTTAACCAGCAGTGAATAAACCGGGCCATAGTCCAACAATAATATGATCACTTATTGTACTGCATTGTTGCAATGCATTAAAATAGCACGCGAATAAAATTTCATTTTAATATACAAAGTCGAAAAAAATGGTTTGACTACATTTTAGCGGTTTCTCGAAAAGAGGAGAAAAAATCGCAAATGATAACACCACGTCGCCACCACACAAATTATTACTCACAAATTCATTTTTGTGCTCTCAAAAGCTTCAAATCCCAAAAGTTCTGTAACAATAACACTGAAAAATCAGTATCGATGTGCTAACATTTGAGAATGGTAACACTGCTTTGATGAGCGCACACCACACGCGTCACGCACACAGCCAGTACTCAGCTCTCAGCAGTCAGGCAGTATAATGGCGAATTGCGAATGGTGGGTGATTGTATGATCAGTCTGCCCAATGCCAATCCCTTATCTCTGCCAATGCTATCGGGCAAACAAGTCATAGGATGGCTGCGGTTAAATCTGGTTTGTAATTACAACAACAATTGTACACAAAGTTCAGTGGCTTCGTTTGTGTTTCAGTGGTAATATATCATTGAGTCCACTTACAGGCACCATTGTTAGAAAAAAAGCTTTCCCATAAGACCTGTACTGACATTTTTTCTTGGACAGACTATAGATGCATATCACAGAAAGGTAGGATGCTTTACGATGTTGGTAGATAATAAAGGGTGATCCATTTCGAGGTTCCCTACTTTTTTAAAGAAAAAAACACATAAAATTCAAATTTAATGGAGAATGTTTATTATCATTTCAAAGAACATTCTTTGGCATTTATTTTTGGAAGATTATGTCTATCAAATGTTGGCCGTTGCTACGTCGCAGATGGTCCATCCGTTGATTCCAATTTTCGATCACTCATTCGAGCATTTCGACTGGTAACTGGCGAATGACACGCGTGATGTTTTCCTCCAAGGCCTGAATCGAAGCGGGTTTGTCGGCATAAGCTTTTGACTTTACATATCCCTACAGGAAAAAGTCTAACGGTGTGATATCACACGATCTTGGTGGCCAATCGACCGGCCCAAAACGTGAAATTATGTGCTCACCCAAATGTTCTCTCAATAAGTCCATTGATTGATGCGATGTGTGGGAAGTGGCGCCGTCTTGCTGAAACCAAATGTCGCAGAGATCACGAGCTTCAATTTCAGGCATCAAATAGTCGGTTATCATTTCACGATAACGGTCGCCATTGACGGCATACTTTTTAAAGAAATATGGACCGATGATTCCACCGGCCCACAAACCACACCAAACCGTTGTTTTTTCTGGATGAAGTGGCAGTTCTTCAATCTCTTCAGGTTGCTCTTCGTCCCAAATGCGGCAATTTTGTTTGTTTACATACCCATTGAGCCAGAAATGGGCCTCATCGCTAAACAAAATTTGCCTCGAAAACGTCGGATCTTCTTGGAACTTTTCAAGAGCCCATAGAGCGAAGCGATGTCGCTTGGGAAGGTCGATCGGCTTCAGTTGTTGCACAAGCTGTATTTTGTACGCTTTCAATTTAAGATCTTGACGTGAAATGCGCCAAGTCGTTCCATACGTCAGTCCGAGTTGCTGCGAACGGCGCCGAATCGACTCTCTACGGACTTCGTGTACACTCTCAGCTACGGCTGCTATATTTTCTTCACAGCATGCTGGACGTGGTCTATTCGGTCGAATATTATCCAATAATGAATGCTGGGTCTCAAAATGGGTGATGGTGTTGCGAATAGTACGCTCAGTAGGCCGATTATGTTGACCATAAGTTGAGCGAAGTGCACGAAACACATTCCTCACAGAACGTGAATTTTCATAATAAAGTTGAACAATTTGTAAACGTTTTTCACGCGTAAGTCTTTCCATTATGAAATGCCAAACAATACTAAACAAAAATAACATGACAGCATGACACGACTCACACGGGATTTGTCAAAAAAGGCTATTGAAAAAAGTATCTCTACTTGGATCACCCGTTACAATACCGATTTGGCCAACTAATGTTACAATAACACCGGATTTGATCGATTTTTTCAGCGTAAAATAAAAGATTTGGTTTGACAAAAATGAAAAGCTCGAAAAAGGGTAGCTCAAGACGTTTGGGCAAAAAGCGATTAGGAAAAAGCAAGCGTTTTTTCGTAAACATTTAAACCATTTGATTGTCCAGAAAACATTAATTTTTTCGAGGCTACAACCGATAGTAATCTAGTTAGATATGCAAGTATTGCCGAGCTTAAACGGGAAATACAGAAATGAAAGCCTTAAAAAAGCTCTTAAAATGTTGCCCGTAAAGGTATTATCATTAACTTAAGCGAGAACTTAAAATAAATAGTGTACTGTTTACTCGGAAAATATTCGAATCTTAGGCTTGATAATAAGCTGCTATTATACAAGCAAGTGCTACAGCCGGTCTGGACATATGGTATACAACAATGGGGTTGTACCAGTGAAACGAATATAAATATTTTACAAACCGTTGAAATCGAAATGTTAAGATCAGTCTTCAATGCGCCGTGGTATTTAAGGAATGAAGATCTGCGCAGAGATTCGGGCATTCCCGCGGTTAAAGATGAAACGAAAAATTTCGCGCGAAAACATAAAAAACGTTTATTGGGACACGTTATCACAACGATCCTCCAAATTCTTGACGAAACATTTTATTAAGCCCTAAGATTTGGCCCGATAATAACAAACCTTGCCTAAAATTGCGGAAAAAGCAGTAACTCTCAAAGGAAAGTTACCTGCCAAACATTCATAAAGTGTGGTGGTTTTAGTGGGTTAAAGGCCCACACTACTTTTTGCACGTGCTCATCGTGTCCGTTGGGATTTCCACCAGCCCACGGCAAAAAAAATTGATTTTGATTATGAGATGGGATAGGGTACAAAACGATCCACACAGTGGATTGTAGCCTTCTCTTATATTTTAAATGTAATTTTCACGTCTGTCCGTCGCCAATCACTGACAGAATAAAAAGAGCCGTTCCTCGGATATGCTATTTTATTTAAATTCAAAATTTATATGCTATCAATTTCACAAAATAGGGGTGTAGCCACAATGCAAAATGTTATACTAGTTACATGTGACTAACAGTAATGTGTGTGCAAAATAGCAACCGACGGCTTAACCGACTTAATAATAACGACTTAGTAAACCGGCAGGTGTGGTGGGACATTTAATTAAATCATCTAAACTGCTCTCCTAGTAATTAACATATAGAGCAAATCGATTATGGATTTAAAGTCTTATTAATAAGCGCATTATAAACAATGTATAAAGTTTTGCCCTCTTTCGATATCTCTGAAGGCAAAAACCATATTCATTTAAAAATTTATACACTTGTTCTGCTTCATCGGATAGAGAGTATATACACCAAATTTTTAAACACTAGCTCAAAACTTAAGGCCAAAAAATCGGTGACACATAATATCGACGGATGGACGGACGGAGGCGTTTACATTGCTCGTATTAACATTCATAAAAGATATTGCAATATTCATATATTGCTACACTTGCGTCATGGAAGTTATTTACCAGAAAGTGTATCCAAGTCGAAAAGTATCACTGTATTAGAGGATAATTTAGGACAATATGCGAACACCGTCACCATTGACAGATATAACTTTGAGGAAGTACGGAACTTTATCTATCTTGCCTCCGCTATTAACTCTGACACCAACATCTCGTCAGAAATTAAACGAAGAATAACTCTTGCCAACCACTGTTTCGGTAGTAAAGCAAAGCCCTCGAACTACTAAAGAGATCTTATATAAGACCCTGATCAGCCCAGTGGTGCTCTACGGCGCTGAAGCATGGACCATCTCAAAAGCAGAAGAAGAAATCCTTGGTCGATTTGAGAGGAAAATTCTTCGAAAAATCTTCGGTCCCGTTTGCGTTGACGGGCTATGGAGACGAAGATTCAACCAAGAACTATACGAGCTGTACAGCGACATGCCCCTCAACCAATTTGGAGTGCGCAACTGGAGTCAGTTAGCTGAGGACCGGGCTAATTGGAGAGGCATATTAGTTGATGCCAGGTTCAATCCGGACTGTAGGGCCACTTAAGTAAGTAAGTATGCGAACATCTTGAAGAAATCGACAAATCTGAGGAGAAGGAAACAAGTTATATACGTACCTACCTATACCTAGCCAACGCACACTTTTCATCTACGTTTTCTTAAAAAAAAGTATACCCTATCCCATAGCATATGCAATAGTCGGACGTTGTTATTTTGCAATCCATAAACTATTTTGATAAACTGTGGGAACAGTTTGTTGTGACTGCCACGACACTTATCTTGGAGGATCACTATAAAAATGGAATAGGATAGGGCAATCAACGGTTTCCACATCAGCGAATTGTAACATTTTCATATATTTTGTCACTTGTTAATGCCAATAATTTATTATCTAAACTGCAGAGACTTCATTTACTAACTAAAACATATGAGAAGGCTACAATCCACTGTGCGGATCGTTTGATACCCTATCCCATCCCATCCTTAAAATTAATATCCCATAAATGTGGGCTTTATGGCGCTGAAATATAGAAAATGAGATTATTACAACATATTGTTCAGACAGTTTATCAAATTTTTTTTATGGTTCGCCAAAAACAACGTATAAATGGCGTATTGTATACAAATGGTTTTTCTATGAAAACGCCTCCAAAAATCGGGCGTGGGTTAAAATGACATATAGACGAAATATTGATATTATCATAGCCAATGATTGTGTACCAAATTTTTTTTTCGAATATTATAAAATATCACTGAAAAAAGTTTTTTATATAAAATGCCCCCAAAAAGTGGGCGTAGAAAAAAACCTTTGTATACCCTACTGCATACCATATGCAGGAGAAACACTTTTTTTTCTGTTGAACAATAAAATATTTGATAAACTGTGATAAACATTATGTTCAATACTTCATTGTCATAAAGCCCAAATTTTGGGGAAATTAATTTTAAAGCTGGGATGGCATAGGGTACTAAACAATCCGGACAGCGGACTATAGCCTTCTCATATTTTTTCCATATTATTATATATTTTTTATATATAATTTATCTTATTTGCATTATTAGATCATTGAAGAAATACACAATTGAAGATCTTCTTTGACCAAACAGCTCACATGCCATTAAGGGGCTTCTTGAAAATGTTCATTCACATTCAAATCCTGCACAACAACCGAAAATCACACCTATTCGCCACACAAACCACCTTTTATTCCCAAAACTCTGCATTTATATTCTATATCGGCAGTCAACAATTACCACATAGCGCACGATTTGATTCAAATACACACAATTTGTTGAGGCAGCTGTTTTACTGGTGCGTTGTTTATGTGGTGAATACATCCACTTGAGGGCACCGAAGCAGCTGCATAGCATTTATGGCTGAAGAAGGGTCGTATAGTTGATAAAGTATGAGGGCTAATTAACAATCATTAATAATTTGAAACTTAGACTAGGCCTATTAACCGGAATACCGCTAAACAAAGAATTGAAACCATTTATTTCATTTCTTCATTTCATTTTTTAACTTTCTCTTATAAATAGAAATATATTGTTTTCGTGAAAATTTTCGACCTCGAGATTTTGATTGATTCTAACATTACGATGATAGCGTAAGTCAAAAAAGTGATTTTTGGAATTCTGTAAAGTCCATATGTCCGTAAACATCTCTCAAGCCCAAACAACTTGACCGATTTTCTTCAAAATTCGTATTCAGCATTTTTTTGGGCATAATTCTATTTCTTGCTTATAGTCATGTTATCAATGGTACCTGCCATATAAAAATCATACCTAAACTCAATTTGCTCAAAAACGGTGATTTTGATTAAACTTCTGGTATGCTATAAGCATATTAGTTCCAACAAAACTGACCCAGTTTTTTTTCGAGAAAATCCATATAACTGATTTTTGCATTTAGGTCATATAAAGAAAATTTTCAATTTCTCGCAAACTATTTTGCCAAATTGAATGAAATTTAATTTGTATACTAATATTACTGTTTTTATGAAATCTACATAATTGGTTTTGGTCCAACTAAACGGAATTTCTGTTTTGGCCAATAACGGAAAATCATTATTATTAGCATGGACACTGATTACTTTCAATTACGGAATAAACGTTCATATAACCACATTTCGAAATTATTTATATCATTCTAGCATCATTAACCAAATTAAATATTATTGTGTATATTGGCCAAATCGTTAAAAACGTCAAATTAACTCGCTGTGAAAGAGAAAGTTGCGTACGACCCAGTCGTGCGATCACCACTCGTTTTTTATAATGACACGCACTCAAGGGGTTATGAATATCCTTTTTTATGTAAACACAATACGATCGTTAAATAAGGGGAAGAAAGAGAGTGATACGAATGGTTTTGGATGTAGTGGAGACACACTCCATGGGTGGTGTTAGAACTAACTTCGGGGAGTCACTGTTTCTTGTGTTCGTTAAATTTGAAGAAATTTCAACATTGTGCATAATTTTAGGTATAACAACCGACCTTTTTAGTTCTTTTGAATAAGAATTAATTGGATTTTGGCTGGAATTGAACGCGCACCTTCCACTCATCAAGCGAGCACATGACCACTACACCGCGGCCACCCACAAGCGGCTTATGCTCAGCATTCGT
Source organism: Rhingia rostrata (assembly GCA_949824845.1). Taxonomy (NCBI): domain Eukaryota; kingdom Metazoa; phylum Arthropoda; class Insecta; order Diptera; family Syrphidae; genus Rhingia; species Rhingia rostrata. The sequence continues at coordinate 70,513,475 of OX463757.1, read as the reverse complement.
GTTTTCACCTACGTAAACGCAACACTGAGGTTCCGCTGTGCATATTATTTAATACGCTATCTCATCCCATCCTTAAAATTAATATTCCCAAAATGAGGACTTTATGGCGGTGAAAAATAGAAAATGATATTGTCACAACATAGTGTTCAGACAGTTTATCAAAATCTTGTGTGGTTTGACAAAAAACAACGTATTTATATTGCAAATGCCTTGGGGTGCGGTATACAAATGGTTTTTGTAGCAAAAAACCATGAAAATAATCGATGTACGAAATGTTCATATTTTTATTACGGAGGTGTTGGCATCGAAGTTTTTCGAATTTCTTTAAAATTTTGACAAAAACGTTTTTTACTAAAAACGTCCCAAAAACTGTTAGTTCTGATACATAGTTTGTAACATAGAGAAATAATTTAGGTAATTATATCAAAGTATATAAATCGATTCAGAATCGCGAGCTGAACCCACTATTTTCAGTCGAATTTAAAAATATTCGTAAGAAGTTTTGATGCAAAATCATTGGTTATATTAACATCAATATTTTGTTGATTGATCATTTTATCCCAACGCTCACTTTTTTGGGGCGCATAAAAAAAAACATTAAAAAAATAAAAGCCATGGAAAATCGTCGTTTTTTGTCGAATCAACAAAGACTTAGATACTATCTGAATAAGATGTGGTGACCTTGGTATTGCCTATATTTCAAATTCATAAAGACCACATTTTGGGGATATTATTTTAGGGATGGAATGGGAAAGGTATAAAAATCATATATAACCTCAATTTTCTTAAAAATAGCTCTAACGATTTTGATTAAACTTCTTTTGTGCTATAAGCATATAAGTTCCAGCAAAACTGCATACCCAGTTTTTTCCATATAACGGATTTTTGCATTTAGGATATATAAAGAAAATTGTCAATTTCTCGCAAACTATTTTGCCGTATTGAATGAAATTTAATTTGTATACTACTATTACTGTTTTCATGAGTTTCACATAATTGGAATTGGCGCAACTATCCCCCAACGCAATTTTCAGTTTTGGCCAATAACGGAAACTAATTGTTATTCACATGGACAGCGATTACTTTCAATGACGGAATAAACATTCGTATAATCTCATTTCGACATTATTTATATCTTTCTAGCATCAATAATCGAACTAAATATTATTGTGTGTTTGGGCCAAGTTGTTAAAAACGTCAACTTAACTCGCTGTGAAAGGTAAGTTGCGTACGACCCACTCGTGCAACCACCACTCGTATTAAACTGTTAAAGAAGATATTTTTTTAGGTAATGATGTTTTTTGTGAAGTGGTCCTTCCTTATATATTTCATGGAAATGAGCCAATATCACCGATTGCTTAAAACACTTAACTAGAATGGGTCATACTATGCATAGTACCAGCATCAAGTTGTATAGTAACTAATGAAGTCATAAGATTCTGTATTGTAGCCTTATCATATGTCTATACCCTTACCCATAGGGGCATATTAGTTTTGATACATAGCTTGTAATATACAGAAATAATTTAGGTATATATACCTCAAAGTATATGGATCGACTCAGAATCGCTAGCTGAGTCGATAAAGCCATGTCTGTCTGTCCGTCCTTCCGTCCGCCCGTACGTCTGTAGGTCACCGGTTTTAAGGCCATAAATTTTGAGCTAGGATAACGAAATTTGGTAGACAATTTTTTAGACAGTCTTTATATCTATATTTCGTCCTTACACAGTTTTTCAAATTGTAAAATATTCAAGCAAACCTTTGATGTTAAATCATTGGTTGATAATATCAACATGTCATCTATACTTCATTTTAACCCACGCCCACTTTTTGGAGGCGTTTTCATAAGAAAACCTTTTGTATATCCTACCCCATACCATTTGCAGGAAAAAAACGTGTTTTTGTAACCATACAAGATTTTGATAAACTATCTGAACAATATGTTGTGACAAATTTAATTTTCTATATTTCATCGATTTACATTTTGGGAAATAATATTAAGGATGGGATGGGATAGGGTATTAAGCGATCCGCACAGTGGATTGTAGCCTTCACATATGTTTATACCCTATTCAATAGGGGTATATTAGTTTTGATACATAGTTTGTAACATAGAGAAATAATTTAGCTAGATATACCTCAAAGTGTATGCATCGACTCAGAATCGCTAGCTGAGTCGATTACGCCATGTCTGTCTGTAGGTCACCGGTTTTTGGGCCTCAAATTTTGAGCTAGAATAATGAAATTTGGTTAGTTTGATCCTTATACGTGCTGTTCGAACAAGTGTTAACAATTTCAAAATCAGACCACTGCCACGCCCACTTTTTGGAAAACTTTATTTTTGGACAAACGGTAAGGAATTTCGAAAAAGTGGTTGAAGAACAAAATGTAGTCAATCCCACTATCTATATTTTGTCCATATAAAGTTTTTTGCCACTCCCACTTTTTGAGGGCGTTTTCAATAAAAAATATTTTTCATTAAAATTTAAAAATATTCGAAAAAAACGTTTGATGTAAACTGATTGGGTTTGATAAATCAAATATTCCGACCATATATCAATCAGACCCACGCCCACATTTTGGAGGCGTTTTCCTAGAAAAAAAACATTTATATACGTTGCAGTACAAAAAACGTTGTTTTGGTGGACCATACAAGATTTTGATAAACCGAACAATATATTGCTACAATGTCAATTTTAATATTCCGTTGCCATAAAGCCCACATTTTAGGGATATTCATTTTAAAAATGAGATGGGATAGGGTATAAAACAATCCACACAGTGGATTGTAGCTTTCTCATATGTTTCTTTTAGTTGTTGGTGTGTAGACGGTTGTCGGGCCGTCTTTTGGGTTTTGATTCGACATGAAAGGACAATGCCTAACGACGACAGATTATGACAAAAACTTTTTTTTTACATTTCAAGACATAGATTTCGGCCGATAAGTGATCAAGGGGCTATCCCTCGCAAACGTGACCAGTGGGGAAGCCAAAGGAAGTGTCGCAAGACATGAAGAGTGGGAAGGGCAGAGTCTGCCGCCAACATCCGGTATATTTCGGAATCGCGACGAACGTCTTTGATTGAAATATGCCGGGAACATGATCTCTTGTTATATTTATAGTTATAAAGTAATAATTTTATTAGTTTCTATACCCTATAAAATAGGGGTAAATTAGTTTTGATACATAGTGATACAAAATAAAGATATTTAGATTGATTATATATGTTGTTCAGACACTTTTTTCAAAATTCCCCACTGTTTGGACGAAAATATTTTTTTTCTGAAAAGTAGGCGCGGCAGCAAATGTTTACACTTGTTCGAAAAGCATGTGCAAGGATCACGTGTACCAGATTTCATTATCCTAGCTCAAAACTAGAGGCCCAAAAACCGGTGATTTTGGTCTTTGTAGGAAATTCCCGGATAAGCAAAAAAGTGTTCACACCACAACAACAAATGTGTAAAAATCACTTTTGTGCGGTCGAATTGTCATTTGAGCACCGACTTCATTGCTCGGGCTATCCGTTGAAACTGCGAAACGCCGTTTTCTCACTCTCGAGCAAAAACTGTTAAAGAATGACGCACTGAAAATAATGTATATGGAATTCGTGCATGAATACCTTCTTAGACCACAAAGCACAAGTACTATACCTCGAGAGGTGCCACTCCAGGAACGATGTTTGCAAGTTTTACCAAACAGTAAAACATCAAAGCTAAAGATACAATGCTCGAACAGAATCCTGTCGAGATGAACAATGGAATATACTATTTGAGACACAGTCGATGCTGAGGGCTCTTAAACGGCGATGCAGACTCTTAAACGGCGATGACGAACAACATTTCGTTGTCAGGCGGAACGAAGCATTGAATATTGGCAACGACAGCGAAAACTGCCAACCACCCCACCTAAGTTATGTGAGGGTAGTTATATCTAAACTCAAGCCCATTAAGGCTGCCGAAAATGACAGTCTTCCCGCTGAGCTATATAAAGGATGTTACTTGTTAAGTAACATCCACCAAAAGGATGAAAAAAACACAGAAATGTGGAAACTACTCTCGTGAGTTCCGCTATTGTTAAATCGAATTAAAAATTGGTTTGCCTTCGCAATCATTATTAAACTTTTCTTTACTCAATACTAAGAATATACGTAGGTTTATATACAGCAAACGTAATACTAATGATGATAGACACATTTTTTTGTATTTGACGACAATATAATACATTGCATACCGGTTGAGTGTATGAGCATTGCGAAACATTTTTTGAACCTGCATCAGTGCTTTGATGACGAAATGACTGTATCTAACGCACAATGACTTGTATGACATGATGCTTCAAAGTGATATAATCTCCACATAATTCAAATAAGAAAACAAATAAAAAAGATAAAATCAGTTTTACGAATCGTTTAGTACGTTAAACCATTCTATTCCACCTTTTTTTCGATCCATATAATCTAAAGTTTATCTAGAAAAATTATTTATATATGTTACAAATTATATAACAAAACTAATATACCCCTATGGGATAGAATATACAAAATGAATGTCAAGATTATATGGTAAGATTTTGAGGTATAACTAACTAAATTATTTATCTCTGTTACACACTATGTATGAAAACAAATATACCACTATGGAATAGAATATTAATAATGAATGGCAAAACTATATGAATAAAAATGGCATTTATAATGTTTGTTTGTATTAGTTCCGACTCGATTGGCCATTGTTTTTTTTCCAAAACATCGTATTACCTTACATCATATTTCTACCGTTTGGACTTGACCTAATAACATTTGAAATTCAAGAAAATTACGAAGAATGTTATGATGAGCTCTAGCCAATAAAATAACTGAATCTGCGTGTAATCGTAAGAAAACTTAGGAGATGAGTATAATATGATTTGTTTTTATTTGGCTTTTCATCCACAGGTTTAATTTTTACATACACGTAATACTCATTACAGTAACGAGTGTACTAAGTAGTATATAATGGTAGCGATTAATATTTAAATGATTTCGATGGTATTTTGTATTTATATCCATCAGGACCAAAATCTTGAGAAGCATCTAGCTCGTCAGGTTGGGTTGATGGGCTTTCCTCTGGTGAAGCATTTGTTGGTTGTTGTTCGGGATATGTAAGCTGTGGGGGAGGGTATGTTGGCTTAGAATCCGATTGTTGTGGATCTATATTAACCGATTCAGGTTCTTGGTTTGTTGATTCTTTGAACGAATACACTGGAGCGGGATATGTAGGCTGTGATTCTGGTATGGTCGGTTGTGTATCAGGATAATTTTGTTGTTGCTCTGGTTCTGAAGTTATTTCATTTTCACCCGGTGGCAAATATTCTCTCTGTGGTGTTTGTAATGGTTTTTCGGGTTGCGCAGGTATCGGTCTCGTGACTGCAGTAGGTCTTTGGTCTATTCTTGGAGACTGTGGTGCGCGGTATTCGTTTGTTGTTTTTTCGGGCGTAGGTGAAGATGAATGGCTTGTTTGTGGTAATTGCGTTTGCGGTAGTCGTGGTGCAAACGTTGAAACTGCCCCATAGCCTCTTGCTGACTCAGGCTGAGATTTAGGCCCATATTCATTAGCAGGTTCTTTCGGCTCAGACACCGGCTGTATTACATTAGGAGGTAAATACTCTGCCTTGGGTTCGTAGGGCTTGGATGGTGAAAGTTGGGGTAAGCTTGGCTTTGGTCTGATTGAAGCCTCTTGTGACACATCAATCCCTCGTTGGTTATCCACAGCACTGCTTTCGGGTAAAAATGGTTGCGAAGGCTGTTTGTAATGATATCCGTCATCCCGCAAATCAGTACCTAAATGAGAAACATCACCATGACATTTGGCCAATAGAGCTACTAGTAACACTGTTAAAATCTGCAATAAAAATACATTCAATTAGTTATTTTCAAGCATATATGTATAGTACCTATAAAAAGTAATTCAATTGTAATAGTTAACCTATTACTGGCTTAACAAAACAAGTAAATCGCTGCAAATATCCGGGATCTAATTTGATTAAGGCTAATAAATTCAGGTGATTAAGTATATCTTAAATTCCGTATGTGTCAGAAAAATTACCACAATTACATCATTGTCTTGATTTTAAATTAAATGTTCATAATCTGTCTGGTCACGTTTTCAACTTTGTTTTTTACTACAGTGGGTGCACATATACCTCTTGCAGTAATATCGCTTTATAATTGCGCACTTTTACTTTTACTGTGCTTCTTGTCACAATCCTTCAACATCAGTCCTCTTTACAATTTACCACTCCCGCTCTGCGCATACCGACTTTTAAGTATTAAAATTACTTTATAAATCACTTTGGTTGTTTACTTTTAAATTCAACGAACTTACCATATTTACTGTTAACTGTCAGTCAACTACGAATCTTAAATACTCGGCAAAGTTATCTAACGCAAGTTCACTATTCGAATGATGACCAATAGTTCTCTCCCAGCAATATTTATATAAAACGTGCAAGAGTTAAGACTCTGTTGTGCTTGCAAGTGCGGCATGGGAGTAAAGCATTTACAGACCATCAAACGTATCATCACAGAGACAGTTGATAATAAACACAACACTCTTGCCACCACTATCATATACGAGTACCTTAGGTTGGGGAGGCTGTGTAGTATGTTACCTGAGAGTTTCCTGAGCCTTAGCGAATTAGACGACTACTACCAATAGCATAAGTGTGCAGATTACCTAATCAGTGTCGTTACCATGTTTTGCAGCTAGCTGAAGAAAACTCGTGAATGATCTATCTACCCACTTCAGTTCTTTTGTCAGTGTTTGGTTTTTTCATCATTGAATTGCTAAGAGGCACCAATGTGCACAATTGGTAAATATCTCATAGCGATGATGAATAAAAGTATGTGCACCTTATTTTAACAGTCATTTTATGTTAATTTAATCAGTCTGCTATGAAATTAAGTTTTCTGTACATGAAATGAATAAAAAATTACCTAGTGAGCTTGAAACGTTTTCAGAATATTTAATTGAATTTAAAAGTAAATATAATATTATATTAATAATGCGATGTCAATGTCAACTTAAGCTTTGGCCATTCTAAATAACGGGAGTTACTTCGATAAAGCATATGTTGAAAAAGTTTCATCTGGACGTAAAGTCTACCACCTTTTGCATCTGAAAGGCGATTAAGGAGAAACAAATTATCTTGTTAGTTAAAAATTTAAATTTTTGCTATTATGTTCAGATTCCAAACGAAACATAACATTTTCATTACTGTTTCACACACTTGGATGTTACCTAGCATAACTAAGCGGGCTCCTCCCTAACAAAAGTATTAGATTAGTGGTAGTTAAATTCAACGCTCGAAAATTACTAGATGGGTCTAGTTGATAACCATACACGTATATATAACAAGCACTCATAATAAAACCAAATTCGACAAAATTGATTTTTGTCGAATAATCAATTTTTAAAAGGTGTCTGAACAAGATATTTATACTGTTTGATTTTGTATATTTTATCGGGATCTAGCCGAATGAATACCGGTTCATTAAACCAACTACTAGAAGCCTTAAACTCGGGGTGTTTCTGCTATTTGGCTTCCCGTCAAATGAATTAATAGTTGGGGGCACCCAACGCCACTAAGAAATGTAGTTCCAGTCGTGGTAAAGAGCGATTATTTAACGATGATACTCAGGTTTTTGGATCCAATTAAGGCACACTCCATCCTTCCCTCAATTGTGGTTCGTATCGTAGGTATGCAATAGTAGCAAACATGTTCTCGCTTGCGTCATCAAAGATAATTGCTGGTGGTTGAAAACATCATTCAACCATCCAGTGGCATTACATGGGGAAATTTCTAGGGTCTGGATTAATGAAAATGAAAAATTATTTATCTTAGCTATCTGCCATATTCTAGGTCTTATAGTAAGGAGGACATGTAAGGGAAGAGTCTTTGTTAGGAAATTAATTTACATACATATGGAAATGCCAAATCAGTTCCAAGGGATCAAAAAATAGCGAAAAACAGGGTATTCATCACCCCTTGAGTTCGCGCAACTTATAAACAAAATCGGGTGTTACATGAAGAGAAAGTTACTCCGAATGTCATGACGTTCATAACGCAAACATCAGATTCAATTCCTTCCTTTTCACACTAGATAAATCTCTGGAAATATTGATCTTATTGCCTTATATAGACTTGGTGGAATATCTCCATAATATATCCACATATTGATATGGGGTTTTCTCTGAAGTTAAATATTGCAGACATCAAGGTTGCAAGCTGATCAACAAAAGAGCAACACTAAAAACAGCTTGGTCAGAATGGCACGGTCAGCTGTCCCAGGCGCACCTAGACAAGCTAATTCGACATATTTGGACAACAGGTTGTCTAGGAATTGGAAGGGTAAGTCAGGCCCATTCAACAGAGATGGTGGGGGATGAACCCAAGGGCCAACAGCAGCTCCCAATCCCGTAGTGGATGATTTTACTTGCTTTTATTTTACTGGATTTTACCGATTTTAACCGGCCCTCCAGGTTGGGGATTGTGTTTTGGGTCAACTAGCCACCCATGAAAAAAACTATAATATACATAGCAGGAACGGACTGATCTTATTGTTGGCTAAACGAAAAAAAGGACAACGACGTTCGAATCTGCAGCTGGAATGTGAGAACATTAAACGGGAGAGAGGCTAGGAACAACTAGCGGAAGCACTTAACTGCTACAAAGCAAACATTACTATCATCCAGGTAATATGATTGGATGGGCCAGAGAAAAAGAGGATGAACAACTGTGACATCTACTACGGACCGTGTTATAGTATAAAGTGAGCAGAAACAGCGACTATTCGGAAGCAGATTTGTTATGTGTATAAGACTTAAGCAATAAGTCTTTTTTTTTCAAGACATAAGCGAACGCATTGTTACAATCCACATCAAGGAAAAATTCGCCAACATAATCCTTATATGCGCTCACGCCCCAACGGAAGAAAAACATGATATAGCTAAGGATTGCTTCTATGAGCTCCTTAACAAAACCTATGAGCGACTACCGAAGTACGATGTTTAAATAGATCGAAGTGCATTTGCTTAGTTATTGCATTGAGGCGCGATAATTGGTATGCTTTTAAGTTTTCTTCCCCGGGTAGGTTAGAATTGTCGGTTGTATTGAGTTCTCTATGAACGCATATAGATATATTAGCGGCTTATGATCTGTTTGCACAATCGTCTAGTATGTGATGTGCTTGAAAAATCAAGTGGCTATGTATATCGCCAACAATTCGCGATCATATGTTATCTAGCGACTTTGTGCTGATGACAGTTTGCACGAAAAAATATGACACGTATTTTCGTAGAGAGTAGACGTGTTTTCTTGTAGTGGTTTTTAGTATCGTCTGTTTTGATTTGTGGCTTAAGTTTTCTATTTCATATAAGTTGGTGCTTCCATTTAATGTGTGTATTGAATTAATCTTATGGTGTAATTTAAAATTGTTTAAGTGTTTACACAGAAATAAATCTAATAGAAAATAAAAAGACATAAATCAGTGGTAAGCGGCAGTTTTGTTTTATCGTCACTTATGTCCCACAGTTATAGGTGCTTATTATTTTGTTGTTATTCTAATTTAACTCCTCCCACAATTTTTCAACCCCAGAAACTGAACAACAGACAATTTTATCGCCTTGTTAGTTTAATTGACGGGCAATAAACTGCCGCGCAGAAGGTCTGGGTTCGATTCCCAGCCGTAGCAACACCTGAATGATTTTTCACTGGCCCTCCTCTCGTGATGATCTGTCAAATCATCCGAGTAGAATCAATTGTCATGAAAAGCTTATCTCAACTTAGCCGTTCGGATTCGGCATAAAACATCGTGCAAAGAAGTACACAAGCACACATGAATGGTTGTGAGAAAAAGGTAGGCCCTGGGTACTAACGAGCCTGTTGCGCCATAATTTTTTTTTTGTTAGTTTAATTGTTAAAACGATCTGCAAATATAATATAAGATTTTCCTCACTTTCGTAAATTCGAATCGCGAACAGACAATTTTTTTTTTATTATTTCGTTTTTGCTATTACTTTCCTTTCAATTTTGTGGCGCAAAACGTTATCTTTTGGCTATTATATCAATTCTGTTTCCTTTTTTTCGCAAGTCACATGTGTGGAGCCAAAAGTTTTCTTCTACTGCCAGTTTTCCTGTTACGGACCGCGTTTAAAAATGTTTCACGCAAAATGCGTTCATTCCACTAATGCATTTATGTATAAAATAAAGGCAACTCATGGTACATTCTGGTATTGTACTTACTTACTTACTTAAGTGACGCTACAGACCGGAATAAACCTGGGCCTCAACCAACATTCCTCTCCAATTGGCTCGGTCCCCCAGTTGCGCACTGCAAGTTGGTTGAACCGAAGATTTTTCGAAGAATTTTCCTCTCAAATCGACCAAGGATTTCTTTATCCGCTTTTGAGACGGTCCATAGAGCCGGACTGGGATGATCAGGGTCCTATATAGGATCTCCTTAGTAGTTCGAGTGAGGGCTTTACTACTGAATTGCCTTCTTAGCCCGAAGAAACAGCGGTTGGCAAGAGTAATTCTTCTTTTAATTTCTGATGAGATGTTGTTGTCAGAGTTAATAGCGGTGCCGAAATAGATAAAGCCCCGTACTACCTCAAAGTTATATCTGTCAATGGTGACGATCTGTCCAATTCGTCGATATTGTGTATCCTTTCGTGTTGACGGCATATACTTCGTCTTGCCCTCATTTATTGCTAAACTCATTTTTGCCCGCTTCCTTCTCTATACTAGCAAAAGTGGCTATGACATTTCGTTATGTTCTACCAATGATTTCCATATCGTCAACGTATGCTAGTAGTTGTACAGATTTTTGGAAAATTGTGCCTCTGGTGTTGGCTCGTGAGTTTTGCACCGTCCTCTCAAGAATCAGATTGAAAAATTCACATGACAGCGCATCGCCTTGCCTAAATCCTTTTTTGGTATCGAGTGTGTGTCGGTGAGGTCGTTTCCGACCCTGATGGAGCAGCGAGAATTCTCCATCGACATTTTACACAAACGGACGTGTTTGGGCGGTATACCAAAACTAGACATGGCTTTGTATAGTTCGTCTCTATAAATGCTGTCGTATGCAGCCTTGAAATCGATGAATAGGTGGTGGGTATCGATTTGGGCTTCTTGGGTTTTTTTTTTCAGGATCTGCCGAAGTGTGAAGATTTGATCAGTTGTGGACTTTCCTGGCCTAAAACCACACGGATAAGGGCCGATTAGGTTATTGGTAAACGGTTTCAGACGTTCACATCGGGCATCGGGCAAACGATGCTGAGGTTCCATTCTTCAGGCATACTTTCTTCCGACCAGATTCGGCTTATGAATTGGTGGATGTTACTTACCATGTCATCTCCGCCAGCCATATTAAGCTTCAGTTTAGATATTGCTACGCTCACTTCACTCAGGTCGGGTGGTTGGCAGTTTTCGCTGTCCTTGCCAATATTGAATGGTTCGTTCTGACTGAAAGCGGAATGTTGTTCGTCATCGCCGTTTAACAGTCTGCAGAAGTGGTTCTTCCATATCCTCAGCATCGACTGTGTCTCAACTACGATATTTCCTTGTTCATCTCGACAGGATTCTGTTCGAGCCTTGTATCCTTGGCTCTTTTTTCTTCTTTCTGAAAAGCCGCTGTTCTTCTCTTCTTCTCTGCCTATACAGCTCAGCGTTTCATGTAGCCAATGATAAAGTAGTCGCTCTTAGAGGAAAGCGAAAGCGTGATGCTGACTCACCTACGGCTAATAAAAGAGTTAAACGTTCTAAGCATGGGAGTCAGATTCTTAGCAAAACCAATGTGTCGATAGTATAGTCCCCGACGGTAGCTTCTCCTACTTCTCTCGATAAACCCGCATCTACTTTAATTCCATTATTGCCTTCGGAATTATCTACAATTAATTCGATTCCAAAACCAAATATTTTATATCACAACTGAAACCCTGTACTTCCGAAGATGTGATGACTAATTTGATGTCAACTTAACTCGTCCCCGTAGGTACCGTTTCACACGACATTTTCTCCCTAACTGAAACATGGCTTAACGCCACTATACTTGGCTCGTAACTCTTTAATAGTATATAGGAGTGACGGCAATATAAATGACCTAAAAGCGCTTGGTTGAGGTGTAATTACTGCGGTTCGCAGTCAGCTTAACTCAGAGAAAATTAAATTTTCCTTCATTCGAAATATCGAAAAAATCTGTGTTAAGGTAACTATTGGGGATAAATATCTTTATGTTGGAAATGCGTACATTCCCTCTTATCGCCTTTGCTCTGTATTCTGAGCTATCGAAGGCTTTAGAATACATCTTTGACTTATATTGTTGTGACAGTAATATTTTGCTGCTGGGCGATTTCAACTTACCACACATCATTTGATGCCGTCAGAAGACTCAGCACAAGAAGAGCTATCATTACTTGATAACATTTTATCACTTGACTAATGTATCATCGTTCGTACTATTTTGACTTTCGGAAAGTAAACTTTCAAAGGCTATCCGTTTGAATTATTCATTCGAATGTAAATATTGACGGCTTTTCCAATTTAGAAGAACCTGCGAAAAACATCTATACTCTAATAAAGGACTGCATGAATAAAACTATCCCAGTCAAGCATTCTAAAAATGCTCAAATTCAGCATCCTTGGTACATAAAGTAGCTTATAACTCTTCGTAACAGACGTAATTGGGCTTGGAATAATTTTGTAAGAATCCTGAATCATTTCGACTATGATAAGTAGCTGGCATATTTTAATGAATTCTCTGCGATGTCTAATATTTTATATAATGACTACATAGTCAATATGGAGAACGCTCTTAAATATGAACCTTAACGCTTTTGGGGATTTGTCGAAGAGAAAAACAGGTGGGTACCCAGCCAACTCTACAATAATTCAAAAACATCGAGCTCCCAAACTGTATCAAACTTATTCGCAGACAATTTCAGTAAATCATTTATTGATACCCCCATAGACGAACATTATATCAGTTATATCAATGGCTGTCCTCAAGTTAGTTTCAGCAACGTCACATTTGACGATGAGACTCTTCTTAAATTGATTTCTTTATTAAATTTTTTTTCGTGGGCTGGTGGAAATCTCAAAAGACACGATGAGCACATGCCAAAAGTAGTGTGGGACTCTAACACTAACTCAAACCATTCCCTTTTTGTATTTGTACTTATCTAGCAATACTTTTATTACTAGTAATGAATGTTTGACAGGTAACTTTCCTGTGAGAGTTCCTGCTTTTTCCGCAATTAATAGCGCGGTTTGTTATTATCGGGCCAAATCTAAGAGCTAAGTTGCTTGAAGACGCCGCAATAAATTTGTTTCGTCAAGAATTTGAAGGATCGTTGTGTTAACGTGTCCCAATAAACATTTTTCGTTTCATATTTAACCTCGGGAATACTCAGATCTCTGCGAAGATCTTCGTTCCTTATACCACGCCGCATTGACGAATGATCCTAACATTTGTTTTTCACAAGTTTGTTAAATATTTAGATTCGTTTCACTGGTACAACCCCATAATTGTATACCATATGTCCAGACCGGCCTTAGCACTTGCTTGTATAATAGCAGCTTGTTATTAATGTTAAGCTTCGAATATTTTTCGAGTAACCAGCAGAGTTCTCTGTATTTATTTTTAAGTTCTTCGCATTTCTGTTTTACATGCGACTTCCATTTTAATTTCGCATCGAGTGTCATTCCGAGAAATTTCGTTTCATTTGCAAAAGGGACACGAAGCGTATTGAGAAATACTGGCAAATTGTTTGTCCGTTTATACGAAAAATCTGCGTGAATCGATTTGCTCTCGTTAAGTGCAATCCGCCAGGACTTTGTCCATTCATTAACATTGTTAAGAGCGTATTGTAATTTTATATTTGATTCCTCCAGCCTGCTTTGGCTTTGACACATTAGTTTTAATACATAGTTTGTAACATAGTGAAATAATTTAGCTAGATATAGCTGAGTCGATTAAGCCATGGCTGTCTGTAGGTAACCGGTTTTCGGGCCTTAAATTTTGAGCTAGGATAATGAAATTTGGTACATGTGATCCTTGTACGTGCTGTTCGAACAAGTGTAAACATTTATTATATCCGCTTACTGCTACGCCCCCTTTTTAGTAAA